>CM032641.1:17487183-17682128 GCA_019097785.1 Fraxinus excelsior | reverse complement strand
ATTTAATATAAAAATAATTGATTATGAATTATTAAAGTAAAAATTGTGTCAATTCTGCCGTACGCTTGCACCATTTTGTGAAATCCAAGCACCATGCAACCGTACAGTGGAGTCTAACTGCTGGTCAAGCAAATCTATGGTGCATTTTAAGAGTACCACAGTCAAAACCTAAGACTTCTGGTGGCTGGCCGGCTTGCCCTCTCATAACAGCCGGAAAACCACCGCATAACGGTGGCTGGCGGTCAAAATACAGATTATCTGTATTAGGAGCTTGGTAAACAAAAGACAAACTGTCAATTCTTAAACCTAACTTCAAAGAAATTAATTTCAACAAGAAATATTTCATATGTTTGATAAAATTACTATTAACTTCCATTATGATCGTTTATTTCGCAATTAGAAAGAGTGATTTTTGTTTCAATTCTATATAACTGATAATAAATTAGGAAATGAATAAAATACTTTTGAGAAAAGAAATTAATTGATAAATACATGACTGATGGCAATTGGCATTAATTCCTCCAGTTTTTTTACAGCATTGCATTATAATAAACAGATACATATTCAGATGGAAGTAGCGGTGGCAGTGGCTGTGACTTTGAAAAGGCCAAGAATATTAACGCTGCCATGATCAAGACTGGGACGAAGAGAAAAATGACAGGGGGCGGCGGAAGTGGTGGCAGAAACATTGGCAACAGCAGGAGTGTTACTGTGAACAGTAGCATTATTATAATCCACCCAAAACAAGAGTTCCTTAACGTCAGATTCTTGAATGGCCCTTTTTCTTCATTTTTTATCAGCTCAAACGCCATAGTTTCTTCAAATCTCTGATCATCACCTTCATGCATTTCAACAGAAAATGAAACTGATATAAATTGCCTCTGTATGTGTCTAGCTATGCGCCCGTGGTATTATGTGTTTACAACGGGGAGAGGAGACGTAAGCTGACAAAGCAGGATCAAATTTTGGGGTGGATTCATTGTATCCTAGGAATTTCTTTCTTTCTTTTTTTTTTTTTTATCCGTTCTTTTCTAATATTTAGGAGTTAGGAAACTTGGTAGTTTTTCCCATGGGAATTTGCTTTTAATATCTGATTTTTTTCTCCATTTTATAGCTACATTTCTTTTCAAAGAATTTGATTAACTGCATTCTTATAAATTGGGTATAGTAACAATTTCAATGCTCGTGTTGACATGAAAGTTAGCCTAAAATTATAAATTTAGGGTGGGTTTGAGCTACATTATTTTGGAATAATATATTCTGAAATAGTAGATTGATGGAAAATGTGTGGTTGAAAAAGAATGAAAAGTTTTTATGTGATGAAAAATATTATTTTATAGAAAAATGTGCTGTTGAAAATGAGTAGAATAATAAGATTAAAAATTTTAATGTGTACCAAACATGGACTTAATTTTGTTACGCTAGAGTTTAAAACTTATTCATTAGCTTTATGATGTCCATTTCAGTTAAAAGATATGAAAGGTACATATCTAAAGTTAGACTTTTGAAAATGGCCATATTATTTAGTCCTTCATTGATGTGGATTAAAATCATATTAAAGTTTCAAATCAAAGTTACGAATTAATTTTAATGACGTGTCTTGTGGAATTCACAATTTTTCAACAATATAATTATCAATTTTTATTTTAATCTACGCCAAATGGGGATTTAATTTACAAATTAATTATGTAAAAAGTAGTAGAAAGAAAGAAATTTAAAACAAAAAGAATAAGGAAGCGGTTGAACCACTTGGATTAAAAGATGTTGAATCTGATATGTTTGAATGGATTTATTTTGCCATTTTGAAAATTGAGCTAGAGAAACAATCATAAATTAAGGGTATATTTGAACCACATTATTTTGAAAGAATGTATTTTAAAATAGTAGATTAGTGGAGAATGTGTGGTTGAAAAAAGAATGAAAAATTATTGATGTGACGGAAAATATTATTTTATTGAAGAATATGTGGTTAAAAATGAGTGGAAGAATGAAAATAAAAATTTTAATGTGTACCAAACAGGGGGCTAAGTCCCCGTTTGGTAGTCATTTTTTTTCGATAAATATTGTTTTAAATAGTGAATTCTGGATAATGTGTTATTAAAAAGTAGAGATTTATGTGTAAAATATTTTATTGTGTGATTAAAAATAAGTATTTAAAAACAAAGAGTTTTAAAAGAATTGAAAACAAATACGGGCTAAGAGGTAAACATTGCCAACTTTAATTTGATAACTCAGTTTAAAAGAAAAACCTAATTTTTTCTTTTCTTCCTTCCATATATACCTTTTCACTTTCAATATTCTTCCCATCTTTCTCTCTCTAAATTTTTTCGTTTGGTTATCGTGTCATTTTCTTCATAAATAAGCCTCAGGATAAATATTCTATGGTGGGATTTTGTCATTTAGAGAGATATTAGTTGAAACAATATATTTCATTTATCTCAAATCCAGAAATGGCTTTTAACTATTAATTTCATCAATATTGGAAATTATTTACGTTCATGAACAAAAAACTAATAATATTCAATAACTTGTCTTGTAGAATTGTGTATTCTTGAAAATAATATTTGTTCAAAAATAAATTTTGGCGTAATTCAACATTCAAAGCACAAAAAAAATAAAAAATTGAGAATTTTGGCCATATAAAATTAAACAAAAAAGGGTTCCCAAACTAGACGATTAAATTATAAATTTCTTAAACTTATTTTTATTATTATTATTATATACTAAACCATAAGCTAATTGCTAGAAATATTCAAGAAAACTTTGCATTTGTGTAATCCCTTTCAATTATGACTAACCATGCATCTAATTGGCTCTTTTCCTCCCTTAATTGTATTAATGTTTAAATTATCAAGTCCACACGCGAATATGAACTCCAGAGATCCATTTTTTTGTTCAACTACAATTATCCGTCGTTAGAAAAATCGAATATGCATAATTTACATCAATTTTTCTTTCTCGAAAGCGAAATTTGGCAAATTAAGGATAAATACAATAAAATAGTCGGTTAAGAACCAATTATATATATATATATATATATATATATATATATATATATATATATATATATATATATATATGTTATTTGTACAGTCATATTTGTCAATAATGATCGACAATATTTGTGTTGTCAAAATTCAAGCTATTGATTTAAAAAACAGTCTTTAAAATAGATGAATATAATATTGTCAAGTGTGAGTTGTCAATCAATATTATCAAACTATATTGTATATGTAACATAATTCTTGCATTGTAGGCATACACATCTGTCTCTCTTGTGTACTTGCGTCAACCTGAGCAGCAGTAGAATTTTCCTCGAATGTGCTCAAGTGTTGGGAAATTCTAACATAATTGGGGCCACACGTAACATATTAAAATGTATGGTGCTATTATTTAAAGTTTATTAGTCAATTAAAGTGATCCACTAAAGATAAATTTTGACTAATGGTATTAAGTTTCATGGAATTAAAGTGTAGAGATCGGATATTTGTTTCAAATTAATGAGGGGTTGATTTGAATCAAATGAAAGATAATGTTCACTCATTATCTTATTCCTATTAGAGGGGTCATGGCCCCCAATTGTTAGTGTTCTTCAAGCGTCTCTATATCCCCATCAATGGAGAGCAAATTTGATAAGGAGATCACCAATCAATTGGAAGATCATAACCAATTCCGACGAAATATCAGACATCTATGGATCTATGGTTCAAGGTATGCTTCTGTTTTCATTTTTGATATTCTCATTAATTTCAACGTGGATGATTACAAGGTTGATTATTGATTGTTTTGGATCGATAATCCTCAATATATTTTCTATCAAGTGGTATCAGAGACACTCCATTGTTGAATCAATGAGAAATAAAATTTTTTTTTTCAATTTGTTATGGTTTTATTTATATTCAAAAGCTGTTGAATATAATTAGAGAATTGAATCCATTGAATATAATTCATAATTGCGGCGGCTAGTTTGATGATTCCATTCATATTTTCGGATTACAACTGTGAATGGATTCCATTTGATTAACCATATAATTGAGGCTGCCACATGAATTTGAATAGCCATTGAATCCATTTTTTAATCATGACAACCACGAGATAGTGGGTTGGTTTTTAATACTCTGTAAAGCCATTGTGGTCTTGTTTTTAATGGCCTGCAAAATTTGCTTGATTTGAGTGCTATTTTTGTGGATTTTAAATGTGGTTGAGCAGCTTTATTGATTATTATTTCAATTTTTTTTATAAAAAAAAAATGTTGCGGTAGCCGCCGCGGTGGCACAACCTGCGGCAGCGTGGCTGCTGGGCGGGGGAGGGCCCGCCGCGCTCCTTTTCCAGCTAAGGTTGGCTTGGCCGACGCTGCCAATGGAGGAAGATGAATGATTTTTCATTAAAGTTTTCGGTTATGGAAGATAAGGGGGCGGGGGCTTGTGCCTGATCAATCAACTTTCATCAAATCATGCAAAGGAATTACTCTCAAACGTGGATTGATGCCATGAATAAGGAGTATAAGTCTATGCAAGACAATAAAGTTTGAGATCTTGTCCCATTACCAGAAGGTGCGAAACTCATTGGTTGCAAATAGATATTTAAAACCAAAAGAGATTCAAATGGTAATGTGGAAAGATATAAGGATCGTATTGTAGTTAAAGGCTTTATTCAAAAGGAAGACATTGACTACAAAGAGGCTTTCTTTCCGGTTTCAATGAAAGACTCTTTCAGGACAATTATGGCACTTGTTGCACATTTTGATCTTGAGCTACAACAGATGGATGTTAAGACTACGTTTTTCAATGGTGACATTGATGAAACGATCTATATGGTACAATCAGAAAACTTTGTGTCAGGAGACCCAAAGAATATGATTTGAAAATTAAAGAAATTCATCCATAGGTTTAAGTTAGTTTCCCGTCAATGGTACCACAAGTTTCATCAAGTAATTATCTCATTTGGTTTCGAGATGAATGTTGTTGGTGATTGTGTGTATCACAAGTTCAGTGGGAGTAAACATATATTCCTGATTTTATATGTTGATAACATACTGCTTGTCACTAATGATATAGGCATGTTGCACGAAATTAAGAGATTTTCATCAAGGAGTTTTGAGATGAAAGGTCTTGGTGACGTCCATTTTGTATTAAGGATTTGGATACATCGGGATTACTTTCGAGGTATTCTTAGATTGTCACAAAAAAGCTATATCGATAAAGTATTTAGAAGGTTTGGCATGCAGAACTGTAAATCATGTGACACCCCTATTAATAAGGGAGACAAGTTTAGTCTCAATTAATACATCAGGAATATATTTAAATAAAAAGAAATACGTGAAATTCTCTATACTTCAGCAAATGAGAATTTAATGTATACTCGGGTTTATATAGATCCGGATATAACATTCATTGGAATTCTAGACAGATATTTAACTAAATTTGGGATGAAAATTCGGAAAGCAGTAATGAAGTTATTTAATATCTATAGAGAACTAAGGATTACATGATCACATTCAGGAAAATCAGACCAATTGGAGATCGTTGGATATTCTGATTATGATCATGGAATTGATTGCAAAATTTGTCAATGGGCTGCATATTTTGGATGAAATTGAAAGGCCATTTAAGTTAAGTTATTATGTGACAATAGCAGTCTTGTATACCAATGGGAACATGACGATGTCAAAGTCTAAAGATATTAAATTCCTAGTTGTTAAGTAAAGAAATCAGAGTGGTTAGATTTCTATAAAGCATGTAAGGACAAATTCCATAATCATGAATCCATTTACTAAATGGCTACCACCCAAGGTCTTTCATGAGTATAATGCTCACATGGGTGATTCATCTTTTGATGATACACCAGTTTAGTGGGAGTTTATATTTGGATGTTGTCTATTTTAGGCACATATTTTATCCATGGATATTCGGTTAATTTCATAAATAAAGTATTCAGTTCAGTTCCACTCTGATTAAAGTTTATGGTTGATCTCACTTAAGAAATAAGTTGGACCAGTTGAAAATAGACATGTTTGGATCACATAACATATAATTTTCATGCTACACTCTCATGATTGATCTATGTCATTTGGTTGTATGGGTGTACGTAACTATTGATGGATTTAGTCACGTTAAATGTGAGGAAAATCGCTTTAATCCTATATCAATATGACTGATGGACGAGATTGTTTGCAATATCCATAATAATAATAATAGCAAAATTTTGAGCTCATAAGGTTATGCACATTTGAAAGGTTAAACGTATGGCCCAGTGGGAGATTGTTGAAAAATTCTAACATAATTGGGGCCACACGTAACATATTAAAATGTGTAGTGCTATTATTTAAAATTTATTAGTCAATTAAAGTGATCCACTAAAGATGAATTTTGACAAATTGGTATTAAGTTTCATGGAATTAAAGTGTAGAGACCGGATATTTGTTTCAAATTAATGAGGGGCTGATTTGAATCAAATGAAAGATAATGTCCATTCATTATCTTATTCCTATTAGAGGGGTCATGGTCCCCAATTGTTGGTGTTCTTCAAGCTTCTCTATATCCCCATCAATGGAGAGCAAATTTGATAAGGAGATCACCAATCAATTGGAAGATCATAACCAATTTCGGTGAAATATCAAACATCTATGGATCTATGATTCAAGGTACGCTTCCATTTTCATTTTTGATATTCTCATTAATTTCAACATGGATGATTACAAGGTTGGTTATTGATTGTTTTGGATCGATAATCCTTAATATATTTTCTATCATCAAGTTCATCGATGCCCTCTTCCTCTCCCACGATACAAAACCCCCCTCTTCTTCCACGGCCCCAGGAACCAGATCCGTCTCTTAGATTCAATGACAGTATTCCTATCTTCCCACGTCTTGTTTCCTTATCCTCATCGTCCTCCACGTACATTTTCGAGCTTCTAGGATTAAAAGAAATATCTCGTGACCCTCCTCCTAGCTTCACATCATGCTTTGAAGTTCGTTGCCGCTCTTTTCTCACCCTCCCCCATAGGAAGAGAAATTTCATCAGCAAGAGATACGCCCTTCGAAAATGCTTCTGCGTGTCGCCCGTCCTTCATTTCGTAGAATCTGCAAATTAATTTGAAAAATAGCCCTCAACTCAGATTTTATACAAAACAAAAATATAATTAGAATGAGCATGTCTAGAATTTTTTTCTTCTCAGATTTTTTCAATTTCTTTCCTTTATTGAGGACTCGTTAGATTTGTAATACATGCATGCGTTTAGGATGTGTAGATATAATTTCTCACTAACTATTTAATCACAAGAAAAAACGATAAACTCAGTTCAAGATATTCGTTACCAAGTGAATGCTAATTGGTATTCAACGATAACAAAAGCTCAATGAATTTACATCATCTATTATTCTGGTGATGTGACATCACACCATAAAAGGTAATCTTTCTTTACCCTTTCAATACATATACACTGCAACCACAAATGCAGTTAATGTAATATAATGACTGTATTCTGTTTGGAAGAATATGAATGACAAGGTCAACAATAACAGAATGCGTTCTCCTCGAACTCTTCCTGGACAGGGAAATTTTAGCATCACCATTAACATCAAATAATACTTATACAAGATGATATTATTAGGACATCAAGTAAACATACCGTTAAGTTCTCTATATAAGAACACCACTTTGGAGCGGGTCCAAGATCTGGTATGAAGTAAGAAGGTATTTGGCAGCTGTGTAGAGCCAACAACATCAACCCACTTTCTTTGAAGACATTGTACGACGGATTTCGCATATTAAAATATAGAAATCGTTACAAATTGTATTTTTAAAAAAATACAAATGGATATGACTTTTCTTGTAATTGCAAGATCATCTGATTAATTATCTGCATGTTTGAAGATGAGGAGTCGCATGGCTTGAATCATAAACTTCGAAGTTTGTTGAGAATTTGATTTATCGAGAACTTCACTTGTTCGACGCTTGAATTTTGGAGCTTGGATTTGCACTTCGAAAACTTAGACTTGATCTTGATTTAATTTGAAGAAGACTTTGATCTTCTTGAATTTGCTTGATTTCAAAAAGATTTTGATTTCTTCATGTTTGTCGAACTTGGAGTTGAGAGGATTTCTTCAATACTTTTCCTCATCTTTTTTTTTTTTTTTGTAATGGACCTTTGATCCTATTTATTGGGAAAATTCGTGGTCAATTTTGGTAACCACTCAATTAATTCAATTAAATTGACTATAATTGAATAATTGTGGATTTTTTTAAAAAAAAAGTGAGATGGGCCTTTAAAATTTAATGGGCCTACGCTTTAATTTAGTAAATTTAATTGGACTAGTTATTTAAATCGACCCAATCCATTATTTGTTATTTTATTTATTTATTTATTTTATAGGGAAGAATTCAAAAGTCAAGTGTTAACTTTGACACAATTCATTTTTCAAGTGTCAAGTTTTAAAATGCAAAATTCAGGTATTTATTTATTAATTAAAAATATTTTTATTAATTAATTATTAAATAATATAATTAACTCACCCCACCTCCACCACCCTCTATCATTCCGGGAACTATTCCGGCTACCGTTCCGACCACCACTCTTCTCCAGCGATCGTTCCGACGACCGTTCCAGCGACTGCTCCAATTCCGACAATTATTCTGACGGTTACAGTTCAAAAATTTTATAGGTCACATATTTCAAAATTAGTTAGTCACAGATCAAAATTTATATGTCACAATTTATTTATTGGTCACATATTAAATTAATTAATCACAATTTATTTGTCGGTCACATATCTTTAAATTGATTGGTCACATATTATTTTTAAGTCACATATTATTAAATTTTGTAGGTCACAGTTGAGTAACTAGTTACAGATTACCAAATATTTGGTCACATACCATTGTCACCAACACTACCACCACAGCCACTTGCAACCACCCTCACCCACCACCACCGCAATAGCACTACAACACTACCGACAACAAAACCATTGTCGCCACCGCCATTTTTGCAACACCAACAACATATTCACCCAACACCCACAGATCATCCACCAACACCAGATCCACCCAACACCCACAGACCATCCACAACACAGTCGACCTACCACTGCCGACTCACACACCACAGCCATAGTCGACCCACCACAGCCACAACAACGATTCGCATCGCTGCTGCTCAGCAGCAGTGCCTCAACGCTGCTAGAGAGGGGGAGGGAGAAGGGAGGACAGGAGAAGCATGTGGAGGCACGGCGATGGAGGCGACGGCCAGTGGAGAGGGTGGAAAGAAATGGTGAAGAGAGAGAGAGAGAGAGAGAATTGAGAGATGAATTAGGGTTTAGATAGATTCAGAATTTGATATTTAAAATAAAATATCTGATTTTTGAATAATTAAATTTTCTACACGCACAAATCATTAATTTTCCCACCAGTAAGCTCGATGCTAGTCATACCTTCTCCCTGAAATTAACCAAAATTAATTGAGTCCCAAAAATTCGTACACCCCGGTAAAAGTTGACTTCTGAGAGAACTATTGCGTGTCATGTGAATCATTAAATTCACCTTTTAAAACCCACCCAGATCTATCCTTGAAAAGCAAGAACTTCCCTAACTAAAAATTTCCCTACAATTAGAGGCAAACTCTCCTCCATTGCTTAGTAGTTAGCAAAGGTTGTTCATTAAATTCACCTTTTAAAACCCACCCAGACCTATCCATGAAAAGCAAGAACTTCCCTAACTAAATTGTTCGCCTAAAATTAAAGAAGCAAACTATCCTCCATCGCCAATTAGTAGGTATACAAAGGCCTCCTTTTTACATTTAATTTTCACCAAACCTTTTTTTTTTTTTTTTTTTTTTGCAAAAAATACATTTTGGAATAGTGATTTGATAGAGAATGTGTAGTTAAAAAGTAGGAAAAAATTTAAGTTTACGTGTAATATTATTTTATTGAAGAATGTGGGTTGAAAATAAATCCTTGTTTGAGCCACATTAAAATTTTCATTCACATTCTTCTACTCATTTTTAACTACACATTCTTCAATAAAATAAT
The DNA here is from genome assembly GCA_019097785.1 of Fraxinus excelsior. Taxonomy (NCBI): domain Eukaryota; kingdom Viridiplantae; phylum Streptophyta; class Magnoliopsida; order Lamiales; family Oleaceae; genus Fraxinus; species Fraxinus excelsior. Next base: position 17,672,100 of record CM032641.1, on the reverse strand, counting down.
ATTTTTCATCACATCAATAATTTTTCCTTACTTTTTAACCACATATTTCTTATTATATCACTATTTAAAATACATTATTTCCTCAATACTATCCATCAAAGTAGAATAATTATGTCTTTATTTGATTAAGTTACAAATGTTGATTAAAATCTAAATTAAAGTCAACAATTAATTTTAACGATACATTATATGAATCCTATAACTTTTTAATCATATAATCATAGTTGGAAAATCATAGCAAGAGGACTATATGCTTCCTCTTCAAATCTATGCAGTACATCTACCCTAGTCGCATCTAAATATGAAGACAACTGTATGCCCATCTGTAAGGCACAAAATACAGGCGGAACAAGCATTAAACAGTCAAATGAGAAGATGGAAAACTTCCTTATAGTTTGAGGATCCCAAACTCTGACTGTGTGTTTATCAGTAAAGATCCCATGAATGTATAAAGACCTTCAAATGATCAAATAACCGTAGTAACTATGAAGCTAGTATAAGCAACTCACATATGATCCTTCATTCGCACAGGATTAGTTTTGCTCAAATCATAGATCAGAACCTGAATTATTAGAAGAAGATAAGAGCATAATTGATATTCATTAGTTAAGGGAAAATAACTACAGCAGACGTTAGCACAGAACCATCACATTCAGATAACACGATGTATCAAAAAGGAAACAGATAAAACAGGCATATACTAGTTCTTGCTGGATTTTTTTTTGTGCCAAAACTTTTTTCCCGAATTGAGGATTGTCATATGCCCTATCCGAATCTTATCACTTTTTTATACAATGCTTCTGGTTATCTGGTTATCACTTTTTCTACATGCAAAGTCAGGACTGTGATGATGAAAAGACTATAATGCAGATTAAAGGCCGAGAAGTTGCCAGTCAAGCAAACACGTATAACACAAGATGATCTAAAAATGCAGATTGTGGTGCAGAACCAAGAGTAGCCAGAAAAATCACTTTGTCAATAGATATTCAATAAATGAAATTCACTTGGTCGGTAAGCACAAAATGAGATTGCAAATTCACAAAAGCCCAAGAGAAAATTGAGGCCGTATCCCAAGAACAGGTAACTTAAAATCCACACCTAGAGTTACCAATGTGGCATAAGAGAATGATCAAAGAGTAAACAAAGTGATAGATAATAAGACATGACTGCAAATCTGCAATAAATGGTAATATAACATTCTCTGTCATACCTTTCCACCACTACTTCCAACAGCCATGAAAAACCCATGTTTACCTCCGAATTCAATTGCTGTAACCTCCTACAATTTTAACACATTATTTAAGATTAATACCAATTAAGAAACATTCATTGGCAATATTCAGGCCACTTGAGCATCATCCCACAACCCTCCACCTCCCAGCCCAACCCCCTTGGAAAGTTCCACGTTGGAAAAGGACGATATTCATTTATCCAAGTAATATGGATATTAAATTCAAATGGGCAAAACAATGTGTGTTAAACGAATAGATCGCATACTAATTACAGACAACTGCATTTCAAGCGTACCAACTTCAATACTTTTGGAGGTCTAGGAAAACTAATCTTGGGGTTGTCACTAAGAAGTGAACATGGTATCTAGTCATAACAAGAAGCCAAATAAAATTTGTTACCCCATCGATGTCACCGGAAGATGCAACAGCATTTATCTTCCCAACCGAAGATCTCGTTCTCGTGTGTCAAAGCATTCCACAGATCCATCCTCACCACCACCAGCAACAAATCATGGATGTTGTTGAAAGGAAAATTCAAAGAAAAGGAGGAAGACAGTCAGATAATTACACACCAAACATAAAACTCTTATCTTCTTTTATTAGGTCTAGTTTATTCATCAGCATCAAATGTGCATCAACCCAAATAAAGGGCAAAACCTAGGGGAAAAGAACCAAACTCCTTCCATGAAAGAAATACAAAGCTAAATAAAACCTGCAAGCATCATTGCACACACAAATCCGAAAGATGTTCACTATAATAACCAATTAATAAAAACTCCTTTCTTAGAACTCTCCATGTCCACGTTTTAATAGTTTGGGCCTTCAAAACATATTGAGTTCAATAATCTACTCAGTTCAATATATTAACCTAATCTTAACATTCTCTTCTCCTAGTTTTTATTAGCATTGCCTTTTCCTATCCTCTTAAAGGTCAAAAGACGAAACCTCATCTTCTAACTATCCTAGAAATAGACACCTAAAATCGGCCAACTCCCTCCTCTTTTTGCTTAGGAGAAAGTGCCAATAACACGAAGTACATGAAAAGGGGAGAGATCAATCAGAATGAATATCCCCAAGGTAGTTGCAAAAGTTTGATTTCATGTGTCTTTCATAAGTGATAGCTCTAGATCAAATGAAAAGCAAAAAAGGTTCTTTTGGGAATAAGGCTCAATTTGTTGGTAGTGATCAGTCAGTGTGTGCTTTTTCATTTCTTTTTCTTTTTTCCCTGGTGAGTGGAAGAATGGGAAAAAGGTAGCTCAAGATCAAATGAAATGGCAACAAAAGTTGTTTTAGAAATAAGTCTGTATGCACATTCTTTTTTTTTTTTTTTGTGTGTGTGGTGAGAGGCTGGGGGTCCCCTTTCTTCAAGTAAAGTCATTGGGGTTTATGATCTTATCAACCAAAATTCTCAAACTCGGATATCCAAATGAAAGAATGGAAATATTTTTTCTTAAATAAGGTGAAAATATCTGCAAGACAAACCTGCTCTAAATTTATCATGTATAGATCTGGAGAAGCAGCAGCACAAATTATGTCACAGACCAGCAATCATACACAATGTCTCGTCCTGTCCTGTATAATCAGTAATAAAAAAGCCAAAGTGAAACTGATGACACGTTAAGAAAAGGTAAAAGCGGGCAGGAAAGCAAATATACAAGTTAATCTGACAGAAGATGGAAATTCATAATCTGAAACTATTTCAGCTTACTTTACAAGAAGTACGGTCAAACTGTGACCATATATATACTCTAGCCATGAGGCACATCTTGACAGAAATCTAATTGAAGTTTTAGCATAGCTATTCTATGATACAGAACTTGTAGAAGTCTTGCTCATACTTCAATATACAAAGAATGTTTTGGCCACCAGCAGCAAAAACAGCATCATAATAAGCAAATCTTAACTATATCCTGTTATTCAAGATCTTCTAATCAATCTTAATTGTTCTCTTCAACTAAATAGAAGCACACTAAAGTTTAAAATGCTGTTGAAATATTTTGGATTGTCAATTTCTAAGTCTTACTTTTCAATAACTTTAATAGCAACTAATATAGAATTCATTTTCTCTTTATCACCTACCAAAGCACTACCTTAGGTAGCCAATCAAGATTTCATCAACCAATTCTTTCAATGTGACATCATGAGATAAGACACAGATAAAAGAACATGACAAATGCAAATTTCCTCAAAATTTAGGAGTCACAGAGATAATACATAGAAACCAAAAACAAATGACCTTGGGAGTTAGGACCCAATAAATCACATATATAATGCATATTATATTTGTCAAAAGCAAGAGAAAGAACCTTAGCATTCACAAACTATAGTGACTTCCATATTTAGCATGGAAACAAACAGAGTGATCAGCGCAAAGAAATGCAATCTTAGAATAATCAACATCAAATACCAACTAAGTCAAAAAGAAATACTTATCAACCTATGTATAAGAACCATAAAATATATATCATGTGAACAGGAGCAGTGACGGATCCAGCACCCCGACGACCACCGACAACCGCGCATGTTGGATCCTTCGGAACAAAAAAAATTCTTGAGAATAGATAAAAATTTTAAGTTATACATCTGATAATTCATTTGTTTTCAAACATATCTTATAGCTCAGTTGGTTAGAGCCTTCTCATCCAAATTGGAAACCCTGAAATCAAATCTCTTCCAAATCAATTTATTGTGTAATTTTTCTAGTTTTACAATTTTTACCAAAACAAATGCAATAAGAAGGGGATTCGAAGCTGCAAGCCCTCTTTAAGATTATTGAAAAATTGACAATCATGGCATTCGTTGAATTTTGGCACTAAATGTTACAAAATGATATATGTTCAGTTCTAGCGGTTTTAATGCAATTGAAAAGATTCCTTTAAATTATACAAAACTTGGTCACTATGTCATTTGGTGAATATTGTTGATATATATAACAGAATTATATACATTTAGTTTTAGCAAAATATTTGTTATATTTAATTTTTAATATTTTATTGCGCCCGACAGTCAACGGTTGCTCATTCAAAATCCTAGATCCGCTAGTGAATAGGAGTAAAATTTATCTTTATTAAGTTTCAACTTAAGTCTATATTTAATACAAAACTTATTGAAAATAATACTTCACGAAGTAATATGGCCGTGAATGAATAAGAATCAATAGAGATTTTGAATAAGGAAAGAAGAAATACATGCATACACATTCACAACATCATGAAAAAGAATCCCAAACATCAAACGTTCAATTGTTAACCGATATCGTGATAAAATATAATTGTCAGGACCATTGATATGCGTGCAACAAAATGCAGGGAACTCGACTATATATATATACACACACACACACGCGTAACTATATGTAAGCATGTATCTGTGTATATATGTATATACACACATCTGTATTAATTGACTTTTTCAATATGTTTTGATTATTATCGATGTGGTGTTTAGGTCTATAGTTTGGATTTATTCATGGTTTGAGGATGTTGGCATTTATTGTGGAAGATGTTGCGAAGAGGTAAGTCTAGAATCTTGATCAGTTTTCTGTACATGTGAATCATGCTTAACAATTCTTGTATAATTTGATCACTGACGTGGCTTTTTTAAGATAATTTTATTCTCAGATGAACTGTTATATTTGAAGATTTTTCTCTTATCATGCCACTATTTGAGGTGATGTCGAGATTTTCCATTTCAAGTATTCATTTTTTGAAATACCTTGACAAGATTATACTTTCTTATCATCTTCCAAAACTTAAAAGCATATGTGGAAACATAATTGAATTTTACAAATCTCACTTGGTTCCTGTGTTTTTCTCGGGGTATGCCCTCTAGCCAACACATATACACCCCAAGACTTGGTTTCTCAATCTTCCATAGCATGTCCTCTAGGGTGTTTATGTAATATATATACTATTAACCCAGTTTCTCATAAATCTAATAGATATTCTTTGATATAAGATTATGTCCCTACTGGTAATCTTGAAGATGTAATGAGAAGAACGAGAAAAATCAATTGCAACTTAATTGGGAATTACGGCATTGAATTGCAGTTGGCATAGATAAGGGGTTATAGTATCTTCGTTTCACTTGTGATCCAAGAAGATTGCATTACAACTTGAAGTCCATAAATGTGATGTTGGACTCACAATGAGAACTAAGGTCACAAGATTGTGGCATGTCTATGATTATTCCTAATATTGGTAGAGCAGCTTTAGGATATAGTTCTCCAGAGTGCATTCAGAGTGATTGGATGTTCTTTTCATCAGTGATGCCTTTTGTTGTCTTGTTCAAATATTATTATACTATTAAAAAAATAGTTTGGGTAAAAAAGTGAAATTTGCCAAATTTGAAGCCCCCATTGTGCTTGCTCATGTGTAAGGTGCAATAGATCAATAATATGGTCCCCATGCTTGACTTGTAGAAAAATGAGAACCTTTGTAAAATATGAGTTAGATTAAATTGGGTGTGTATGGATTCAAGAATAACAAAGTAAGTAGAAAGTTTTGTACTTTTACCACATTTTTTATATTTTAGACACCTCGAACGTCACTTTTTTACATTCTCATTTCTGCAAGCATCATATATGCATCAATTGAATTGAATGCAAGATTAAAACAGGGTTTGAATTCATATTTAAATTTCAAAAAGCACACACGTATATATCTAGTTAATTGTTCCAATGAGATATTTCGATTTTTCTAACAAAAGTAACAGAATGTTAGTGCATGTTCTCTATATCGTTTTCAAGCCGTTTTCTATTTTCGATTTTTCAAAACAGTGAAAACGCGTTCTTTTTCCTATTTTCAAAAACGCGTTTTTAAAAACAAATTAGAAATTTGCAAAGAAAACTCAAAACAACAAATTTTCCGTTTTGAGTCTTTTCAGTTATAATCAAACCAAATTTTCAAAACGCATTTTGAGTGTTTTCAAAACAATTTTTCAAAATGTCAAAAAGAATTCATTTTCAACAATTTCAAAATGGACACTCAAAATACAAAATCCAAAATGAATTCAAAACTCAAAACATAAAACTGAAATACAAAAAGAATAGTCCCTTACCTTTTCACATTCTCATTTTCGTATACACCTTGAAGGATGCATCAATTGAATTGATTCAAAAAAATATGAATTGAATGCAAGATTAAAATAAGTTTGAATTCGTATATTAATATTTTCTAAAACACATACATAGGCATCTAGTTTATTGTTTCAATGAGATTACTACGACCTTATAGAGAATAAAATGTCACTTCTTTACATTCTCATTTTCGCATACGCCTTGGGTGCATGAATTGAATTGATTCAAACAAATATGAATTGAATGGAAGATTAAAATAAAGTTTGAATTCGTATATTTAAATTTTTAAAAATACGAACATATGCATCTAGTTAATTGCTTCAATGAGATATTGTGACTTTTTAATAGAAAAGTGACCGAATGTCACTTTCTCATATCCTCATTTTCGCAAAAACTTTGGATGCATCAATTGAATTGATTAAAATAAATATAAATTGAATACAAAACTAAAATAAGGTTTGAATTCGTATATTTAAATTTCCAACCACATACCCATACGCATCTAGTTAATTTCTCTAATGAGATATTACGACTTTTTCAGAGAACATCAATTTTCCATATTTTCATTTTTTTGCAAGCACTTTAGGTGCATGAATTGAATTGATTTAAATAAATATGAATTGAATGTAAGATTAAAATAATTTTTGAATTCGTATATTTAAACTTCCAAACACATACATGTATTCATCTAGTTAATTGCTCCAATAATGTACTGCGACTTTTTCATAGAAAAGTGGCAGAATGTCACTTTTTAACATTTTCATTTTCGTGGGCACCTTGGATGCATTAATTGAATTGATTCGAAAAACTATGAATTGAATGCAAGATTAAATCAATGATTGAATTCACATATTTTAGTTTAAATAAACACATATGGATCTAGTTAATTGATTCAATGAAATATTGCGACTTTTTTAGAAAACTTTTTCATATTCTCATTTTCGCAAACACTTCGGATGCATAAATTGAATTGATTCGAGCAAATACAAATTGAATAGAAGATTAAAACAATGATTAAATTCGTATATTTAAAACTTTGAAAACACACACATATACATCTATTTAATTGTTTCAATGAAATAATGCAATTTTTTAGATTGAATGTCACTTCTTTATAGAAAAGTATGTCATTTTTCCACAATCTCATTTTCGCAAATACATTCGATGTATGATTGAATTGATTCAAAAAACATGAATTGAATGTAAGATTAGTACAAAGTTTGAATTCATTTATTTAAATTTCAGAATAAGAAAAAATGCACACGACAGCTAGTTAATTGCTCTATTAAGATAATGCGACTTTTTCATAGAAAAATGATAAAATATCACTTTTTGTATTCTCATTTTCGCAAAACATTTTTAATGCATTAATTGAATTCATTGTGTGTGTGTGTGTGTGTGTGTGTGTGTGTGTGTGTGTGTGTGAATTGAACGTAAGAGTAAAACAAGATTTTAATTCCTATAATCAAGTTTCCAAAAAATACACACTCATGCATTTAATTAATTATTCCAATGAGATACTGCAACTTTTTTCATAGGAAAGTGACAGAATGACACTTTTTCATAGTCACTTTTTCACGTTCTCATTTTAACAAACGTCTTGGATGCATCAATTGAATTGATTTAAAATTAATTTTTCATATGTATAACTAAATTCATCGAAATTATTGAGGTTTCCATGTAATGCATGATTTACATATTATTGTTCATAGGCAAGCGGGGAGGCAAATCTGACTATGAAGTTGCAGAGATTTGACTGTAAAATGAAAACAATAATCTTCACAGGCAAGTAGAGATCAGACTACAGATCGAGACTAGTGGCCGACGTTGCAGATCTTTGATCACAAGCGGTCGTGTCTGTGGTTGTTGGTGGTGAATGTGGTGGTGGTGCTGATTTTGGCGGTTGTTGGCGGTGGTGATGTTAGTGGTGGTGAGTTGGCGGTGGTCGTGGTGCGGCATCGCGGTTGTTGTGGCGGTCGTGGTGTTGAAGTTGTTGGAGTTGTTGGTGGGGGTGGGTTTGGTGTTTCTGTTGGCGGTGGTGGGGGTTTTTGCTGTGGCGGTAGCGATTTGGTGTTTAGGCGACAATATTGGATAATGATGGTGGCGGGAAGGTGACCTCATGTTTGGGCGACAGTGTTGGATCTTGTTGGTACGGTGGCGACGATGGTTTTGTTGATGGTTGTGGTGACGAGGTAGTGGTGTTGGTGGATTTGAAGTTGAAAATTTGTTGGAGGTGGTTAGCGGCGATGATGGTAGGGTTGTGGATTTTTTTTGGGTTGTAGGATGGGGTGGTGGTGGTTCCGGCAATGCAGTTTCGATTACCTTACTGTTGGTGGCAGTGGTGAGATAATAGTCACAAGTTTCGATGGTGGTCACAGATTATTTGGTCGTTTGTGTCCATTAAATTTATTAATCTGTTACCGATAAACAATATGTGACCAATGAAAAAAATAAATTGTGACCAAGAAATAATGTGTGACTTAAAAAATTGTTAATTTGTAACCGATAATTTGACGATTTGTGACGTCAGTTAAACTGTGACTTATAATATTTGTGATTTGTGATAGATGAATAAATGTGACATATAATTTTTTTTGATTTATGATCGATAAATAAATTGAGACCTATAAAATTTTTGATTTGTGACCGTAAATTAATTTATGATCGATGAATAAATTATGACATATAAATTTTTTGAATTGTGACCGTAAAATAATTTGTGACGTTTCAATTTTTTATTTGTGACAGAAGAACAAATTGTCACCGTAAAATAATTTGTGACAAGTAAAATTTGTGATTTGTGACCAATTATACAGAATTTGTGATCAAATTATATGGAGTTGTGCCCTTAATATATTTAATTAATAAAATATATGTTTAATTAATTAATTTATAAATAAAATTTAAAAATTTTTGAAATTTTAAATCTTAAAAAAATTGAAATTTGAAATTTTAAACTTTATCTCTTAAATTTGAAATGAGTGAAACTAAACCTATTAATTATGAAATTTTCCCGTTTTATAATATGAATATTATGGGCCTTAAAATCGTAATCAATACTGTTTTTAATCATTTTAACAGTATTGACCTCTTTTATAATGATTTTTCAAAACTTCCTACTTTTTAGTGTATTTATGTAATTGACCCAAAAATAATTGAATATTTGAGCCTTTCTTCGAGCCAGGGTCCAAAACAGAATTATTTACTTTCCGTTTTCGCGCACAATTTTCCCCAATTGAACACTAAGGTTTCTCCGAGTCTCACGGTACCGGGTAAGAATTTAGCTCAACTCTTCTCAGATAAATTTTACATACATGCTTATATTATATACGTTCAGTTATAGAGATAGACACAGATTATAATAGGGAAAAATTCACAACTCATGCTTTATCTATCCTAAAATAAAAAAATTAGACACTAAGGTTTAAAATTGCGAAAATCAGATTTTTCATGAATTAATTAATTATATTTCATAATTATTATATTAAATTAAATATTTAACTGTAATATAATATAATATAATATAATTAATCCACCTCACCCCACCCCACCTCCATCTTCACGACCACCACCACTGCTCCGGCGACTACTCCAATTACCAACGACTATTCTCCGGTCGCGCTTAATTCCGACGACTGCTCCGGTGACCGTTTTGCCACCATTTAATTCCTACGACTGCTCCAATTCTGACAATTGTTAAGGTCATAGTTAAATGCAATTTGGTTGCAGGATATCTTCTTAATTAGTTAAAAATTAATTTCAAGTTACAGCTTATCAAATTAATTGATCACATATTATTTCGATGTCACAAATCAAAAATTTACAGGTCACAAATCAAGAATTTTATTGTCGCATGTTATTTCTCAACTACAAATTAAATTTTTTTATAGGTCACACATTGAAAAAATCAAAACTCTTACTGATCACAACTCTATTATAGTGAGTCACAGTCACAGTTTCTAGATCACAGACACCCACCCATCACAAATTAAGAATTTTATGGTCACAGGTTATTTTTCAACCACGAATTAAAATTCTTTAAAGGTCACATATTGAAGAAAATCAAATCTTTTACTGGTCATAGCTCCAATACAGTGAGTCACGGTCACAATCACAATTTCTAGGTCACGGACACCCACCCCCAACTCAACTCATTCTACACACGATCGTTGCCACGACCATCCCCATACCCACAGCCATTTCACACAACCAACAACAAAATCGCCGTCACCAAATCCAATCGACCGCAAACAAACACCATGACAATTTCCAGATCCACTGCAAAACCACCTCACGACCGCCAATATCCACCACCAACATCACCAAATCCACCTGCCCCACCACCAACAAAAAAATCCCAAAAACCACCTCCACCACCAACAACAGATCCACAATCGCCGACATCGCACAATCACCAACCACAAAATCACAAATCCACAATCAGTGTAAAACCCCAAATCCAAAACCACCACCACAACCACAACACGCCCCGTTCACAGCCACACCCATAACAAATCCACAATTGCATCAAAGACCTCCACACACCACCCATCAGCCACAGTAGTGTCGTGACGCTGCTGTTAACGGCAGCGTCGATGCGGTGGTGGCAACATCCCGACGCTGCTGCCTCAGCATTGAGACGCCGGTAGGGGAAGGGGGTTACTGCGTTCAGCAACATCGCGACGCTGTAGAAAAATTAGTTTTTGAATAGTGATTGATGGGAGAATGTGTGGTGGAAAGTGATGAAAAGTTTTAGATTTGTGTGTAATATTATTTTATTTGGAGAATGTGTGGTTGGAAATGAGCACTATAGAAAAATGAATGGGAAAAAGAAGAAAGAATGAGGCTCAAACATGGGCATAATATGATATGTTTGGTAAATTTTCCTTTAAAAATATTTAAAACATTCGTATCTTCTTTTAATTTTGCAATATAAGTTACATTATTCATTATGATTACATAAACTCTTAGAGCTAAAAATAAATATTTTGTGTGTAAAGTCTAATTTGTAATTGACAATTTTCTTAATCAAAATCAAGTTATAGTTGAATTGTATTATAAATTTATTGGGTTGTAATCAAAGTCAGAACAAGAGTTATTGCATCCTAATTATAGTAACAGGTTTGGGGTTGGTAGTATAATCTTTAGAGGATTCAAAGATGTCCAAGAAGATCATATCTGATCATTGGAATGCAATTAAAAGTCTAAAATGTGTCAAAGAGTCGCGCAAGTTATACCCCAAAATTTCAGTCACAACTTGAAATGCATTTTTCACATATAAACGTTTCAAATTTGGAGAAGGCTATTCCTAGAAGAACTGTAGCCATTTGAGCTAAATTTTCAACACATTTTAAATCACCTTAATCGAATATCGGGAGAGAAAGTTATTGTAAAAATACTGACAACTACTTAGGCAATGCTAGATAACCACCCGCTTGGTGCTCAAGCGAAGGTTCAATTCTAGCAACTCCCAGTTTGCTTTGAATACTGTTTTTTCACTCATTTTCATCACAACCACTTTTTCCTATATATATCCTACTCTATGGACGTCCCAATATGTGTTGAATCAGATTTATCGCATAGAGACCAATTTAATTAATCATCCAAAACATTCATTTATTCTAAAATTCAACTGCCACATATTGTTTAATCTAAATTATTTCAAAACATATTTGTTAATCAAGCCATATTGTTCCATATCAAAACACAGATCAAAACACACAAAATCTTTTTGATCAAACACAAACCACTTAATCCGCAAGACATAAACGATACTAGGGATTGAGAGCTGATGTGAGGAGCCCGTAGTCCAAAAGGGCCAATGTGATATACAAGGAGTTGAGATCTGGTATAAGGAGCACGCAGTCCAATAGGATCAAGGGTGACTTTAGGAAAGAAGGTCAAAGCACTACAACAAAAAGACTCATTCGCAACATTAAAACGGCAACATTTGTTGATAAATGTTGCTAAAAAGTTCTTTTGGCAACATTTTAGTAAGCCAATGTTGCCATTGATACTAGTAAATGAATTTTGGCAACATTTTTTAGAAAAATGTTGCAATAGACCCCTTTGGCAACGTTTGTCGAGTGTTGCGAAAAGCGAGACTTTTCAACGTTTGACAAACGTTGCCAAAAGTCTCGCTTTTCGCAACGTTTAGAACTCGACAAACGTTGCCAAATGTAGCACTTTTGCGAGACTTTTGGCAATGTTTGCCAAACATTGCCAAATGCCCTCTTTAGCAACGTTTGTTGAGTGTTGCTAAAAGTCACACTTTTCCATTTCAATTCCAACCTAACACCCTACAAAATACCCAATTCATAACCCCCTAACCCGACCCACTTAGCTAAAAAAAAAATTTGGGCTCAGATTTTATTTTTTTAGCAAATCACATGTAATTGCCCAAGAGAAAAAGGCCTAATCATTTGAGCCTAAAATCATGACCAATATATTATACCCGTCTTAAACGGCCCAAGACCAACATCCAACCCAATCCAAAAAATCCAAACATTGTTCCCATGTTCTCCTCGACGACTCTATCCTCCATTTCACTTCGCACCAGGGGCGGACCCACATGGGGTCAGATGACCCCACAGTTTTTTTTTCGAGTTTTTTATTTTTATTTTTTAAAACTAACACTTACCACCAAGCAGCCCAATCCCCTAGCCCAATTTCACTAACCCAAACCCAATTACACTAGCCCAATCCAAGAAATCAAAAACACATTCACTCTCTCACACAGCCACAGCCATCTCCTCACCCAGCAAGAAGCGATTCCAGCCAGACCTCCGCCTCCGTCTCTGTCGCTCTACCTCCGCCTCCGTCGCTGTACCTCCGCCTCTGACTCACAGGTCATCCAGCAGCTCAGCTGCAGTTCCGCAGAGACGCAGAGTTGAGCCCTAGACCAGTCGGCAGTCGGCGATTCTTCTTCATCCTTCTACAATCGGCAGCAGTAACCTACTGTAAGTCTGTAACTAGCTGGGTCTTTTCGATTATTAGTTATTGCGGTAGTTGCTGGCTTGCTGCGTGAAGTGCCGTGAACCTGGAATGCAATTAGAAGTGATTTTGAATGCATATTTGTGATTTTGAATTAGTATTTGTTATTTTTTGTTATAAGATTCACATATTCAGGTTCAATTGTGTAGATTAGAATTTAGAACAGTAGATTGAAATCATTGAATTGAATTTTGCAGTCTGGTTATTGGTTAATTGAGATTGAATTGAGTTTGTGTAGAAGAACAGTAGAATTGAATTGAATCCTACAGTCTGGTTATTAGTTAATTGAGATTGAATTGAGTTTGTTTTTAACTGACCTGGATAAATATTTCAAACAAAAATCCGTATGTTCGAGTGCGGAGGAAAATGAAATTATTGTTGAAATGAGTGTTCAAAAAGAAAAATATAGTTCGGAAGAATCAGATACGGGAAGAATCAATGGTTAAGTGATAGTTTGGTTGCATATATTGAAAACGATGTACTAAACAATATTGATAACGATGTAATTATACAACGTTTTCAAGTATGAAAACGCGTAGGCTACAGTTGTAATAGCGTGTTGATTTATTTTTGTTAATGATACGTCGTTCTAAATATTTTTTAAATCTCATTTTCGACCCCACAACACAAATGCTCTGGGTCCGCCCCTACTTCGCACTACACGCCTCCGCCTCCTGTCTTTCGCCTCCGATACTTCGCAGCCTCCGACTTCGGCCCTACGATCTCATCTTCACCCATAAAATTCTCTTTTAGTGGATACATTCGTTGGTTGGCTCTGGATTCTTGCCCAATTTAGGGTTCCTCAGTACTTGCAATCGTCTCTTACAATTATCAGTCGTCCCCTCAAGTTCAGAAGCTATTCTCGTGCCTCCACCTTCGCCTCCGTTCTCCTCCACCTCCAGCCTCCACCTTTGCTCTCCGCCCGGATTAGAAAGTGCACGCCTCTGTCAGGTTCTTTAGCAATTGGTCCTTCACTGCTTGACAACTTGAAATTGGGTATTGTTGAGTAGAAATCGCTGAAATTTGGATATTGTTGAGTAGAAATCGCTAAAATTTGGGTATTATTGAATTGAAAGCAAAGCAAGCACCAAATCGTTGTGCCTTTGTCTCTGTGAATTGCTCCGTTTTATGTTTCAATTTTTTCTAGTATTGCTGTGCGCCTCAGTGCCTCTGTAAATCGCTTGGTGAATCTATAATTCTGTGAATTGCTATGTGAATTACTCTTTGAATAGCACTATGAATTACTTCCAATATTGCTCTGTGAATTGCTGAGGGGATGAGAATGGATCATTAGAGATTGGTGAACTTAATGAGAGTATTTGGCTTGATTTTATTTGATTCTTGATTTGGGCATAAGTTGATTTTGCTTCCAATAACTTGAAATTGATTCTTTTGATTGATCTATTTCGATGAGCTTTTAACTTCTAGATGGGTGTAAGTGATCATGGCATGACTTGAAGTGGTATTCATGGTGGTTCAAGAAAATAGCTTCATTGGCACTGTTTATCAGTCGGTAACATTTGTTGGTTATACATTAGAAATTAACAACTAGGCTTTTTCAATTGTTGTTATCTCCAAGTTCTTAGAACATATAGCCTTGATTTCCTAGTAGATCTTCCAACTTTTTTTCAATTGTCAAATAATGATTTTATTATGCAAATTAGAGTATGACTTGAAATAAATTCATTAAGTCTAACCACATACCTTGACCATTGAATAATGAAGTCGATGGGAAGAAATTTGGAGAACTCTTTAAATCAGTTTACATCATCTTGGTATTAAACCTTGTAACATAGTCCTATCATAATCGAGCCAACAGTCTTCAATTTACTTATCATTTTTGGGCTCTTTATAGCATTTACTTATCCTTTTATCTAATATATCTTCGTGTTGTTCAATTTTGTATAGTATCTTTGCATACAATGGACAAAGAGTGGCTACACTTATCAAGGTTATAATCTAAAATTAAATATTACATATTTAGATATCAATCGAACAAAATTTAACGTATAATGATCATAAAGTTTAACTTGTAGATTTTCAGAACAATATAGAGATGGAGCCCAGAAGTTTGTTAACCGAGCTCATGAGAGTTGCAATTCAGAAATGATAGTATGCCCTTGTGTTCGATGTAGGAATCTAATGCATCACCATTATGACACAGTCTATGAACATTTGATTGTTAAGGGCATGGATCCTACATACAGTGTCTGGATATTTCATGGAGAACAAACAAGTGAAGCAAAATTGCTCGATGTAGAAATACCTGAGTTACATAGGATGTTTAAGGACTTCTATGCACAACATGATGTGGATCCTAAAAACCCTCCTGATGGAAGAGCGAAAGAGATTGAAAGTTTAGTTAATGATGCTGAAACGCCTTTATATCCTGGTTGTAAAGCGTTGACGAAGATGTCAGCTTCAGTTGCTATGGTTAAGCTTAAAGCTTCATATGGTATCTCTGACAGTGGTTTTGATGAACTCATAACGCTTTTTGGAGACATGTTGCCAAAGAATAATGCACTTCCAAACTCATTTTATGAGATGAAAAAACTTGTCAATACATTTGATCTTAGCTATGAGAATATACATGCTTGCTCCTCAGGTTTGTGTATCTTACATTATTACAAGTCATTCAATATAAATTTTGATTGAACTATACCAATAGAAAAAATTATATTTTCTATTTACTATGAATTTGTAGTCACACCAAGGAAGTGGTATCCAATGAGGTATTGCACATGTGGAAAATGCTCGGTGTCAACTACTGCATTGGTACATGTTTGAGATGGAAGAAGTTGTAGCAGAAGGGAGAATTGCAACAACGGACTCAAGTGCGAAGGTGCATCACTTGACACTCGGAAGAGACTGTTGGAAGGTTTGGGTTGAGGAAGTGTATATGGATCATTTAACATTGTACAGACCTACAGATGAATTTCGAACTCTTCGTGAAGCCATAGGAAGTACTGTTGCATGGCCAAAGAGTAGTATTAGACTTCTTTGATAAAGGTATGTGAATCCATTTCCATTCCGGGGAATTGCATTTTCTCATTTTTAATGTTCATGAGCAACATATATGAAGTGTAGAAGTAAGTTGTGGACATCACCGAGTTGATATTTGTTGATGTTATTTAGCTAGCATATTGTTGGATGTTGATGTTCTTTAGCTATCATATTGTAGAAGTAAGTTGTGGTTGAGAGTTGATAGTTGTTGATGTTTTGTAGCTAGCATGTTTTTGTTGAATGTTGATATTCTTTAGCTAAGTTGTGGTTGAGAGTTGATATTTCGTTGGATGTTGATGTTATTTAGCTAGCATATTGTTGGATGTCGATGTTCTTTAGCTATCATATCGTAGAAGTAAGTTGTGGCTAAGAGTTAATCCTTGTTGATGTTCTTTAGCTAGCATGTTTTTTGTTGAATGTTGATATTCTTAAGCTAATTTGTGGTTGAGAGTTGATATTTCGTTGGATGTTGATGTTATTTAGCTAGCATGTTCTTTTGAGGGGCTGGTGTACCATATTTTAAATTATATGAACTGGTTTGATGATATTGACTATTGTTCAGGTGGTTTTAGTCTATATTACAGGGGAAATTCTGTCAAAATTTTCATAAAAATTAGTCACGGTTAGAACAGGTCAAAAGTTTCCTTGTTGATGTTCTTTAGCTAACACGTTTTTCGTTGAATGTTGATATTCTTTAGCTAAGTTGTGGTTGAGAGTTGATATTTCCTTGGATGTTGATGTTATTTAGCTAGCATGTTCTTTTGAGGGGCTGGTGTACCATATTTTAAATTATATGAATTGGTTTGATTATATTGACTATTGTTCATGTGGTTTTAGTCTATATTACAGGGGAAATTCTATCAAAATTTTCATAAAAATTAGTCACAGCTAGAACATGTCAAAAGTTTCCTTGTTGATGTTTTGTAGCTAGCATATTTCTTGACATTGCGTATTGTTAGTAGAACATGAGACATTTTTCATTTGAAACTTAAAACTTTTATAATTCGACTTAATAGTATACGTTTGATTTGCATGCTAATACCATTATTACTTTTGTCATATGCAGGGAGTTACATTATTTTTGTGACAGCTTGTAGTCACACGAGCAAATTCAGATATGAATCCAATATTTTGTAACACTTTATTGGTCAATTGTGATTGCTATCTTTTGAGTAGGGATTATGTTAACGTTTTTGAGTATGCTAGATGTTAGCATATTGTATTGAATCATATGCACTATTTTTGTGTTATTAGAATTATGTAAAATTTGATTACATTGTAAGCATTTTGTCATTTCAGTATTATGGGTTTATTCGAACATATATAAATTAATTATGCAAATTTTTGTAAAAAAAAAAAACTGTAAATTGACATACGGCAACGTTTGTGAAGTGTTGCCGTAGATGGCTACGACAACGTTTCACAAACATTGTCGTAGCCACCTACAGTCATCTACGGCAACGTTTGTGAAATGTTGCCGCAGCCATCTACGGCAAACGTTGCCGTAGATGGCTACAGCAACACTTGTGAAACGTTGTTGTAGATGGCTACGGCAACGTTTGTGAAACGTTGCCGTAGATGAATACTCTACAACAACACATTGATTTGCAACACATGCCTAAACGTTGCCGTAGACTGTTTTTGTTGTAGTGAATGGGGACTAAGGATTAGTCATGTTTGGACCATACTACAAGTTGTTTCGTTTATAATGAATTATTTATTGGTAAAGTGCTCAGAGTTTTAAGAAGGGTTTTCTTCATGATCAATTTGGTGTTATTTATTGCTTTCATATTTTAATTTGTGATAATTAAACATAGGATAAATTGAATTGATTGATTAATCATCTAAAAACAATTAAAAAGTGACTTTTTTTTTAATTGTGTAATTCCGCATGTGGATCTAAATAATTGAACTTTCACTGTGCAAATTTACTGTAGGGAATCAAACATATGGGAACGCAAATATTATTTACGATTAGCAAGGAATATTGACATGTTAACATGTCATATCAGGAAGCATAGTATTAGAGCAAACAAAATTTTGAATGCAAATCTTTATGTCATGGTGTCATCCCTTTAAATTGAAATTCACACCTTTTAAATTTTGAATGGGAGAAAAATGTACGTGAGAGGACCGGAGGACGTTGAATATAATATTTAAATAATTCAATTCCCTCTGAGATTCAAAGTTCTTTTTGAACAAGTTTTGAATGAGATTTGAAAGTAATCTTCATAGCTGACAATCAACACTCTAACCATGCTTTGGCATAAAGATCAATACATATGCTTTCCTTCACAAATAGATACTTTTACACATTTGTCTTTGCAAGAATATAAGTTTAAATAAAAATAAATGATAAGTCTCATTCAAGGAAAATTTGTCCGAAGTAAACACATTAAGTTTAGGTACGTACAAGTAAACTTTACCCTAGTTGTGAAAATTCACATTTTAAAAAAGAAAAACTAAATCGTAACAACATGATGATGATTTTGTGAATAATTGTTACAATTAGAGATAACTATAGAACTAGTGAATCACCACTTCTTTGTTTCTCTAAACTTGCATGAAATTCTGAATCAAGAAATGCAAATCCTGAGTATGCATACAATTATCAATTGTAACAGCCCCATTTTTGTTATTAAATATTAAAATTTCATGCACCAATATATCATAAAAACTATTGCTTGTAAGTTACATTATTTTATTTTTTACATATAATATTTACACGTTATCAAATATTTCAATTACACATTCTTCGATAAAAAATTTATATATAAAAAAATGCTCATTTTTAACTACATGTTCTCCAAAGCAATTTTTTTTGACAAAATTTGTATTCACAAAAGGGCCTTCAAGGTGTGTGTAATGCTTTGAATAGAGAAAATGAAAGGACAATATTAAATACAATATCGAAATAACTTACATGTAGCTTTACCTTGTGTATGTGAATTTCTTTGTAAAGATTGACTATTCAAGATGTCGGTTTTTGGTAATCGACAGATGCCAAAATATTAAGTCCCTGTTTAGTGCATATTAAAATTAAATTTATAGTAAATTTTAATAAAAGTTAATAAACTGTGTGGTTGAAAATTTGAGAATCTATGAACTGTGTGATTAAAATTAAATATTGATTTTGATTTGAAATTTTTAACAACTCTTAATTCACACCAAACGGGGTCTAAGTATACTATTAAGTCAATTTGGAATGATCAATTATAAAGTCATTTAAATTATTGAAAAGCCCAATGAAGTCATGAAGAGAGGCACCAAGGAACCTATGACTTAACTAAATAAGTTCGAACTCAAAGTCTTTCATAAATTCTCATATCCCATTAACAGTAAGCTTTGAGCATGGGGTAAGCAAATAAGGTGACGTGCTCTTTGTCGATGAGGCTGATTCAATTACACATCAATATAATAAATTTCTTTCTCCTATATTTTCTCTTCAAAGTTTAACCCAACTCTTCATTTTGATTTTCAGTATTGAGGGGGTGTTTGATAGATATTATTGAGGAAAGAATGTATTTTAAATAGTTATGTGATGAGAAATATATGTTTAAAAAGTAAGAAAAAATTATTGATGTGATGAAAAATATTATTTTTTGCAGAATGTGGGGTTGAAAATGAGATTTAAAAGAATGTATTATGAAAAAAAAAATGTGTCAAATAGGGGCTAAAAAATGCATAACAAGTTGATGGGACAATTGAGGCATAAAGCCATTGGCATTGGTTGGCCAATGTGCATCTATTTTTACAAGAAAACATCGAAAATTTTATATTAAATAAACGTCGAATCAACATCGAATAAATTTTAGATTTATCATTGTTCTTTTACAACCAATAAAAGGGATCGAAAGAATAACACAAATTATTTCTTTCAACATGCATAGTTTCAGAATTTTATATCATCTGATTATTTAAAAATAACCAAATTAAGGAAGTATTGAACAAGTAAAATGTAAAATCAGGGAGTTTTTCACACCTTAAATAGAATTTGTACAATTTACAGCTTAGTTTGTTGGGAAATTATTGAATTTGTTATATGGGTCAGCATATGTAATTAATTGTGCATACATGTTATTTTAAAGTTAAACCCAGAATTAAAGTGGTCTAATAAATAATTAAATAATTGGGTTTTGTGCATCTAAATAAAGTGTGGACCGGATTATGTGTGTATAGACCAAATTTCTTTAGAACTGTATTTCATGATGGACGAAATACATAAGGAAACTATTTATAGGATTATGATCCCCAATTATATGCAATTCTCATTATTTATATCATTTCATCAACATAAGAATTTAGAGCGAGTATATTCAAGAGGAAGATCCAAAACCCAAAATCAAGAATTACAATCAAGAATCAAGATCAATTAATCATGCATCAAGAAGAGGGATTGGATGAATCAAATTGAAGATTTATTATTCAAGATATAAATCAATAGATCAAAATATGTTCTGCATTAATTAGTTTTCTTGGTGATATGATAAGGAGACATTGGCAATTCATAATATTTTATAATGGTTAAGTTTCTTAAAAAAAATCAACAAATAGTATCAGAGTCAATCCATGTTAAAACATTCAGATTAAATGAAGAATTTTAGGATTGAAAATCATAATTAGGTTTTCTAAAATTTTGGAACGTGAGTTTCAAACCATAGATATCAAAATTTTGGGTTTAATGTAAATTTTTCGGCATTACAACATTTTGGGTACGCTTCGGCACAAGGTAGCGCCCAGCACCAGGTGCCGCTACATCCGTGTGCCCAGATTTTGGGCGTTGCAGTGCTTGTACACTGTTGGTTTTTTTTAAAGTTCAAAACAAAAATAAAAAATAAAAGAAATATGAATTAACAATTCAAATTCAAATCTTGGCATTAAAAATTTCTTCTGGATTACTAATTTTCCTAAATAAATTAATTTAAACGTGGTATCAAAGTAACATTTCTTGTCTAGATTAATTTATTTAGAATATTAGGAATGTTGTGTGTATTCATGCGGATATTCATCGGCCCAAAGGAAAGTAAATGTTTAGCCGAATTACATGCATTCCTATTGTAATAAATATGTGACAATTGTAAGTTTTTTTTTATGAGAACAATAAATTGGTTTAAAGATAGGTTTATTGTTAATATTTGATTACTACATCAAGAGTACCATTTACAAGTTGATATTTCTGTCTAAAACTAAATATCAATATTGTGCTCCGTTTCTTATGATGGAGTTTACAATTATTTGAATTAATTAATTGTTTAATACGGATTCAAATGTGAACATATTTCTTTGGTTTTATATTCTATTCAAATAACTCTTTTGCTTCTACAATATCTGCAAACATCAACTTTACCCCCTTGCTAAATGGTTCACGGATCTAGGATTGGATTACAAACTAGGCTGATACGTGAAAAAAATTACATTTTTCTACTGAAAAAATTTAATGGGTTGGGGGCTCGCCATATCTATCCCTGAATGGAACCAACTTTAAGGATTGGAAAGAGAACGTTCAAATCGTTTTAGACATTACGTTAACGACTTAACAACTCCCTGCACTTACGGATAAAAGTTCCGTTTATGAAAAATGGGACTTTGATAAGTGGGGTCATTCAAATTGCATGAGTCTTATGATCATGAATCATGGTATTCCAGAATCATTCAAGGGCAATAGGTCCGATAAGTTAACTATTGCCAAGGAATTTCTTGATAAAATTGAAAAATACTTTGCAAAAAGAGATAAGGCCGAAACTAATACGCTTTTAGCAAATTTAATTTCACTGAGGTATAAAGGTAAATGAATTATTCGGGGAGTACATCATAGAGTGTCTCATATTGCTTCAAAACTGAAGGTACTAAAGCTTGAGCTTTTTGATGATTTACTCGTGCATTTGGTTTTGATTTCTCTTCTTGCACAATACAATCAATTCAAGGTCAATTATAACTGTTAAAAAGAGAAGTTGATTCTAAATGCACTCATTTCATACTGTGTGCAAGAAGAAGAAAAGTTGAAGCAAGAAAGAACTGAAAGTGCTCACTTAGATATTACCTTTAAGGATAAGTTCAAGAAAAGAAAGAATAAGTAAGTTGCACCAGGTCTAACTCAAAAGAAATAGCAAAAACCTAAAAATGGTGAATCATCTAGCTATTACTTTTGTAGAATCCCGGGACACTTGAAAAAGGGATTTACCAAATACAATGCTTGGCGTATAAAGAAAAGGTTGCCTAAATAGCCAAGATCCAAATGACGCTGAAAGATTCATCTACACAGGCGATGGCAAGCCCAACTTGATCTTTTGTGATAACAACCATGAATTATAATATTTCGCTTTAGATCGCAGCAGAAGATTTTTGTTGTGGTAAGTAAAGATGCGAGCAGTACTCGCTCAGATGGATTTTGACGACACCTTGTTAAGTTTTGAAGAGATACCCACAACTTGGACTATAAATGAGAAACAACGAAATGATTGAAATGCCCTATCTTAGATTCATTTTCACCTTTCTAATAATTTTTTTCGTGACATTTTGAAGGAGAAATGAGCCGCTACATTAAGATTGAAACTTGAACAATTATGTATAACTAAAAGTCTAACTAGAGAATTGTATCTGAAGCAGCGTCTATATTCTCATCGTATAAGAAAAGGTACGTCCCTTGAAGATCACCCAACTTTTTTTAAGGAAATAGTCACTAATTTAGAAATCTTGATGTTAAATATTATGAAGAGGATTTGAGTTTGATTTTGTTATGTTTGTTGTCCCACTTTATATATGTTTTTAGAGACAAGATCTTACATAGTCGTGATACTCTCACGGTTAAAGATGTTTATAATGCTCTATATTCAAAGGGGAAAATAAAACATCTTGTTAGATTTGAGGTTCATGGATATGATCTCATTGTTGATGGTGGTTGTGCAGGGGGCAAATAAAGTCTGACTTCAAAATTTGTAATTATTGCAAAAAAAAAAAAAAAACATGTTGATAAAGGATTGTTATAAGTTGCAAAATAAAGAAAAAATGGCTGCAAATCATCAATAAAAAACTTCAAGGGAAGTCAAAAATGCAGATAATTGTCATAGTGATGAAAAAATTTTACTTATTTTTTACTACGAGTCTAAATCTGACGAGGATTGGATTCTTGGTACAGCTTGCACTTTTCATATGTGTCCCAATCGATATTTATTTTAACCATATGAAACAGCTTCGAAATGTGTTGTGGTAATGAAACACCTTATAGGATATCTGATTTTGGCCGGGTCAAAATAAAGATGTTTGATGGAATTGTTAGAACACTTGATGCAATGAGACATGTTCCAGATTTGAAAAGAAATTTTATGTCCTTGGGTACTCTTAATTCAAAATGGTACAAGTACTCTGTTGAAGATAGAGTCTTAAAAGTTAGTAAATGAACCCATGTTTTGTTAAAGGGACGTAGAAAATCCCAATTATATATCTTGCATGGTTCAACATAATCTTTGATCAATTAGCAGAATTTAAGAATTTAGGTGAATTAAAAGTTGGATTATGTACCGTTGGAGTCTTAATTTGGGGTCTTCTTTGAATAATACATCTCAGCTGAATTTAGAAGTTATGTATGATTTTGCTTTTCCACCATTATCGGTGGTGCCATTATATTCAATTGCTGGTAACATACCCATTTTTTTTTTTTTTACTTTAAGCCTCCACATAGAACGAATGTTATTGATTTAGTTGATTATGGTTTGATTTCATTTAAGGGTATTGATTATATTCAAAATTCTTCTTTAGATGCATTTAGTTGTGGTGATTTTGTTGCAAGACTTGTTTTAGCCTTATTTGGTGATTATTAATCGCATTTGACTTCTTGCTCGTGATTTGAGCAACTTTCGTATCCAAGGTAGTTCTTGAAATTTTGTTAATATTCCAATTATTGAGTTATGTCCTAGTTGGGTGGCAGGGTTTTGAAAAACATTTCTAGTTGAAAATTTTGATGGAGAATTTTGTTTGTGTTTTTTGCTGAATAGCTGACGTTTTTTCCATGCAGTGTAATTTTGTCTCCACGTGGAGAATCTTTAAAATTTTGTTCATTATAGTGAAATTCATGCCAAGGTGGAGTTGTTAGAATTTGGACGTGTTCTAAATTCTATTAGGAAGATTATTTGGAATTATAATTGAAGTTGATTTCAGAATTTTATTTGGAATCCTATTCAAGGTCTATTTGGTAAATTTTAGTTGAAGTTCTATTTCGAAGCCCATTTTGAAGATCAAATTTGTGTTTAATGAGCAAGAGAACTTCTGGGCACAATTAAGGCAAAATGAACAAGTTTTTCTTGAAGCTGGGCACCTCGACGCCATACTTGTAGCGCCCCATCGCTACAATTGCCACTTGCTAGCCACTCACTAGGCTCGAGCACGACTATTATGGAAGCCTAGTTTCGTTTCGCGTTTTACACGCATTTTTAACATCATTTTCCTTCTACGACACCAAGACTAGGGTTATGGAGTCCTCTATTTGTTCTTTATGTATATATTTGTCTCTTCTCTACAAGTTGATATGTTGTTTAACCTCATTACAAGTTAGACATTATTGAAAATACAATTTTTTGTACTCATCCATATTTTAGTGAAATCTCCTTTACTTTGTAAATATATTGTTCTCGTGTATTTGTGATCAATTACTTCATATTGTATATGTAAAATAATATTTTCTTCAACAAATTGGTATTAGAGCAATCTGAACTATCATCTTCGTTTTCAACGGATCATATCTACTTATAATTCCCTGTCATATTAATTAGGGAGTCCTAGTTACAATTCAATCTCACCATACTGTCTCGTGAAGGCAAAATGCCTAATCGGCCAATCCTTTTCTACCTTTTCCCTAAGTGGGTTTCGAGGTAATTAACTAAGTTTCTTTTTTGCAAGAGACTTTTTCTTTCTCAAAAATGTCCAGCAAAAAGCAAATTCTTTTATGTATGAATAAAATATAAGAAAAAATTATACATCCACATGTAAAATTCTTTCATAAAAAGAATGTATAGTTAAAAATAAATTTTTAAAACTGAAGGCTAAACAATGGCTAAAGAAACATCAATAACAAATTAAGTGAACCAAAAAATTTAAAAAATAAAAATAAAAATAAAAATCACCCCCACTATATTTAAATGATATAAAGAACATTAATCAACTTAACACTCAGAGATTCTAAGGAAATTTCAAATAACAACCAAGATATAATTGATCATTTCTCTTAAAAAAATTAACTTTTTAAAATACAACTCAAATACTCAATTTGGCATTGCACCTTAAAGAAGAACAATTTTTTCATCTAAATTCTAGCGAATACTCTTTGGTAAAACAAGATAACATCTTGGAACACGTTTTTCTCCTTAATAAAATTAACATTTCAAGATTGGACTTCAAGACTTAGTATCATCAACTCACTCCAAATTCTTATTTCAAAGAAAAATGCAATGTTATGGTTGAAATGTCGATGTCAATCACGTAACTTGTGGCTACATTTGGCTTGGATTATGATGAAGGCCGTGTTCAATTCAAGCCTCTACTTTTGCCTTGGGTTGGGTCCCTAACCACTTCTACCACAAGTCTTTGTCTAAGATATTTCTTCACGCTTAACTCTAATTTTTAGTATTTTGTAAAATGAGATAGCATCTTGGAACGTGTTTTTCCTCTTAATAAAATTAACATTTCAAGATTGAACTTCAAGACTTAGTATCATCGACTAACTCCAATCTCGCTTCAAAGAAAAATGCAGTGTTATGGTTGAAATGTCGATGTCAATCATGTAACTTGTGGCTACATTTGGCTTGGTTTGTGATGAAGGCCGTGTTCAATTCAAGCCTCTACTTTTGCCTCGGGTTGGGTCCCTAACCACTTTTACCACAAGTCTTTGTCTAAGATATTTCTTCACCCTTAACTCTAATCAATTTTTTTTTTTTTTACCTCGATTACTTTGTGTCTCTCGATTTCCAATCTACTTATTGGAATCTCACGATGGCCACATATAAAAATCTAGCCAAATATTCTGACTAGCATTTTGT
Source organism: Fraxinus excelsior (assembly GCA_019097785.1). Taxonomy (NCBI): domain Eukaryota; kingdom Viridiplantae; phylum Streptophyta; class Magnoliopsida; order Lamiales; family Oleaceae; genus Fraxinus; species Fraxinus excelsior. The sequence goes on along the minus strand of CM032641.1, from coordinate 17,645,767 downwards.
CAAGACTTTTGAAATTTCAAATCTTGATACTTGATATATGAAAAAAAATAAAATAAAAGAAATTCAAAAGAAAAAGAAACTTAAATTGATTTGAGGACTTTCGTGAACAAAAGAAAAAAAAAATCATTTAAGAATTAGAAAATTGGAAAATAAATACCAAAAATATTTTTAAAATACTTTTTTGAGAAGTTTTCATCATAAAAAATAGAAAATATGAAGAAGAAAAAAATTTGTTTTGGTTGAAGACATTGCGGCGTAGAAAGAATAGAAAAATACCCTACATAATTTTTTTTTTAGTTAAAAGGGATTCATCGATTCGATCTATAAATCTATTCTAACTCTCGATAAATTTTTAGAATCTTAGGTGTAATGAGAATTATGATTCTTTTTGCTTTTTGAGATCTACAATTTTTATCTATTTTTCTATAGTATATCTCATCTATTATTATTATTAAAATCTATTAAAACTTTGTCAAACAATCCAATTAAGTCCATGTTTGAGTGTGTTTGAGCCACATTATTTTAGAAGAATGTATACTAAAATAATAGATTAGTGAAGAAAAAAAAAGGAAAAATTTAATATGTTTGTCTCTAATTCTTTCAAAACTTTTTTTTCTACATACTCATTTTTAATAACACACATTTACACAATAAAATATTTCACACGTAAATCCAAAAATTTTCATACTTGAAAACAATATTTTTCAAAAAAAATGACCAGGGGGCTAAACATAAAAATTAGGAATTATACATTGTCTAAAATCTATAATTTGTCTAACAAACCTGCAAATTATAATTCTATTTCAACAAATGTTTATATTTGAACCAATCACATATTGTCATTTACATTATTTTTATATTGTGTCACGTGACAATACACTATTAATCAATTTATAAAAAAAAAAACAATTTTTCATCAAATTGTATGAACAATGATGATATTATATCAAGTATGATGCACAAATACAATGTACACCTATCCTTATTCTATTTCAACATGATATATATGAAAGAGTAATATAAAAAAATAAGAAACTTTTGCTTTATGTGTAGAAGCAAAATTCACAGAAACTCAACAAAATACACACGTGGGTTCCGCACATTTTTTTCAAATAGACGGATCATTGTGAGTATTTTGTTGAATTTATGTTGAAATTTGTTTGTACAAACGGAATTCTCCAAAAAATTAAAATTAAAATTAAACACGGTGCTGCAACCAGCCAGTCAGAAGAAACCAGGTGTCAGATAGACATAGACTAGTAATTAGATTACAAGTTTAGAAGAAGAATCGGTCCCACGTTTTTTGACGTTGAAAGGTGGCCTTATCTTTGTATGGATCCCATGCTGTGATGGGAATTTGCTGACACAGATTCAAACAACCTTATTCGTTAGCCACCTCAGTTTTATGTTTTTTTGTTTGTTTTAAAATACACGTCATTGTCCAACCAAGTATTTCCACAATAATTTTCCTTTGAAATACGTCATTCGTAAGAATAATTTAACAAATGCACTGAGTGTACAGAAGCAGAATGGTCAGAACATTCACAATAGGAGTGAGTGTTTATTTTATAATATTTTATTCACATGGAGCTCACCTCATATAAATGTTCTTGCCAATTTCTGAGAGAGTAATATGTTTGATAATTTAAATTCAACTAGCAACACAACTTTGGATTATTATTTACATATTAGGATTTGTGTTGACATTCAAATGAAAGTATAATTAAGAATGTGAAATGCTTGGCAATTCTGCTGCGGTTGCTAATTAATTCTTGTGATTCCTGAATTTTAGCATTAACGTATGTAGCCGACCAATAAAAGAATTGTTCGTATTTTATTTACGTTAGTTATCATTTTTACGTCTATAGACCAAGTTAGAATATCACGTAGGAGAAGGAATGTTTAACGAAAAGTTAAAATGGATATTTTATAAAGAATGTCACTTTATTAAAAAGGAACGTTTAACGAAAAGTTACCCATAATATGTTCTCTCCAATACGCATTATTGAAATTTTTTTTCTTTTGAGGATATTTTTATATAAGATGAACATGAAAATGTAGAAACGTTTGAAAGAATGGCTCTAACAACAAGAACCAAGATCCTTAAACTCTTCAACACAATAACGCAGTGTTCCGCCGTTGCTCGTGGATCCAGAAATGGTTTCCGGCTCGACCCGTTTAGAGAATCCGAGTCTTTATCGTCTTGTTCATTTTTCTCGAGCTCAGCTGCAAGTGCGGCGGTTGAGGCCGAAACGGCTTCACCATCTGATGAGGTGTTGACTGGGTCGAGATTATTCGGATTGTTGAAGGAGTACGAGGATTACCGGAGGAATCTGTATGGCGGGTTGACCCATAGGGCCCTCTTTGTCGACGCAGTGGGCACTCTACTTGTTCCTTCCCAGCCCATGGCCCAGGTTTATTTTTTATTTTTTTTCTCTGACACTGAGACATGTATATGTAAATAGTATATTTGCATCATATGGCTGATGAAAGGACACTTCCAGATTTTCTTTTGTGATTGAGTCATTGGCATGCATGTTGTTTTCTGGGCAAGATTCAAGATCAAATTTCTTGTTTTGGAGTTCAATTTTTTTTTTTTTAATTTACAATCTTACATTTTCTATACTACCAGAGTGGGCTTTTCAGACTTTTTTGGTCTCTATTTCTTGTATATTTTGTTGGGGGCAAGATTCAAGCTCAAATTTCTTGTTTTGGAGTACACTATTTTTCTCTAATACAAAATTATCTTCTTCTTTTTTTCCCCTTCTTATCTTTCTGGATTATTTACATTTACTTCAGTACCAGAATGGGCTTTTATACACCCCTGTTTTATCCATGTCTATTGTATCAAGTGATTTAAGTTTTGGCATTCTATTTTCTCTGCTTATATTTCTTTACTCCATTGAATTACTACTAGAGTTACTTAAAAACTCAAGTTTCTTCTTTATCTTCGAATTTAAAAACAATCAATTGTTTCTTTGTTTTATTTCTTCTTGTGATGTAGATTTATAGGCAAATTGGGGAAAAGTACGGAGTGGAGTATTCTGAGGGTGAGATATTGAACAGGTACAGATGGGCTTATGAGCAGCCTTGGGGTAAATCGCGCCTCAGGTGATATTTTGCTTTTAATGATTTCGAATTTGATTTTCATCTGATTTTGTTATCTTAAGGTAGCTTTATCCCTTCTGAGGCTGCACATGATTGTGTTTCTATGAAACTTTGACTTGCACCTATGGCTATAATGTAAATTAAGTGGTGGAACTGTGGCAAACTGCAACTTGCAGATTATTGCTTTTCTTGAACAATGTTTGAGGGGTTTTAGCTTCTTGAGTGAAAACTTTTTTGCTTGTGGCATTTATGTCTAAATTAAACCATCAAACAGGAATAATTTAATAACTCTGCTTATATGCTAGTTTATCGATCATTTATTATTCAAGGCAGAGTCATCGAATTTTTCCTCATATTTTTGTTGTTGAGTAAGTTGTTATGTATATATTGTTTTGAAGGGATATTTTTATCTCTCTGTTTCCCGGGTTGCCATTCTCGGGGTTCACCAGAGGCTGGCCTGAGCATTTAATCCATTTGTATTTTCTTTTCTTTTGATGTCTCTCTCACCCAGGCATTTCATTTATTTGTGATTTCAAGGTAGTTTTTCATGTAACAATAAAAATGAAAACAATATCACTTTTCTATACTGGAAAGGGAAAAGGTACATTCCATCCAAATTTTTTCATGCAATTCGACTTGCATAATTGAAAATAACTTATCTTGTCAGTTCCTTCTTCCATTAGATAAGTTCGATGAAGGAAGAGATAAGAGGGCTTTATGGGAAATGTGGTCAGAAATCAACAATAGAGTCCCATATTGCATAGTGCTTATGAAATGATTGAGGAGATCAAATCACATTTTTGATGAAAATGTCAAAGGCCCTTAATAGCATTAGGGTCCGTTTGATAGAAATGTGGAAAATAGGTGGAAAGAAAATATTTTACAGGGAAAAGATTTTCCTAGAAATTATTTTGCTGGAAATTGTAATTAATTGTGTTTGATTGGTATAATTTTCCATGGAAAATATTGAAAGTTTGATATCCGTTTGATTTCGTTTTTTATGAAAATTGTCCATTAAAGTGATAATGTTTTCTACTATTGGGTCTAGAATTTGTTCCAATAAAAAAAATGAAAAAAAAAATCATATCGAATATCATTCGTTTGACTTTGTTTTGCATGAAAATTGTCAATAAAAGTGAAATTTTTTTTTACCATTGTGTCTAGAATTTTTTCACTTGCAAAAACGAAAAAAAAAAAAAATTGAAAAGTTGTATAATATTTTCTTACCAAAACATCAAGAATTTATTTTCCTCAAAAATATGGAAAATTTGAAAAGTTGGAAAATATTTTTCCTGGAAAATTTTGTCAATTAAACACTACAAAAGTTGGAAAATGAAAAATGTTTTCCATTTTCCATGAAAAATAGAGCGTATCAAACGGACCCTTAGTAGATTTTAACTTTTCACTTATCAAATCTGTAAAGTACTACATTGTCTTAAAATTTGTCACCCCATCGCTGAATTTCATTTTAGCTTGACATTGCATTAATCACAATAGTTATCTCTTGAAGATTTTGTGCACTTGTTGCTCGTGAATTTGTACAAGAGACGCAAATCAGATCTTTTCATATCTTTTGTTCATTCTTTCTTTTTATTATTAAACCTCATTTAGATTTTGGGTATCTATCGACAGTATGCTTTGACCAGTTGTATCTATTGCATTTTCCTTAACAAAATTTGGCCCATTTGACTGGTGAAATTAGAAAATTTTCCATTTTTAGCATTTGTGTCGTGGGAAAATTCTGAAGATACAGCTTATTATATTGCAGATATGTGAATGATGGGAGACCATTCTGGCAATACATAGTCAGTTCCTCAACTGGGTGTTCAGATTCTCAGTACTTTGAGGAGCTGTATAACTATTACACAACTGAAAAGGTTGGCTTACTTGAGACATTCATTAGTAGCCACTTTGATCTTTCAATCTGATTGGACTTTGTTCCAAATATATATATATATATATATATATATATATATATATATATATATATATATATTATGTGGAAATGATAGCTGGACCTTCTTTTGCCTGAGTTTACACCATCACCATTTTAATTCACATAGGCACGTATAATCTCTCATATCTATATCGCTTAATTCTACAACAGGCATGGCACCTTTGTGATCCGGATGCTGAGAAAGCTTTCCAAGCTCTTAGAACAGCCGGGGTGAAAGTAGCGGTCGTGTCAAATTTTGATACGCGCTTAAGACCACTGTTGAGGGCTTTGAAGTGCGATCACTGGTTTGATGCTGTGGCTGTTTCAGCTGAAGTAAGTGGCAATGTTTCATTTTCATTTTCTTTAAATTTTTTCCCAATCTCCCAGTAGGCCCAAATGGGTTCGTGTAGCAAAACCCAAATTTAGTTGGATGAGGTTTAATTTATTTTTATTGTTGTTGTAACTTCATTTGCTCGTTCATTCTTTATATGCACATTTGGCACAACTATCTACTCTCAATACAGGTTGAGGCGGAGAAACCAAATCCTACAATATTTTTGAAAGCTTGCGAGTTATTGGGAATACAACCTGAGGATGCTGTACATGTCGGGGATGATCGTAGAAATGACATGTGGGGTGCAAGAGATGCAGGTTGTGATGCCTGGCTTTGGGGAGCTGATGTTACCTCCTTTAGAGAGGTATTTGAAGAATTTATATCTTGTATTTTATTTAAGTCTTGGTCATATGTTCAAAAGAGAACATAAATCTTTATGATCTTCAAAGAGGTTGATGTTGCATTGTAGGCCATGTCCTATAACAAAAAATGTTGTGTTGTCCTTATTTAGACCAACATATTTCAAGTTTGTAGTAATCATGAGTTAAAGTCTTGTCTCGTTTTGTCTAATACAGCGTACCAAACTTGCACTTGTGTGGCTGAAATTATTATTGGAACATTTCATTGTCTATAATGCTTCCATTGGTATGCAGGTTGCTCAAAGAATCGGAGTTCAGGTCTGAATGTGGATTCGTTATATAGAATTTACAACAATGCTTTCATGTATAAAAGTTTTTTACTATGTATCTCCGCATAATAATATGTAAATATCATGCTTTTATGTAATATGTACGGGAGAAACATATCCGCGGTGTTAGATTAGAATAAAGAACACCAGATAAAACCCCGAGTAGCTTAATCTTTTCTATTTCTCTTGATGAAATTCAGTCTTGGCTCTTGTTTTCTTATTTTATATTTTTTGTAACTATCTCCTTAGCCTCCGTCAGTGAGCTCTTCTTTTTTACAAATAATTGATTTTTTTGACTGTTGAAATGAGCCCCACTACTGCCACCGCACACGCCCATAACAATTGACGAGTCAAATGTGATTGCACTTGCCAGCTGCCATTTTTGCCCTTCATTGCTGAGTAAGTATAAAATCGTTGAGGGATAGTCATGTCATTTTGCTAGAAATGTGGAGAGTAAAATAGTGACATAGTTAAAATGCAATCTAATAGAATTCGGTTTAAAAGTTTTAACTTACATGAGCCCCGTTTGGCATTCATTAATTTATAATACATTTTTATCTCTATCTTCTTTTTAACCACACATTCTCTAATAAAATAATATTACACGAAAAAAAAAATCGTTCTTTTTCAATCACATTTTTCAAAAAAATACTATTCCAAAAATTATAACATCAAATAATGGAGGCCAAACAGAGGCATGATTTTGAGAGTAGTGTTGTGAAGGTATTATTTCGTGACATAGTTTCTCACTCGGGAAGAAAGTTTCTATACATGTTTGTACATAAAAGCTACTAGAAATCTATATTTTTTTAAAGTATAACCGAACATGCTCTGTAATGTAGGTAATGTAGTTTTAGCATTAGAAGGCAGCTCGAATTGAGCCAAATGCGACGACTTGAGATACTATTTTTTCCCTTTGATTTTCACAGTAATAAGTTCAAGCAATTGGTAGATGTATCAATATTTAGCCATGTTTGGTTTAACTAAAAAAAATTGATTAAGATTAAATCAAAATCAATAATTAATTTTAGCAACACATTTAAGACCAATAACTTTTCGATCTCACATTCCATCAATTTTTATTAAAATCTTATAAAAATCTTAGGGGGCTTAATAATGCATATCAATGACAAATTAAGTTTACTTTTTTAAGAATTTTTTGAATCTATTAAGTCCTTGACAACCATTTTTTTTCCTCAATCTCTTTTTCATTTTTTCTATCTTTCTTCGTTCCAACCACACATTCTATTAATAAAATAATATTACACATAAACCCAAAAATTATCCTTACTTTTTTACCACACATTCTTCCATCAATCAATATTTCAAATCAAATTCTTCTTCAAAATGGGTGTCAAACACAACTTAAATATATGATTGAAATGAGCTGGAGAAAAAAAAAAAGGTCTGTTTGATTGAGCTCATTTCCATGAAAAATGAAAAACCTTTTCCATTTCCACCCAAAATGTGTTGTTTGATACAAAAAGTTTTCTTGGCATTTGCAATTGGATAGCCTCACACGGTTGCATTTTCAATGATATTGAGGAGAACAAATTCCCACCAAATAGGTGGGAATTAGTTTTCCAGGTTTCTATCTTTATTTATTTTTTTTTATTTTTTTTTTGGTTTTTGCAATGTAAATAAATTATATCCACAACTATGAAAAAAAAAATTCTCTTTAATGGACAATTTTCATGAAAAATAAAATCAAACGAACACCAAAAGATTCAAAATTTCAACAGTTTACAGGTGTCAATCAAACACAATTAATTACAATCCCCAATAAAACAATTTCTAGGCAATTCAATTATATGTAATTCATTTTCTTTCCACCTATTTTTCACATTTGCAATCAAACTGACCCTAATTTTTAAAAACTGTGGACAAACATGACTTTGAAGTTTGAACTTTTTGAAATTTGAGTCTCTTTCAAAAAGACGTCGGAGAGAGAAATAGCACGACCGATCTGAAATTTAAGCGCATAAACTCGGTAAAAGTCGTGTATATATTTGATACGACTATAGTTCAAAAAACAAACATGGGAATGGATAGAATCATATAAGGTGGGGTGTGGGCATTATAAAGGCGGGAAAATAAACAGAACCATTTTCTCCTTCCCATCCTGTCCTCTTTCTACAGAAGGCTTGAGCAAGAAGAGATGCTGAGAAAATGGAGACTGGAGAGAATACACATATCTGTCAGAGCGAGGCCACTCTCTTCGGAGGACGCAAGAACAAGTCCATGGCGCATTTCTGGAAATTCCATTTTCATCCATAATCAGCCTTCCGAATTCGAATTTGATATTATTTCCTCTATTTCTTCCTGTACACCGATATTATAATATTGCGTACAAGAATAAGCTACTTCAACAGCTTCTTTCACATTCTTTTTCACAGCTTTTTGTCTTTTTATGAGTAAATAGTCTATTATGCCCTTTAGACTTATATATTAACTATTTTCCGCTTTTATAACCCCAAAATTGGTATCAGAGCCTAGTAACGAAATTGAAGAAAAATTTTAGAACTTAAATTATATTTTAAAATGAATAGAAAAGATAAAATGATTTTAGAAGAATTACAAAATATTAATATTTTAACTAATACTAATAGACTTAAATTACAAGATTTAGCGATAAATTTAAGTACTAAATATAAAACTTTAAGTGAAGAAATACAACAAATAAATAATTCTCAACAATTAGCAGAAATAAAAAATAAAGGATTACAAATTTTAGTAGATGAATTTTCCGAACATGAAGAAGAAGATATTATAATAAATCAATTTTTAGAACAATATGATAATTATGCTCAACCTTTAGAAAAAATGGATATTATAAATCAAGATATTTTAACTCATATAATAAATATTGAATCCAATTTAGAAATTGTTAATGACAATATTAAAATAGGACCAAAAATTTTATATAAACAAATTGAATCAAAATTAAATGAATCCAAACTAAAAAGAGATTCTTGTATATCAATTGAACCGCCTTTACCAGCTTATGTTATAGAAGAACTAGAAAATAAATTCTTTGAAGCCACTGGAGAAGAATTAGAAGTCTATAAACAAAGCTTAGAACAATTAGCTATTCAAGCCGAGAATATTTATATGAATGATCCTCCACCTAAATAGGAAATTACTGAAATTAATACTCCACCTCTAAATCAACAAGTTGAAACTCAACCTTTAGTCGGAGAGACAAGTAGAACTAATATTACTACAGATTGGACACAAGTCGAATCTGATGACTGGAATCTAGAATGGATAAAAGAACATGGAATAACTAAAGAACGAGAAGGTTACAATTTTAGAAAAGGACCCAAGATTATGTCAACTAAGCATATACATCTTAGGGATAATAATCCAGTTAAATTATTTACTGAACCAATTCCTACAACAGGAATTTGGTTAGATGTTAATGATAGCAATAATAAAAGTGAAATTATTGACTCGTGGGCAAAAGCTACTGATTTAGCTGTTGCGTTTCATAAATGGAATACAACTCAAACTTATAACTTTTTAATCCACACCTTTAGAGGAATTACTTCAGATATGTGGAGAAGAACTTCTGAAGAAACAAAAAATAAAATTAAATATGGAGAAAAATTTACAACTACTATAGATAGTAATGAAAGTTTGGATGCAGAAAATTTTAAAGAAGTTTTAAAACGAATGAAAAATTTCTTTAGACACTTACTCTTAGGAGAAGTTATACCAGAAACAAAAATAGATATGATCACTCAAGAAGCTTTACAAGCTGAAAGAGAAATGGAATTATTAAAAATCTATGATATGTGTGAATTAAACGAATATACCAAGAAATTTGAAAAGATATATATTAAAGCTTCTAAATCCATAAAAGAATGGAATTTATCAGAAGAAGATGTAAAATTATTAAATAGATATTTTCTTAAACTACCTTGGCCATGGGGTCAGAAATTATTTGAAAATTACCAAATTTATTGGAATAAAATAGAATGGGAAGATCCTAACCGAAAAGCTGATACCTTAGGAATGAGAACTTCATTCGCCAAAAGAAAAATATCTGAATGGTGTAGAAAATCTATGTATCAACACCTATTTAGAAACCATGGTAAGAAAGCAAGTTTATGCTGTTATGGAGAAATAGCAGCAGTACCACAATTTGGTTGTCACCAGCCGCCTAGGAAACCATATTATAAAAAGAAATTTAAGAAGTACCTTAAACCGTGGAAGAGAAATAAAGGATTTAAGAGCCACAAGAGATATTTTAAGAAGAAGAAACCTTGGAAAAAGGAATATAACCAACATAAGAAACCTCAGAAAAAATCTAAAGAAGAATTCTATAAAAAATGTAAATGTTTTACATGTAATGAAATAGGACATATATCTCCCAATTGTCCTAATAAGAATAAAAGAGAAAATGTTAAAGCCATTAGGATAATGGAAGAAATAGAATCTGACTCAGATTATGAGATAATTGAAGACTTAGAAGAATTATCAGAAACAGGCTCAATATATGAGTTAGATATAGAAGAAATTGAAGAACCAGAATTTGAACAGATCTATATGAATCAAGAAATTATAGATACTATTGAAACCAACTTAGATAACGAAGAAGGAACTTCACAAACAGTTGTGTTTGATGAAGAAAGATATGGAGCAATAAAAGAAAAACAAATATCTTTAAAAGATAAAGATGTTTTTGTTAGACCAATATTACCTTGGTTTAATAAAACAATATATATTGCTAAATATGATGAAGTACCAATTAACATCGAAAATGTTAAAGGAAACACTACTATACCTCTAATAACTAAAGAATGGATTAATAGAGAATTAGCAAAAATAAATAGATCCACTAGAGAAAGATTAAAAAACATAGTAATTGGAGGAATCCAAATAATGATCAAAGGATACTTTAGAGAAGGAATGGATATTCCTATACAAATGTACTTAATGGATAATAGAATACTTCATGATCCTATGGATGCTCTATTAGGAGTTGTCTCTGGAAATCTAGTATATAAGAAAATTATATTTACTATAAGACCTGGATTCGCCATGTCTCTATTAGATGAAAATTTAAGTATGGGATTAAATCTATATCATAGAATTGATAGATTAATTATGCCACCAAGAAGTAAAACTGTAACATTACATTGTAAAGCTTTATATGCCTTTACAACTACACACCAAAAGGAAATCAATAAAGTCTCAGGAGAATTTATACAAATTCATGAAGATTTTAGAGACCTAGCACACTTTACACCACCAAGAATGTTAAGTAATAATAACATTTCTCTACCACAAGACATATTGCTTGATTTTCATCAGCAATCTAGAAGAATAGATAATAATGTAGGAAATCAAGGATTAGTTACCTTGAATACCTCTGGACAACTTATAGCCAGAATGCCTAGTAAAAGAATATAAAGAAGTATTAGTACTAGAGAACTTTCAAGCTCTAGTAGAACATCTACAAGTAGAAACTATCCAATAATGCCTAGAAATAGTATTGATATTGACCTAAGAAAATGTGAAGAAGATAATTTCCTTATTCTAACAGAATATATCAATAATCAGAATAACTACCAAGAAATTATAGCACTTGTTAATACAGGAGCTAGTACTAGTCATATAAGAGCAGATTTAGTTGATCATTTACTAGAAGAAAAATTACCGCAAGGAATAACTCTTACAGATTATCATGGAATTAAATATGAAATTAAAACATTTGTTAATCTAGAACTAAGTTTCACAGATATATCAGGTATTTGCCTATGCAAAAGATATGTGTTTCCAGAACATTACTATAAAAGAGACTATAAGAAGACAACTTATGGACAAACAGCTAGTGATATTGTAGAAATCTATAGAGATTTTGTAGAAAATGTTCCTATAATTATAGGAAATAGAGAATGTTTTATACCTCGAATATATGCAACAGATAAAATCGGATGTGATATCCTTTTAGGAGAAAATTTTATCTACACATATAGCCCTTTTACACAATATAAAGATAGTTTTGAATTTACAACACCTTGTAATCACAAAATTAAAAAACCAAAAATCTATAAAGCCATTGGAATTGCACATCAACCAATTCACCATAAACCCAGACATCAGAGTTCTGCAGGTAATCGTGGTGGATGTTATACAGAAATTAATCAAAAACAAAAAATTCCAGTATTAGGAATTAGCAATTTAGAAGAAGAATTAGAAAGTATTAAATCAGAACTAAAAGAATGTTATCATGAACATCCCTTAACTAAATGGGATCAAGACAAACATATGGCAACTATTGAATTAAAAGACCCAGATGCTAAAATATCAGGAAAACAATTTCCTTATAGCGAAGAAGATAAAAAAGAATTTGAAATACAAATTAAAGAACTCTTACAATTAGGAGTTATAAAAGAATCAACTAGTCCATATAATAGTCCAGCATTTATGGTTAGAAACCATAGTGAAATTAAAAGAGGAAAAGCTAGAATGGTAATTGATTATAGAGATTTGAACTCTAAAACTGTACCAAATAGCTATAAACTACCAATAAAAGAATTGTTAATAAAACAAATACAAGGAAGTAAAATATACTCTAAATTTGACTGTAAATCTGGATATTGGCAAATAAAACTAGATGAAGCATCAAAACCTTTAACTAGTTTTACTACCCCTAATCCATTAGGACAATTCGAATGGAATGTTATGCCATTTGGATTAATGAATGCACCAGCTATATTTCAACAAAGAATGGATAAGATTATTAGACCAATAAAGAACTTCTACATTGTTTATGTAGATGATATTCTTATTCATAGTAAAAATCTAAAAGAACATATTGAACATCTTAAGAAATTCAACTATATTGCTAAAAAATATGGATTAGCCTTATCAGAAAGAAAAGCAGAAATAGCTAAGACTGAAATTGAATTCTTAGGATACATTTTTACTGAAGAAAAAATACTTCAACAACCTCATATTGGGAAGAAGATTATTGATTTTCCAGAAGAAATTAGAGATAAGAAAGAGTTACAAAGCTTTATAGGATTATTAAATTATTCTGAAAAATTTATTAAAAACTGTGCTAAATACAAAGTCCACTTTACCAAAAAAACTCAAAAAAGGAGTTGAATGGGAATGGACACAAGAAGATATAGAAATGGTTAATAAAATTAAAAGAATATGTGAAAATTTACTAGAATTAAATATTTCAAATGATGATGATTTCTTTATTTTGGAAACTGACGCATCCTTATTACATTGGGGAGCAATCCTCAAAAGAAAAGAAAATCATAAAGAATTTCTTTGTAATCCATCATGTAAATGCCCAGAAGAACTTGTTGCTTATACTTCAGGTACATTCAAAGATGCCGAGACAAGGTATGATATCAATCGTAAAGAATGTTTAGCCGTTAAGAAAGGAGTAGCAAAATTTGAACCTTATTTGCTACCTAAGAAATTTCTTATTAGAACAGATAATACTCAGGTAAAACCATTATTAACAAATAAACTTGGAACAAGTGCAGCTGAAAGGCCACTTATTAGAATGCAAATGTGGTTTGCACCATTTAAATTTGATATTGCCCATATTAAAGGGAAAGACAATTTTATTCCAGATTTTTTAACCAGGAATGGAGCAAATCAGGAAGGAATTAGAGACATTGAAGTTCGAAATGAATATGAAGATTGCTGCTATGGAGTCCAAGATTACACTAATAGAAATGGCTGCTGTCAAGCCGATATCTGAGAAAGCCAATAAGGCTATATTATCTGAAGGCCCTAGTGCCAATAAATCTGAAGGCCTCAGTGCCAATATTGAACAAGAAGCATTAAAGCTTCATAAACTATCAGTTCAAGAGAATACTACTTTGTCTCCCTCATAGGAGAAAAAATTAACAAAGGAAAGTATCTCTATACCAGAGCTAGATCGCTCAAATATTATCAAGGCCTGTAACACTCCCAGTGTTATGGATATCAAAAGTAAAAATGATTTTATTTTAGCATATGTACTGTTCAATCTAGCCTGTTGCTGGTTTACCAGTATTGGAGGTTGGATGAAAACCTTGACATATGGAACCTATAACAAAGTGAATTTATATCCAGGAGCCCCAGCCTATTGGGTTCGTACTCTTTTTGAAATGGGAAATATAATTTGTATTTACCCATCAGAATCTTTAAAGGAAATTTCGATGCTACCAAAGAGGTAGTACGAGCTATTGAAAGATATTGCCAAGTTCTTAAACATAAGAACATATACATCAGATTTTTCTCTGCTAGTCCCGAATGGGATAATGAAGAAGATAAGCTGCTGCCAGTCAGTCATGTTATAAAGATTGCCACTACTTCCAAACATCTTCAGCCTGAGAAGAGTGAAATCCACGAAACTACACCAGAAGATGTCATCAATATGACAGCTTTTCGTAGAGCGAAAGGATATAAAGAACAGTTTGAGCATCTCCAGAAAATTATTGAAGAAAATCAGAAAATTTGGGTGTATGAGTCACAAGACCACTTGATTTACAGCAAGGCTGTGGCACCCACTAAGCAAGAAGATTGGCACTATCTTGATACATGGTGTGATCATATTTTTGGAGGAGACGCTAATGGAACACAGAAGACAAAAAATGAGCTGTGTAAACAGTTTTGGCGTTATCCAAACCATAAGTGTGAATGCTGTAGCAATGAAGAAGATGGCTCACCAATCTCACTAGATCCAGAGGAATTTCCGGATGAATGGTTTGAGTCTCATATGGAAAAGTAATGGACCCTCTTTATCATTACTTTATCAAAGTCACTTTGATAAAGAAAAACTGTGGGGTTTTACTTACATTATTTTCCATGTTAAGACAGACAACTTTAGGCCACAGTAAGATTCTCATTATCTTACACAGTATCACAACAATAATGAAGGACAGCCATAGAGCTTTTTCGAGTCTATAAAAAGAAGACTAATTCTCAGAAGAAGGCATTCCATCCTTAAGCAAAAACTCATTTCTCTCTCTCGTTTTCCAATCTTATAGCTATTTTAGTTTCTCTCTTTCATTTGAAGCTTGTAATAAGGTAATCTCTATGAAGTTCTAAACTCTTTAGAGAGAGTACCAAGAGTGTAGCCGAGATATGTATGTATACTCTTTTATAAGAGATATTAGTGTGATGTGTTTATGAAATTAAAGTTGTTTGAAAACACTGTTTTCTTATTCTTATTATATTCTCAAAAGCTCTTATCTTACTTATACTCCAACGGTGAAAACCTTGAGGGTTAGTGCAAGTATCTTGTTGCCGTGTTGCCATATGAAGGCGTTTTAGGCGTTGTTAGAGAAAGCCATGAGAACTCTGTTACCATTCAAGGTGATGTTTTAACTAGGAGTTGAAAGGAAAGCTGTGATTCCGTGTGATCCATTGTGAGATATGCAAAAGAGTCAGAGAGAAAACCTATAAGAGTGCGGAAGTCGTGTTGGACCATAACCCACTTTCTTAAATTCAAATAACACCGATCACTTATATCTGAGTATACAAACATATGGGAGCAAGCTCGAGGGAAATCTCATTGATATTATTCTGCATTTACCTTCTGCTTCAATACTGTAAGATCTTTCTTATTTATGTCAATTACTTGCATTAATATTTGCACTCCTGCTATTTATTATGTTTTAGTTAATTGTATTCAAAAATTAGAAATTAACTGTGAAAGAAAAAGAGAAGAAATTAAACCATTTTATACTGTGCTTGATTATTTTCTGAAAAATAATAGAGAAATAATTGTGCCTATAAAAGAAAATATAATCAAAATTAATAGAGAAATTAATAACTTAGAAATTAAAATTAAAATATTAAACGATTGTTTTGATAAAAAATATATTGATAAATACGAACATAATTGGCTTTTTCAATTTTTAGGAGAGATAAACCAAAACTATTCTATATTAGGAATAGAGAATCTTGACTTGACTAAAGAATAAGAGGAATGATATTTGTGTCTTTTTATCAAAGAGTGTAAACCATGATGTGAAACTAAGTGTACATGTAGCAAGGTCGTTACCAACCACTATAACTTCTGTTTCAGTGGTCTTACTTATACCTATGCTGTCATGGGATTCAGTGTTACAAGCTTTTTTTTAGTTTCAATTCACTTTTAGCTCAGACAGTGCAACTTTGGATATAATTTTACGATTTAAATTCGTTGTTTTTATTTTTACATTTTTTTTTTTGTTTGTTAATTAGATCGGATTTTTGAGGAGGAATGTAGAACGCATATGTATACAAATCTCGAATCAGAGATATGGTTGCTGCTGCAATTCGTGGCTTTAATGGTATGAGATAAGTTTTGTTAAGTTGACTATGCGCTGCAAGATAATTTTAATCTGGGCATTTTGATTTTTTTTATCTTTTTTTTTGTTATTATTATTTGGAGAATTACTTTTTTTGCATAAAACGTTAATAGTATTTCAGCCTTTAGAAGGATAACTGAATGGCTGATAAATGGCCAATACTATCAACTGGAACAAAAAGGGCGAACAAAAGAAGGAAATGGATGACGCTGGATCTACACTTTAAAGGAGGAACTTCACACTTTTTTGCTATTTTGCAATGATTATAGATTTTAGAAATACATCAATGACATCTAGTTTCAAAGACCGTCTCAAATAGGTCTGAGTCTGGACTTTTGAACTGTTATTCTTCACAGGTTTTAACTCAATAAAAATTTGATCACGAGCACGATTTTGTGTTATTCGAGCCTTACCATTTTACATTATTGCCTGTGTAGAATATTGGGCTCCAATCCACCTTGAATCCAAGCTCAAAACAACCAAACGAACACCACATACACTAAGGCTCAACCCAAATACTTTCTTCCACCTGGTTGCTCCAAGGTTTACATCCACAAAGGATCATGGTGGTGGTGGTTCGCAAGTCCATACGGGAAGGAAGGAGAAGAGAGTAACAATGGTAGAATCTCACCAAGGAATCACCCCCACAAAACCCTCTCTCTCTCTCTCTCTCTCTCTCTCTCTCTCTCTCTCTCTCGGCTCCTCTCTTGCACCACACACCCACACCCTACACATGGCTGGAACATGGAAATATATCGGGCACAAAATTAGGTTACTCATCCCAAACACTCCTCTCCAAAATGGGCCAAAAGACATTAATTGGATCACCAACTAAATGGGCTAAGTTAATGGGCTAACAATAATCCAAAGCACATACTAATCAAACCACCAATCCATCTCCAACTTGGGCCTCCCAAAAGTGTCGTTCATATTCGAGTTGAGCCAAGTTTATGGTGTCAATAAATTTTCTTCAACTGTTTTAAATCATCGCTCAAATTTATTGGGTATCAGAATCCAACAGCCTGCTACACAGAAGCCCCACATTACCTTTTCTTATAGATCACATCACAAGAGGATTAACTAGTCAAGTACTTATATGAACCTTTGTATATAATGTAACCTATTGTGCAGGTTACTTGACCTGAGCAAAACCTTGGCTTATTTTAACTCATAGTTGTTAGATTCCAGGCCCGATCAAGTTAATTACTTTAATCTAAATGCTTGTGATAAAGTGCATGACTAACAAGATATAGTTTATTACTAATAATGAGTTACCATAATTTAGCAACATTATCTGCTCATAATATTGTCACCGATAGTTGCTTTAATAAAGATTATATGTTTTTATCATTTATACTTTTGTTAAAATCAAGTGATCACAGTAGTTAGTCTATACGATCAAAACAAGGATCATATTTCCAACCACTTGTTTAGTGCAATGTTTTTCTCCTTCTCTTGAATTTTCTCCTTCACCGTACATATCTTGACCGTAGACATACATAATCTTGTGTAATCATCTATCTCACCACTTGGTCTCTTTAGGGACTGTTTTTGCATATGGACAAACAAGTAGTGGCAAAACGCACACAATGCAAGGTTCAGCATGAGACACTGGAGTTATTCCACATGTTGTGTATGATCTCTTTAACATTATACATGAGGTACTTGTTGTCATTAACCCCTTTACCTTTTGTAGTTGTCTTTATAACTTATTGACTACTTAAATTTTCTATTCATTTGACAAAACGAGCTTATTAGGTTCAAGCTCCTAAAGCGTTATTATTGCTAAAGCAACGGGCTAGTTGCACGCATGAAGTATAGAATAGAAAGGCCATTGTGTTGGGAAATCGAGTTCGTTTATAAATTCATGGGATAACCCGCATGGTTTTGGGACTTAACATCACAATCAATGTAGAGTACTAGGCAAGTTGAACACATAAGGATGGGGATGCACATGTATATTCTAATCCTATGAATGTCTTTTGGTAACCATAGGTTGTTGAACCTTATATCAGTTAACAAGTAAACTTTGATCTATTGCAACAAATGAACCGGTCATTTTAGACTTGTTATTGGATTTAACTGATACTCTTTGATTGTAATTTCTCACTTCTAGGAAATGGATCGAGAGTTTCTTTTACGCATGTCTTATATGGAGATCTACAGTGAGGAGATAAATGATTTGTTGGCTCTTGAACATCGGAAATTACAAATTCATGAAAGCATCGATGACTTTCATTGTGCAGATAAGTATTAATCATCAACGTCTCACATTCTTTTTGTTTTTTCTAAAACATGAAGTGAGGGATTTTTGTTGCCGGTTTAAGAAAAGAAATTGTGGCTTCTCCTGACCAAGTTCTTAAACTCAAGGAATTTGGAGAATGTAAGTTCTCCTTTTATTTATCTAAATGAACTGACAGTTCTTACTTTTCAAAGTTCCCATTTTCAAAGGAATGCTCAGAATCTAGTTATATTTATTGTTGTCCATAATGAACCAAGTCCTTTTTTATTCCCTTTCACCTGTAAATTTGAGAAGGGGAAACTCAAATGAAACAAACTGTCAACCTCATCTTAGTCTTACATCATCAAATATTCAAGTGGTGGATAACAATTTTAACTCTTTCGCTCTTTGTTATTGATTTTACAGCTCATTGTCATACTGGGGACACAAATATGAATGGATACAGCAGTATAATTCTTGTAATTCTTATATGATTCATGAATCTGTCAATTCTGCTAATATAAAATTTGTAAATATAGATTATTAAGAGAGCAGGGAGAAAACTGATGATGCAGAAGCAGACTTGTCATGTGATGCAATTCGTGTCTCTGTCTTGGTATGTAGTTTATGGTCCTCTCTTTGTTTCTTCATCTACTTAAAAATTCATATCCTAAATTATTTGATTTAAACACTTTTTCAAGGGAATAAATAATCATGTTTTTGGCTTTGCTGTTATGGCCTTATCCTGATGGCTATAACTTGGTCTAAATGGTTTGGGAGGAATGCTAGGATTTCTTAGATTATAATTATAATTCTCATTGCTTATAGAATAAAGTAGTGTTTTTGTCATCTTTGAGGGCCAAAGCTGTGAGACTGATTGCTGGTTTACAACTCTAAGATGTGCAATGTGGTTTGAAGGAAGTTCTTTTATGTATGCTGGTTTAGCTTTATTACACATGCAGCTTTGTTGAGGGATTTATTTGTGTATTTATTTCTTCTTACTTTTTTTTTCCTCGTCCTACAGTTTTGTAATTTTTCTCTCCATATATATTCTCCTCTTTTAAATAAAGAAAAAATTTCTGATCTTTTTGTCCCCTTCTTTATTCTGTCAACCCATACAGAACTTGGTGGATCTTGCTGGTTCAGAGCGTACTGCAATGACTGGAGCAGAAGGTGTTCGCCTGAAAGAGGGCTCCCATACCAAGAAAAGTCTAATAACGTTAGGAACTGTTACAAAGAAACTAAGTGAAAGCGCTGAGAGCCAAGGGTGAGTTTGAATTGTTTCTGAAATTAGTTGTTTGAACATATTAATGTTCTTAAGCACCACGTGAGTATTGCAGAGGTCATGTCCCTTATCGAGACAGAAAACTCACATGTATTTTGCAACCTACATTGGGTGGGAATGCAAATACTGCTATCATATGCAAAATTACACTTGCACAGGTGAATTTCACGAGTACGGGTGCAAATTTTCACCTCTTCTTCAGTTTATTTATTGTTTTTTGAGAAAATGGAGGAAACATCACTTGCATCAGACTAATCATCTTGAGTGCTAGCTTTTACGTGTAATTGTTATATTTTTTGTCTTATCTCTTCCCCTCCTCAATTTATGAATAAGCAATCGAAGGATGAATATCTACAGCTGACTAGGGCTTTTTGCTCTGCAGATCCATGTTGACAAGACTAAAAGCGACTCAATATGCAAATTGCGAATGACAAACTGTGCTCATATAAATGAGGTAATTCCCATTTCTCTTGAATGATACTCTCTCCATGTAGTTGAAATTTCGTGTTTATGATTTCAATTCTTCAGAATTGATTTCATGTGACTAAATTATCTTGCATTCTTCTTTTTTTGATACCCAGGTGTCCCAGTATTTTTACCGGACTAAATCCTGGACCTCCAAGACCCTTGCCCCTAGAACTTTGGAGGAGGTAAATCGCAGGATATGCCTCAACTGGTTCCCAGGTTCTCCTCACCAACTGTACACTTCTGCGCGCAAGGGATCATCCTCCAAAGTGATTGCTCCATACCAAATAAATCTGGCCGCAGGTTCCCACCAAGATTCGAAACCCTACCCTGCTGCTAGAATCGAATTATGCGCTGATTGTTCCGCCAGTTGACCTGTGCCCCGGGGGGCAATAATTATCTTGCATTCTTGTAACGACAGATATGCTGCTTCGCTAAAGCATCAGAAAAAGGAGATTGAGGAACTACGTGCTAAATTGTAGGTTAGTATAGGCTTTCATGTAAACTCATGCCCATGAGACAAGGAGCAGTTCTATTAGAATACCATGATAACTTGACAGTTTGCACTTGTTTGTATTTTAAGGGTTTACACTGAACATCTAGAAGAGGAAATCCTGAATCTGCAGAATTCATTGCTGAACGTTTGCAATGAAGATTTCTTATGTTATTGTATTAAGGTATGTGTTAAATTTAATAAGTCTTAATTATTGTCAGAGTGAGTTGTAAAGAGCAATAATTGCCTTAGATAGAAGAGGAAAAGAAAACTCAAGCTGAAAGGGAGAAGAGGTTGCAAGAGCAGGCCAAGAAAGTAAAGAACTTGAGTTCAATGGTATTTTGCACTAACAGGTATGAGATCCGAGAAGTCAACAAGAAGGTATGCTATTTTATGACACAAATTCAAAAAAAGTGAAAGAATTTTAAAAAAGTTACAATTCAAAAAAGTGACAAATTAAAAAAAAAAAGTGACAAACACTAAAAAGAGTGACTGCCTTCAAATATTCAACTGGGCGATCGCCTAGTGTAAAATCAATGACATCATGTTACTTTTAATTAAAAAAGTAACATTACGTCACATTTTATTAAAACACAAATTAAAACATTGTAATCAGTTCAATAAAATGATAGAAATTCTAAAAAAAGTGACAGAACAATCGTCCCTCCACTTTCTCCGTTCTGTCGCAAAGCATCTTAAAGACAATTCATTGATAGAAATACCAATCAAAACATCAATTATCTTTAATTCAATTCAATGTCATCTTCATCTACCAATTCAATCAACTCATTAATCATATAAAAAGTTCTTTTGAAGTAAAAAATACTATATAAAGTTAAGTGTCACTATATTATTAAAAAATGATGTTTGTCACTAAAAAAAATAATTCAAAAAAAGTAATAGAAAAAAGGTGAAATTATTCAAAAAAGTGATAAAATCTAAAAAAAGTAACAAAACATCAATCAAAACCTTAAAATATATCAATTTATGCAAATTCTATACATTTGGTTAAGTCGAAAAGGTGTAATGTTAGAGAGTTATATGATGGCAATATTAAAAAAGTGACAAATTTATGTTTGCCAATTATAAGCTGGTGATATTAGTAAACAAGATTTTAAATTTATTTATATCTTTAACATCGTCCAGTACTATACTAAGTTTCTTGCGAAACGAGCAATAAATATTTACATTTAACTCTCCAACATTAAACATATTATACTCTGCAACTCAATAGACGTTGATAGCTAGGGGTTGAGTCAGAAAGTTACGTTAGGTTGGTCTGAAATTTAATTTTTTTCAATGAACTTGTACTATAAAAGATGCTATAAGCCACACGGTAAAACAAAAACTGGACCCAAAATCGGACAAAATCATGCACAGATAACTGATTATGACAAAATCACTCAAAACTCACTGAACAAACCGGTTCAACCGTAAACAGATGAATTAGTCGCGGTTTGGTGGTATTTTTTTTTTTTTTAGTTTAAAAAAAATGAATTTCATAAATGGACCTTATAAATTATTACAATTCAAAGGCCCATAGAAAATTATTGGATGACATACTCATTTTATATATGCACTTCTCTCAAATGGTTTCATAAACTTCCAATGTCCCAATATTGTCTTTTATAAATGCTCATCTCCAATGGTTTCATAAACTTCCACTGTGAAATAATGGCATAACAAAAAAAAATGTTAAAATACTCATCAAAATCATTTTTCAAATGCATGTCTAATTGACTAATTTGATGATTTTGAATCTCAACTAATTAAATTGTAATATTCACTTTCATCCTTTCATTTTCAAATTTAACTTAAATCGCACTTGATTATTAATATATTAATATTAGATATTATTTTCTATAAGTTTAAACTATTTTAATTTAACAAAGTAAACTATTTTAACATATTGATTTTTAATTTTTGAGGTATCGAGACTAATTGTAGGATAATGAATCTAATTAACAAAGATAGATTTACTTTGAATTATTAATATGAAATTTAAAATAAAAAATTGTTTTCATAGTATTTTATTATTTTTGTATGTATTTATTGCATTTGGTTTGATCTCGGTTCGACTTCGGTTGAACATTTTGACCCTTCACTTTTTTCGGGTCGTTGACCAGGTCGATTTTTAGAATATTGGTCATAATATATTTTTGAACACTCGTAACAAAGTTCCAACAAATATATTTTTAAACTAATAAAACTAAATATATAGCATATTACTTATTTTGATAATAACATCGTTTCACAAGCAAATTCATTGTGAAAAACTAAAAAGAATAACATTAGTCCAGCCCAAAAATTAATTCACCAACCCTGAAGCAAATTCATGGTAAAAAAAATTAAAAAGAATAAAATTTTTCCATCTCAAATATTAATTTTAGCACAATTAACTATAGTATGAGACTTAACAGAGTCGTTTTCCTTAGGTAGTAGCCAGAGTTGATAACCCAAGTGGTCGACTCATCTTCTTTGAGACAATGAGTTCTTTTAAAGCGTGACATAAGCCTATGTAAGACCTTGTTAATAATTACCTCTCTAGGGTATAAACAAAAGAGTTCTAAATTCCAATCTTAAGCCACCATATACATGGCCAATGGAAAATCCATATCATGACCTAAGAGAATCTTCGTAACATTTCATAAACAAAAATCCACATAGCATTTTACAAAAAACAAAACTAGGCTATCAAACCTCACAGAGTATTTGTAATTGTGTTGAAAAAGTTTTAAATTCCAATCTTAAGCCACCATATACATGGCCAATGGAAAAATATAGTAAAAGTTCCTATTAATATCACATTGATTGAAAAATAACAAATTCACAAAGGAAAAGAATCTCGTAAATTCCTAAACCCAATGCCACAAGCCGAATTGCATATTTAAAATCCTCAGTTATATCTCTAATTTTTGCCGTTCCTTCTCAGTTTATGCTAGCAGAAACTGATAGAGCTTCACAACATTTGAAACCTTTAAATGTCAAAAAAATAGAGAAATGTAACAAAACTCGAGTCGAATACTAAGGGGATGTTCTCTTTGTGTTTCAGTTTTGAGTTTTGAGTTTTGAATTCATTTTATATTTTGTGTTTTGAGAGTCTATTTTGAAATTTCTGAAAATGCATACTTTTTGTCATTCTGAAAAACTGTTTCTGAAAACATAAAAATAGAAAACGCGTTTACTTTAAAATTTTAAGAATTTTTTTAATAATATTTTATTCAAAACATCTGATTATTTAATAAATTTTAATAGTTTAATGTTAATATAGTATTAAATAACATATAAATTTGTAGTTGGTGAAGTCTGAAATGATTTTTTTCAGATATTAAAAAAACAACATAAATTACATTTGACAAAACAGTTCAATCGATACAATTAGAAATTTACATGTCATGATAAAATGAGCAAATACTAAACAAAATATAAAATAAATTCACGGAGTCATGCACGACGTCTTGAATAGCCATTCCACGTGTGTAGCAATTTGATAATTACATTATCGACGATATTGTCATTGATAATTGTTGACGTATCTATCTACAGTAACGTTTGGCAAACGTTGCGAAAGACAATTTTTTTTGTCAAACGTTGCCATAGGGTTGTGGTTTTTTTTTTTTTTTTAAACAACAATTTATGCAAATAGATTGACATATTTGAAAATGCACCTTATGAACAAATTTTAAAATTGCATAAAAATTGATAATTTCATTATAAATATATTGGAGAACATATTAGTGTACAAAATAAGGTGCTCATTTGACATCTTATTGGAAGAAGTTACAATCTGAACGGTTAAAATCACCTCAATACCATTTCATATGTATGTAACAGAGGTTACAACTTGCAAAGTGAAGGATTAGACTGCACAAAAAAATCTACGACTCCACAACATGGAGAAGTACTAAGCCTAAAAAGCTCATTCATCCTCCTAACTACGCAACCTAGCAACCTTGTTAGTGACAACAACATCAAGATGTGAAGCTCTCTCCACAATTTCTTTCCTCTTGGTAGATTCATTGTGAGCAATTTCTGCACAGTATGTCCTGTTCCAATAGAGCCAACTCAATTAACTTATAGAAAGTAGATATAATAGACATACATTGTGAGAATAGAGTCAACTCTATTAATTTGTTGAAAGTAGATATAATAGACATAGTATATATCTAAGTAAACATGGATTAACCCAGGAGAGGGATTTGGGAATTATTTTATTACCTGTTGTGCATCATCAGTAGCTCCAGTTCTGTGGCGTTATG
Source organism: Fraxinus excelsior (assembly GCA_019097785.1). Classification (NCBI taxonomy): domain Eukaryota; kingdom Viridiplantae; phylum Streptophyta; class Magnoliopsida; order Lamiales; family Oleaceae; genus Fraxinus; species Fraxinus excelsior. The sequence goes on along the minus strand of CM032641.1, from coordinate 17,620,662 downwards.
CACAAGAAACTTCTTGAAACCATTGGGAAGATAGTAGCGAGTCTTCTTGTCAGAACCATATCCAATGTTAGGCATCAAGACGGATCCCTTGAACTTTCTTCGCACCCGAGAGTCAATACCCTTTGGCCTATGCCAGTTTGGCTGTCGGTCGTATTAAAGATGGCATCATTAGTCAAAATTTTAAATTATATAAACAAGACGGTGTGAAACGTGAAGTAAAGGAATTTCAGAACTTCAGTTCACTGAAATTGATTAAAACCAAACATCCTAATAGAGAACAATCGGAAAATGAAGTGTTAAGTTAGTCAAGTAAAGGCATGAACAATAATGAATTGCATGATCAGATTTCAAAACTGTGAATTGGAAAATAAATACCAAGAAACTCGACTAATAATAATCTTGAATTTAAATCAGTCCAAGTTATATAAAGAAACTGATAAATTGACAACGAGATCAGAGACTCACCTTGGGATTATTCTGTTCTTCTTGTTGTCCCGAGTGGCCAACTTCTTCTTCTTGTCCCGAGTGATCAATTCATGGGACCAAAGAAGATCACATTTCAATTCTTTATTGGGTTTCATAATGTGGTTGAAAAGTGAGAAAAAGTTGAGGATCCTATAAAATTTATTTGGAGATTTTAGAAAAATCTGGACCACACATAGGTTTATTCAAACTCCTTCGGGCAAAAGAGTTCAAAGTCGAGCAAAGTTACCATAAGTAAAAAGTATGGTGAGAAAAAGATGTTCTCAAAAACTGTTAAGTAAACTCTAGTTCCATTCAGACATGGAACTACATTATATACTCACTCTTTGCCACTCAAAAGAATAATCTAACTTGAAATTTGTCACAGGAGAGGTAATCAATGAGAAATCGATAGCAACTATGAACATCTGGCCAAGCTTTCAAATATATCAATTAATTATCAGTTTAAAGCAAATGGGGAGAAGAAATGATGCTTGATTGTCGCCTAAAGAGGAATGTTAATACTACCTTCAGTTTATTAGCTCAAAATAGGATTCTACTCGTCATATTGATGTTTATGATAACATCAATATAATTGAGAATAACATCCGTTCAATAATGAATAAGGATGTGAATTGGACCATTATAGTGATGGTCCATGTAATTCTTCCAAGCATTCCTAAAATCCACTACAACGTATACACTCTATCTCAGAGGCGATGCCATTCCTAATATATTTGAAAGCTATAGCTAGGTCGTCAACCAAGGTAGAATATTGAGTGCTTACCTCTATCGTTACCAAAGTCCTTTGGATTATCTCCATAACAATTGGAACAAAAAACAAACAAATTTCAAACTGTTCGGAAATAACTCACTGGACTGCTCCAACAAGCTCAGCCAATTCCGGACGAAATTGAGGCTGACCCATGGTAGAACCGGCACTCCCTCACCTCCCCTAACGATATTGAGTGCTTACCTCTATCTTACAATCTATGGCTAGGTCGTCAACCAAGGTAGAATATTAAGTGCTTACCTCTATCGTTACTTTGGTAACGATATTGAGTGCTTATATCATCTAGTGAAAGGCTGTCACCCATGATGTACATATCTAGCATTTCTCTTACGCTCTTTAACCATTCAATTTTATTGCACCAGAAAACTTAAATTAAAAAAAAAAAAAAAAAAGGATTTTATGGAAAATGGTTAAAAGATATTTTTCAAATTATATATAAAAAATTAAGAACATAAATATATAAAAATTTGATATAACACTTTATGTCTTTTGGGATTAAAAAGCTTATAAATTGAAAAGTTAGATAACTGATGTCAAAAAACGCGGAGGGTTCTGCCAGCCAGATTGGTTGTTTACGTGCATCACAGAGAACTTCGTTCCACCATTACATTACTACTCCGAAGCAAGGTTGAATCGATTCTCCATTTCCATTTCCCTATTTCCACTCTTCTACCCTCTATTTCTTCAATTTTCAATACAAATGTATTTTTTTCACTGTTTAAAGATTTTATTTCATTTTTCCTTTTGCAAAATTTCAGCTCTCGTTTCTGCACTTCCATATGAAGCTTTATTTTCCAACAGTTTTGCGATTTCAGTTTTTTCTTCTTCATTATTTCATTCTTGTACTCTTAATTTGTGCACTTTTACGTTGATTTAATGAAATATTTGATTGTCATTTTCCTCTGGCAAACCTTCTATTTCAATGCGTTTTTAGGGATATTTTATTTCATTGTTTCCACACACTAATCACTTATAATTTCAGGGAACATGAAGATGTTTTATGGACTTTTCAAGAGAGGATGATATGGAGATTTGTCTTTATACTTTTATTCTTAGCTCTTTTTTTTCATTCAATTTGATGCTCTTAAGATGAATCTGTGTACAGCACAATGCCAGATGCAATGAAGGATGTATTTAACAAACTACATGCTCAAAAAAAGGGTTTCATATTACTTATTAAATCATGATTTTTTTTAATTGATTGTTCATTTGTTGGTGAGTTATGTTAATTGTTGAAGGATGTACACAATTCTTTGACTTAAATTATTGAGTTATGTTAATTGAAGGCATGAATTCTATTCATATAAACAAGTAAAATCTTTCCACGTCTTTCAAACTAGAAAAAGTGTACAGGTTGATAGAAACATTTATGGGGACTGGGAAAGAGAGATTCATTTCATACCAAGATAGTACTGACACTTGTCATACTCTTTTTTTAATTCACCCTCAATAGAGGGTTCTGAAAAAAAATGCTAGCGTTAAATTCTTAAATTGTGACATTGGTAAGAGTTTCTCCTGCAATTTGAAAAACTAATTAAGAATCCTGGACTCTAGTATGAGAAATATGAGAAAGAGATACTCTATTAATAAATGAAGGGTGTTGTTGTGTGTAACTATGGAAAACTCGAATCCCACATGGATAATGAGTTCAGAAGGATTGAGAATCTTGTATTTGTAATTGTAAAATTTAGGAGCAAATATTTGTTACTTAATAAGTAATATGAAAACCTTTTTTTTAGCATGTAGTTTGTCAAATACATCCTTCATTGCATCTGGCATTGTGTTGTACACAGATCCATCGTAAGAGCATCAAATTGAGTGGAAAAAAATACCTAAGAATAAAAGTATAAAGACAAATCTTCATATCACCTCCTCTTGAAAAGTCCATAAAACATCTTCATAATCCATGAAATTAGAAGTGCTTAGTGTGTGGAAACAATAAAATAAAATATCCCTAAAAACGCATTGAAATAGAAGGTTTACCAGAGGAAAATGACCATCAAATATTTCATTAAATCAACGTAAAAGTGCACAAATTAAGAGTACAAGAATGAAATAGTGAAGAAGAAAAAACTGAAATCCCAAAACTGTTGGAAAATAAAGCTTCATATTGAAGTGCAGAAACGAGAGCTGAAATTTTGCAAAAGGAAAAATGAAATAAAATCTTTGAACAGTGAAAAAAATACATTTGTATTGAAAATTGAAGAAACAGAGGGTAGAAGAGTGGAAAGAGGGAAATGGAAATGGAGAATCGATTCAACCTTGTTTCGGAGTAGAAATGGTGGAATGAAGTTCTCTGTGATGCACGTAAACAACCAATCTGGCTGGCAGAATGCAGAAGAGGATTAAATTTCCAATTTTAACCCTCTACGTTTTTGACATTATGTATCTAACTTTTCAATTTATAAGTTTTTTTAATTCCAAGAGACAAAAAGTGTTTGTTATATCAAATTTTTATATATTTATGTTCTTAATTTGTTATATATAATTTGAAAAATATTTTTTAACCATTTTCTACCAAATCTTTTTTTTTTTTTAATTAAAGTTTTCTGGTGCAATAAAATTGAATGGTTAAAAAGCTTAAGAGAAATGCTAGATATTTACACTAAGGCTGTACATCATAGGTGACAGTCTTTCACTAGATGGTGTAGCCCGCAATTTTAAAAATCACAAGCCCACCCCATTTGTGAATGGACTCTGAAACTGAGTGTCTTAGCATTATCCAAAGCATAATTGTTCCAATTGTAGGGTGATGACCTAAATGCAACTCATTTGAAAGATAGTAGACTTTTCTATAATAAATATTCTACAAACTAATTGAACGTGGGAAATGTATAGTCACGCTTAGGACTAGGCAACAGACCGGGCCAGTTCGGTTTTGGACGAAACCCAACCCGGCCCGAAATGTCGGTTATAACATATTTTTTGGAATCGACCTGAACCGGGCCGCGGCTAAAACCGACCCAACCCCATAAACGTAAACAAGTCTCAATAGTTTTACCAATGGCTTCACCTTTATGATTAGCAATCATAGAAAAATTCAAAATTCGTTAATGAAGTTTCCAATCAGAATCAACAAAGTGTGCAGTAAGAGACATATAATTAATATTTTGAATGGAACTCCAAGTATCAGTAGTAAGAAAAACTCTTTGACTTCGGAGGAATTTTTTCAATTGCAATTTTTGATCCAAATACAAGTGATAAATATCTCTAACAGTCCTACGAGAAGGATGATCAAAATTCGGACATGCTACACAACAAAATTCTCTAAACCCCTTACCATCGACAAAGCTAAAAGATAGCTCATCAATTACTATCATCTTAGCACACAAGTCTACATTCTTCTTTATTAAAGCCAACAATAAAATTGTTCCCACCACACTCAGTTGGACTTTTTTGCCTTTTTTCTATCCTTCCTGGATATTTCTTACAATAAAAAACCAAATGATTCCTCAAGGTACTAGTCCCACACTTCCTAGTCCCACAAGCATAATCTCACCCACAATAGTTACACATACACCTAACATTTTCGTCTTTTGGAACTCCTATAACAGTGAAGTGTTCCCATACATCCGAAGATTTCTTATTTTTCATTTTCCCTAAACATGATTGTGGAAGCAGAGGAAGAGATGTAACACTATTTTCTAAATTTGTTGTTGGGGGAGTTTCACCAATAGTTTGAATTTCACTATCCGTATCCATGTTCGTCATTTTTTCCTGTTTATCATAAAGAAGAATAACATAGTAAAAATGCTAACATGAAATAAGTCCTTATGCACTAACTACTAGTCCTTACACACAACTGTAAAGTATTTAAAAAAGAATTAGTTTATTTTACTTCCTTATCAATAGATTACGATCCAATAATCATCATTTACATGAATTAAATAACTTTGTTTCATAAATTTTCACTTATATATTCAGAAGTGTACAAACATTTTAAGAAAACTCACATTGTGAAGTAAATATCTGCTTCTCTTCACTTGAATTATAAGATCACTCGAAACCTCAGATGACACAGAATTGCATTAAATACAGAAAATCTTAATTTTTCTATTTCAGAAATACCCATACAAAATATGAACATCGAAATTCCCAGATTGAAGAAAAATAACTAAACTTTTGTTGAATCAACAAATGCCATTTTTTATTACAAAATCAAGAAATAGCTCAAAAGAACAAGAAATGAAAGTACCTCACAGCGTCAGTAGTATAAAAAGTATCTTTACATTTGAGAAGTTGCTGCTAAGTACTTCTATCCTGGTAAATTACAACCAACCCACATTTTCTCTTTGAATTTTATGAATGAATTATACTAGTAGACCCGTGTAAGACGGGTTAGGTCAAGATAGGTGGTCGGTTCATTAGACGATGTGATAGTTACTTTAGTATAACATAAATGGGTGAAACGTTACTCATTTATTATTGTGTTCATGGACCAAATCAGCTTATTTTAACTTTTAACTAACTAGTGACACATCAAGTGACCTTATAACATGACTTTCTAATGCAGAACAAACAGCATGAAAAAGTAAAATAAGCAAAATATTTGTAGGCCCAGTTACGACAATTAGAAAATAATATGACAAGACTACATTGCAAGAAGGTCAATCTGAAGCAACATAAGTGAATAAATATTTATATGCGCAGCCAAATTTGACAGCATAAATATAGATCCCAAATCGAAATTTTTGCTCATAACATGATTTACGAATAAATTATGTTGTAACAATATGTTAGTATCTGAAAATGGAAGACAAATTAACAGGACTTCCGTATCAAATATTCATTTTGTACTTCTATTATCACAGTGTATAACCGGCCGGAACATATACGGATATACCCACTTCGTATTACCAGAACTGAAATGGAATTTGAGAACAGATTTTCAAAAATAGTCCTCTGATTTGGGGTTTATAAGGGCGATAAAACCTTAATCAGTGCAAAAAATAAGACTATTAAAATGATTTTGGGGAATAATAGTAGAGATTTGGTGCAATGGTGCAAATTAGTGAAAAGAATTAAAACCTTTAATATCAAAAAATACACGCAGATGAAGGAGAAGAAGGTTACCAGCTTGAAATGAGCAAGAACAGTGGTTGTCTTTCAGATCGATGGCAGCTTGAAATCAGCGAGAACAATTGCAATGTTAAGGGAAAATGATGCGGCTTGCTTCAAAGGTAAGGTTTCACATTTTTATTGGGCTTGGTCGGTTTGGAAGGAGGTGAACAGTGAGCCGACCCGACCCGTAATACCCAATATGAAATACTTTCAAAATCCACCCGACCCAATACTATTCGGGTCGGTTCGATTTAGCGGGCTGTGGTTTTTTTTGGCCCAGTCCTAGTCACGCTTAATATGCATGGATGGTATACGTGGCAGTAAAATCATTCGCAATTAGTTAATACAGAGACTATATCCTTTGGGCGGCAGACACAGTAAAAAACTAAAAATGATAGCATTTCACATTTCCTATTTATTTAAATCAAGAATTAGATTTGCAATACAAAATTCTGAAATTGTTGGGTCGTGAAAATTGGCAATCAAGTAAGGCTTCAATAGCAATTTGCAAGAATGAATTTTTAAAAAAGAAATATTATATATAGGGGTGGACGTTTTAAACAGAAAGAAACTCTCAGATTGAAATCGAAATCTCTCGAACTGAAACCAAAATCGAGTTTGGTTTGTTTCTTGATTCCAGAAATTTGTTAAAACGTTTTAATTTTTATAAAAAATAATCCATCCACTTACTATCGATGCCCAACTATCATTGATCAATATTATGTTTTCTCAAACTTTGTGTATATTGGTGAAATGGACATTAGTAGAAAACTTATTTTATTTATTTATTTGGACTATATAAGTTATTTTTTAAGATAAAACTTAAAATTTGTTGCATTAATATTGAGTTATTTCGAACTTTAGTAAAATGAAATAGTTGTTGAAATTTTGAAAATATTTAAAAATTTAATTATGGTATATAACCGAAATCCAACGATTCGTTCCCATGATTAAAGTTGGACTCAATAGTTTCATATACAAGATAATAATTATTGGCTCAATTTAGTTCTCTGGAATGTGATAAAAAAAAATATTGTGGCCCCTGTTTGAAATTCATTTTGAGAGAAATAGAAATTTTGGAATAGTGATTGATGTGAGAATGTGTTGTGGAAAAGTGATGAAAAGTTTTTTGATTTGTGTGTAATATTATTTTATTTGGAGAATGTGTGGTTGAAATGAAAAATAAAAAAGAGAAAGAGAAATTAATTTTATAGATTAATTTCTTCTATGAAACTTTGTCCCAGAAAAGAATTTCATTCGCAATAGACACCAATAAAATTATGAATGCATTCTTTACAATTTATGAAACTTAAATTGAATAAGAAATTGATCTTTAGCCTCAAAATAATCCAATATCAAAATTTATTTTAGTTGATCATTTTTAATTTTTATTTAGCTCCTGTTTGGTACACATTAAAAATTTTATTCTCATTTTTCTACTCATTTTTAACTACACATTCTTCAATAAAATAATATTTTCTATCACACAAATAACTTTTCCTTCTTTTTTAACCACACATTCTTCATCAATCTACCATTATAGAATACATTCTTCCAAAATAATGTAGCTCAAACATACCCTTATTGAACAAATTTTGTTAATTAGCAATTAAGAACTTATTTTTGTTTTTACAACATTGAAAGAGTCAAATTGCCTTTGACGGGAGCCAATGACATGTTTAACATGTCATGACAAGTAGTTTAATATAGTATTAGAGTAAACAAAATCTTGATTCACTTCCCTTTGACACATTTGTCTTTGCAAAAATATAAGTTTAAACAAAAATAAAAGATACGTCTCATTCAAGGAACATTAGTCCCACGAAACAACGTAGTTTAGGTACGTACAAGTAAACTTTACACTAGTTGTGAAAATTCACATTTTAAGAAAGTGTTTTCGCGCGTTTTTGCAACCCGCCAACAATTACGAGAAAGAGGGGTCAGACGATTGTGTAAGGAACAGACCTCTTGAGACAAAGTCTCAAAAAGGGGTGCGTTTATTAGTGAAGAATTACAGCTGGAAAGTAGACGAAAACGCCTCCAAGGGGCGCAAGCACACGAGTACTGAAAAAGGATTAAATTTAGACTAAGGAATAAAAGTTACATAATCTCTTGTAGAGAGTTTTTGATTCGGGGGGGCTTTTCTTCTATGACGTTACTTCCTTTTATACTTCTTGAGCATCCTTTGGTTATCGAAACTGCTCAGACTTGTTCCATATCCTTCGCAACCGTCCACTCTTTTAGTGAGTAACCGCTTGTTTGGGGAGTAGTTGCTTAGTAACCGTTGCCACTACCCTTGCTGCTTCCTGGATCGTGGGATCGTGCCGGGTTCACTTGCCACCGCTTCCAAACTATATCCTTTAGACTTGTCTGATTCTGGGCGACTTGGGGTTCTGGGCGACAATGAGGCTGTCGTCCTGGGCGATTGTGCAGTACTACCCTCGTTCGGCCTCTGGGCGTCCCACAATCTTGGGCGATGGTATTCCTTTGTTCTTGGGCTTCCAATATTCAGGCTTTTCCACAGGCCTCCAACTTGGCCTTTTCTTCTTGGACCTTTTAATTGGCTTCCGTTGGGTCTTTATCTTGGATTTCTCAATTGGACTTCCCTTCGATTTTGGGCTGCATTTTAGTGTGTCAACAATTACCCCCCAATATGGTAGAATTAATACTAATCATTAATTTTGCCATATTCATTATGTATCTTTCCCGCAATATTTGAACTTCCCCAGAATTTCAATCGTCGCTTGCGTTTTAGTGCCTGAAAGGTTGCGACGTTATAAACCCTTAAAACCCCAAAAGTACGCGGCATTCTTTTTCATTTACATCTCTGCGGCATTACGTTTTTCTCTCGTCATTTCACCGTCTTCCTTGCGGCAACCTTCAATTTAAACCAGACAATCTTCGAGAGCAACTCATTTTCGGTGCCATAATGACTACTTCTCAGACTCCTTCGGACAATGTTTTCAGTTTTGAGGATTTCCAGACCATTCTCGCAAGACCATATGTGAACCCGTCTTTTCTTTCACAATCCAATGTTGACCGCAACGAGTTTTATCTGGGTCCGTCGTTTAATGATGCTGAAGCCGTCGAACGGGCTGCGGTCGGTCATTTATTCCCGTGCTCTGAGGATCTCCCTTTCTCGCAATCTTTGCCATTGAGGCCGATCCATGATAGAGGTATTCGTACTTGGCCTAAAATTGATGCATCTTTCCGTAGGTGGCATGCACGTATGGTGGCTCATGGTCCCACCAAATCAATTTTTGAACGTGCTAAAATCTTGGACCTATTGGAGATTACCCTTTTCCCCCAACGTATGACCCTGTGCTTTTTCCAACCGCACTAAGTTTTTGGTCCCCTGAGTTCAATGCCTTTGTTTTTCCTCTTGGTCCCATGACCATTACTTTGAGGGACGTTGGGGCTTTGCTGAATCTTCCGCCTTTGGGCGATACTATTTTTCCTGGCATGCTAATTTCTGGTGCTGCCCCAAAATTTGATAAAAACTTACTGAGTCTTATTCGAGCCTGCAGGGCAGTTATGTCACTGCTGTATCTGAACCTGGCCATTCTGAGCGAGTCGCTTTTCTCCAAGTCTGGCTTTGTAAATATGTTCTCTGTGTTCCTAGCTTGAAACCCTCCATGAGCTACCTGCCCCTATCTCATGAGTTGGCTCGGGGTAGACCTTTGAACTTATGTTCATTCCTCCTAGCTGTTCTTTATAGGGGCATGGCCATGCTCCAATTCCAACTGAAAAATAATGCATCTCCCACTGGCAGCGGGCCTTTATGGCTTGCTCAATTGTGGTTGAGATCTTATTTCCATCAACTGGGTATTCCACATTTCCCTCCCCGTGAGGTTACCTGCTATGGGCTTTTTATTCATCAACTGAGCCCTGTAAATATGTCTATGAGAGACGTTTTCACTTTCTTCCACACTTTGAATTCAACCCTTTCGTTCTTCCCTTTTTCTTCTGAGCAAATTCCTCCTTTTGTACGACCTCCTTCTACTTTGGCCGAGGCGGATACATTTCTGCCTGTTTGGGTTCAATTTTTAGTAGGGAGAGAATTGTTCCATGACATTCTGATAGGAACCAATGCTAAGGCGGGGGTAGAGATATATGCGCCTCAATTTTGTGCTCGCCAGCTTGGTTTCGGCCAAGTGTGGCCTATCCCTCCTTGCTACTCTAATAATTTAATGGATCGCTTCTACATTCTCAACAAAGCAGAAGCCCAAGCCATAGACGCCCGTAATAAACTTTTGGCAACCGGCTTTACTTTTGCTCCATTCAATCCTACTGCCGTTACTCATCCTCTTTTTGGCCAACTGTGGCCATTAGTGAAGCAAAGGTTGTTTTCAACTGATGCGAATCGCGCTTTCCACCTCCTGGATAGACAGGGTACTGTTCCCATTTCCACTGCGTCCCCTTCTCGTTCTACGCGCTCTGCTCTTTCATCCCCAACTTCGAAGCCTACCGTTTCTAAAGGTGCTCCCAGTCGCAAACGGCCAGCTGCGACCGTAATATCTCTGCAGGATGATGATGATGATGATGACGACGCTCCCCTCATCGTAAGGAGAAAGGTAACTGAACTTCACCTACTGCACAAGTTGTTTCTTTTCATGCGATAATGATTTGCTTTTAAAAAATCTTTCCAGAAGGATTCAACTTCCCCTTCCAAGGCTATAGTTTTGGCAGATTTTTCTTAATCCCTTCTCGTCAAGGCTGCGCCGCCCAAGCATCAAGCTCCAGCAACATCATCATCAGCCAATCCCCTTCCTCAGGGTGTCGACCCCCCAAGCGTGGTCCTAGAAGGTAATGCTTACTTTTGATGCCTTTGGCCTTTCTTTATCGCTGCTGTTTCATTGATTTACTGCGGTATGAAATGTGCAGAGATTCTTGTGTCTTCGTCCAGTGGGGAAGGTCCTTCTTGCCCAGCTAAAGGGCAATCTCCTCAAGTGATGGAAGAAATAAGGGGAGCGCCTGAATTTCCAACCACCGCCGATGAGGTCTTTTTACTGCGCTCTTATCTCTTGATTTTGCTTTGTTGTGTAGAGAAACCTTCAATATTGGTAACTTCTTTTTTGCAGGAATCTGATAGCATTCTTAACTCTATCCAAGACTTATTAACCTCTTGGGCGCGCATGAAAACATCATCTGCGTCATCTTCCACCCCTGCGAGCGAGAATATGGCGTTTCTCAAACAGGCATTGTTTGAGTATGTTTCCTTCATGGACATGGAGATCGGCCGTGCCGGCGCTGCTCAGCAAAAGGCCAAGCTAGATATGTTGAGTGTGAACCTACTGTAAGTACTTTCGCTCCCATCGCTCAGCATTTCTACTGATTTTAAAGTGAAGCTGAGGGTTCTTCACGCCGACATCGTTTCCTTGTTGGCCAAGAACGCAGAATTGAAGACCATAAGTGCCCAATATTTTCGCGCTTCTTCTAAGAAAGAGTCCTTGCTCCAGGAAATTGACAAGAACCATGCTGATTTGACTGAGGTCTCTTCAGAACTTGTAGTGGAAGACTCTTTGATGTTGAGCCTGGCTGCTGAAATGAAAGAGTTGCAAGCGAAAATGAACGATTGCAGGGCGAAAATAGCTGTTAAGAGGCGTACTGCATCACAAGGAATTGCAAAAACCAAATCTCTATTGGAGCAATATCAAAAGTTGGAGGTTGATGATGACTTAGTGAAGGAGTTAGGTATCATTTCTTCTAGGCAGGGCGAAGAGTGGGATAGACTTAGGTAACAGATTCGCTCAGCTTGGGGCGAATTGTAATTGAACATTTACTGTTCTAATTTTGTAACTTTTCGCGCTGACTGCCTTGATTTTTTTTTTTTTTTTTCTTTGTTGATTTTTATGAATAGTTATTTTGAAGTGGCGTTTATCCTTGATCGCCGATTTTCCTCGTACTCAATCTTTGTGCCAACATTCAAGCATATTCTCTTGGCATTTGAATTTTTTCTTCCCTAAAATCTTTGGGCCATATTGGTTTCACTCACTGGTCATAAATATGACCTTCCACATTCTGGCTTTTGATCTTCCAACCCCTATAAATATGCCTGTTTATACTCATCATTTTTATCCTCATGCCTTCTCAAATTCAATTTCTTACCATCAAAGCTTCCTGCTACTGCATGGCACTCCGATTGTTTACCAACAATTTCTTCTTCTACAGGGATGGGTTTCTTGACTCATCTCCTTTGTTTTGACATCACTTTTGGTATGGGAGGTATAGGAAATGTCAAATCGAGGCAAGATTTTTGCCATCGGTTTGCTTGTTGAGAGTGCTTCTCTTCGCCTACTGTTGCAGCAATGCTTTTAGGAAGGCTGTAGGGAACATTTCACTCTCTTATTTGGCCATGGATTGAAGGGCTGCTTCTCCTTGCTTACCATTGCAGCAATGCATTTGGGAAGGTTGCAGGGCAGTTCACCCTCTTACTCGGCTATGGACTGAAGGGCTGGCCGCACTGGTTTCACTCTTTCTGTTCCCGCCAGACAGAAGATAATTTGTAGCGTGTCTAGCCTTGTATCTTGGACTGTGTCTTTTATTCTTGTAAAGAATGGTTTGTAAGGAGTACTTGGTTTTAATAAAGACTTTTTATTTTTTTTTTGCTATGTTTTTTTTTTTTTTTTTATTTATTTTATTAAAGACAATCATGTTTGTTCAATTTATTTACTGCCATCGTTTTGTCCCCAAAAATTTTCATTGCAATTGCAATTTTATCACTCATGTATTTATCTGTTCACTTTCCCAAAGGGATGGGAACGTATCTTTTCAGTATTTTACCATAATAAATCGTATATGCCTAGTGCCATCTAAATCCTCCAAGTGGTAAGCTACATTAGGCAATACACCTTTTACTCTATACGGCCCTTCACAATTTGGCGACCATTTGCATACTTTTGGGCTCTTTTACTATCCAAGGGGAATATCTTCCTCCAAACCAATTCGTCCGCATTAAAGAACTTGGCTATAACTTTCTTGTTTTAAAATCTAGCCACCCTTTGTTTTTGGACTTGCAACATGTCTAGCACGTCTAACTTCAATTCGTCTAATTCTAACAATTTTGAATCAACGATTCTTTGTACTCATTCTCGTTCAATTCGTGTTGCCGACGCACCCTTATGGATTGCACGTTGATTTCCACGGCAATACAGCCTCCTGCCCATAAGTGAGTTGGAAATGCGTGATGTTGGTGCTTGAACGGGGCGACGTTCTGTAAGCCCATAAGGCCTTGTTCAAACATTCGTGCATTTCGGCATTTCATCTATCATCTCCTTATGAAGATTTCAGAGTCTTGTTTAGATGATTCTTCCTGACGTTTGACTGAGCGTAGAGCGGTGTGGAATTTCCAATTTATTCCAAACTCGCTCAAGAATTCTTCACCTGATCTCCATTTAGGGAAGTCCCTTGATCTGCCATTAAAGTTGTGGGATCCATTAAAAAAATATAAAAAAAAACTACTTTTAAAAAATGTGGAAAAAAAAATTTATTTTTTCTGGGTGATTTCCTTTAGAGGCACTGCCTCACCCATTTTTTTTTGTTGGGGGGGGGAATTGGTGAAAAAGTCCGTGGCGGCTATAATAAAGGTGTGTTGTTTGGATGATGGAGGGTAAATCTTTCCCATTAAATCTATCGCCCAACCTTTGAACGGCCAAGGTTTGATAATGGGTGCCATGTTTGCTTGCTGGTGCCCTCAGTATTGGACCATGTTTTTAGCATGCTAAACAACTCCTTCCATACTGAACACATGATTCTCCCATCTTTGGCCAAAAATAACCACTTTTTTTTCTTTTTTTTGCTTCTAATAATTAGCCATCGCATCTTTTGGCCGGCTTGATGCGCTCTGCATATCCTTCATGCACTTCGGCCATAATTGTCTTAGCCTCTTGTAAGTTTACGCATTTTAATAACACACCATCAGAACGTTTTTGAACAATTCCTTCGTCTATTATGCATAGTTTAATAACGCAATTTCGTTCTTCTATCGATTCGCCCACCAAGCTCTTTGAAGGACTCTTTAATCTCATCTATCCAATCCAGTGCGACTCCTCTCGTATGCATTGAATTTCATTTTTCCTTGCCCTCCCGCTGAATCACGGGCAATATAGTTCCGTATTCGTAGGTAGATTCCCAATTCATCGCCTTTGAATAGCCATAAGCCAACTGGGCCAACTCGTTGGCCATGTCATTGTACATTCTATTAACACATTGAAGTTCTACTTTGTCGAATTCTTCCAACAACTCTTGGGCGATTTCGTATAAACTTATATGGATCACTTTGACATTTGAAATCACCGGCCAATTGATGAATCACCAATTGAGAATCGCCCTGATGATTACATTCTTTAGCTTCATATCTACCATCAACTCCAAGCCTACATTAAGGCTTCGTGCTCGGCTTGATTATTAGTACAGATTCTGTCCAAGGTAAATGCAAACTTATAGCAAACCCCTAAAGGATTTATAAAAGCCACTCCTACTCCTGCTCCTTTAGAAGTTTTCGATCCATCAAAATATAAACCCATGGTTTTAATTCAAATGAATCAATTTCCAGTTTCTATTTCGTTGGACATATCAAGGCATGGATAATCGACCAGAAAAATTAGTCAATGCCTGATTTTTAACCGCCTTTTGGGATACATACTTTATTTCGAATTCCACCAGTGCTAAAGTCCAAAGACCCACCCGTTGGTGTAAGATAGGGCGAGACAACATGTATTTTGAATAAAATAACTTTGGAAAATTAGATAGACTGTCGCAGGCCGTAAATAGGCCCTTAATTTTGTACATGTGAAATAAACCAAGACACAACTTCTCGTAGTAGAATAATACATTCACATTTTGTTAACCGTCTACTTAAATAATAATCGCCCTTTCTTCACCGACTTGGTTTTCTTGTGCGACCATCCCCGCTTTCGAATCTTGTTCACCCGACACGTACAATTTCATCGGCCGCCCTTGGATTGGTGACACCACACTGGTTGGCTTGTTAAGTATGTCTTCAGGCTTTCAAAAGCCTTTTGATGTTCTTCTTTCCAGACGAATTCGTCTTGATTTTTCAGCTTTAGGAGAGGCGAAAACGCTTTTGTTCGCCCTACACAATTAGTTATAAAGCGTCTTAGAAATTGATTTGGCCTAAAACCTTTTGTAGCTCCTTTTTATTGCTAGGGGCCTTAGCTTCTGAAATGGCCTTCGCTTTATTCTTATCAAGTCCAATCCCTTTTTGTGTATCCCCAAACCAGGAATCCAAGGAAATTTCCTTCATTCACGCCAAACGCGCATTTCAAAGGGTTCAATCTTAGCCTATGCTGCCTCATTCGTTCGAATGAACATCGCAATTGTTCAAATGGTCTTCTTCTTTGACAGATTTGACCACTATATCAAGTCTACATAAACTTTCCCCCCACAAAATTGTCCTATCATATCATGAAAAATGAGATTCATTGCTCTTTGATACTTGCCCCGCATTTTTTAGCCAAATGGCATCCTGCCCTTCAAAGCACCCTAAAGACCAGGGCATCTAAAGGCAGGTTTGTGTACATCTTCGTCAGCTATGTAGATCTGATTATATCTCGAATATCCATCTATAAAAGAGTACATCACATGCCCTGCAGTCGAGTCTACTAGAGATTCTACTGTAGGCATTGGATATTTGTCTTTGGGCGTAGCCAAAGTTCAAATTCCTGAAATCTATGCATACCTCAACTTGCCATTCTTTTTTAATACTGGCACTATGTTAGATAACCACTCCACATATCTGGTCGTTCTAATAAAACCTGCTTTTAGTAATCGCTCTATTTCTTTTTTGATCTCTGGCAATACATTAGGGGCGAAACGCCTAGGGGGTTGCTTATGAGGCTTAAAATTTGGTTTAGTCGGCAACCTATGTTCTACTAAGTTTTTATCCAAACCAGGCATATGTTCGTACTCCCAAGCAAAACAGTCTTTATATTCTTTCAATAAAGCGATTAATCTGTTACTAACCTCGTGAGGCAGCATTTGGCTAACGAACGTTGGGCGATCCTCTCCTTCCTCGCCAATATTCACCTTGACTAAAGGGTCTTGTGCATGTGCATACCCTGATTTGGGGATCTTCGTTGCCTCATCATCCACGTCGCTCAGAGGGTTTTGCTCTTCCAGACAATCCACTTTATGAACTTCCCAATCAAGGCTCTGCTCCATCTCGGACACCATTAATTTGTCCTTCAGCATCTTTAACGCCGATTCTTCTTTCTTCATATACTCACATTCTTTATTGAAAGCCATCAATTTGGCTTTGAAGGCCTGAATCTCGGCCTCTTGTTTTTGTTGTTGAAAACTCATTTAAGGTTGTTTGGCTTCTTTTTTGCCAATTACTGGCTCTTCCAGGGCCACTATGTTTGGCCTCATTTGATTAAACATTTCAGTGAGCGAATCTATTGAGAAAGGCTCTTCGCTTCGGGCAGTAATTTGAGTTTCTTCCCCATCTTGAACTATTCTGACAGGCCCATAATTCCCCTCATACATGAACCTCTCTACTGAATTCGCTTCGGCTACAAAGGGCCTATGATCTGCCTGTACCACCTCCGCTTCGCCTTTGTCGTTCCAGAAGACTAAACATTGATGGAGTGATGAGGGGATACATCGACTGCCATGGATCCAGTCCCTTCCTAGTAACACGTTGTAGCTGGTAGGACCGTCTATCACGAAGAAAACAGTAGTCCTAGTGGTTGTCCCTACAGTTATATCCAATGGCATAACTCCTTTTGCTGAAGTTGCCCCACCATTGAAACTTGTAAGAATGACTTCTGTTGGGATCATGTCGCCTTCTGTCTTAGCAAATTTCCTCATCATCCTAGCTGGAATGGTGTTTATAGCCGCTCCATTGTCAATAAGTACTTTTACTACTGGTACACCATTAACCAAGGCTTTGACATACAGTGGCCTTAAGTGTTTGGTTAACCTCATCGCTGGTTTGTTGAAGATGACTTTTTCAGCAGCGTCTATTTTCACTTCCTGCCTATTTTCTGGCGGGCTATCTCTTGGTGATAGGTCGACGTGCAGCACATCGGACTGAGCCTTCTTTCCTTGGGTTTCTTCCTTCTCTTTTTCCAATACTTATTCCTCAGTTACCCAATTTGTAGGAGGAGGCATAATTCTAGGGGGTGATCCATATTTTTCAGAGCGAGGTACCCTCTTTTTCCTTTTTGGCGTCCCATATAACACATAGAAATCAAACGGTCGACCAGATGGTTCTCCCAACAGATCCACCTCGCGGACTCCTTCTTGGTGCAGTTGTTTCAACAGGGTGTTGCGCGACACTCCCCTTTTCCGTCTCTCTGCTGCTAAATCAATTTCTTCTTCAACATCTGTCATACCATCGTCCTCTCCATCGTCACACATTTCTCTGGACGTTTGGCCTTCATCGCAGACTAGCACACAAGTTTCTTCCTCATTATCCTCTTTTTCTTTGCTTTTGAATTCGCCGGCCAACAGGTAGTTGTTAGTTAGGACAGGAGGTAATGTGCCAAACTGGATGGTTAGAGGTTGGTCAGGATCATCTTCATCTTTCCTGTCTCGCTCAAACTTCGATCTTCCAGACGAGCTTTCCGGCAATTCTCCCATTGATTCGCCAGTGCCTGTTTCTTCACTATCTTCAAAAGCATTTCCGTTGGCTATTTTGAGCGTTTTGGGCGCTCTAGGGCGTGATCCTCCTTGCTGTTGCCTTATCATCCGCCCGTAATTACGTTGGTAACGCCTTTGTTGGGTTCTTGTCATTTCATTGAATGACACTATCCTTCCTGCATTGTTTTGGAACGAATGCCATACATTGGGCTGGCGAGGCTGCGGCCTAAATGTTCTTCTTTGGCTGGCCGTCTCAAACCCCCTTTCTCTAGGTAGTTCTCCGTACAACGGCACCCTTCGCCCCCTAACAGGCTGAGCGACTGGCATGAAATCAGGGCGATGGTGGAATGGCCGTGTCCTTGATGACCCTGTATTTGCTTTCAACTCGTGCTTACATCTATCGCACAGCACATCTTCGCCCTGCTTGGGCTCTTTCCCTTTGATGCGTTCAAAAACGCTGAGAGGCGGTTTGGATTCTTCTTCTTCGTCATCAATCACCAGTTTAAACCTTGGCAATTTATTTTTCAAACCAGTCGTTATCATATTCATTGCCAGTGGCCGTGGGAACGGATCTTCATCCACCGCCATCTTTTTCTTCTCTTCGAACGTAATTCGTCCTGATTCAATAGCGTCCTGCAATAAATGACGAAAAACCATACAATAATTAGTCGCATGTGACCATGCATTATGCCATTTACAGTATTTTTTACCCTTAATTTGTTCAGGGTCTGGCAATTTGTGTTTGTCGCTCAACCTTATCTGTTTATCATTATATAACTTGTCGAATATGAGGTCAGCTTTGGTTACGTCGAACGAGAACGTTCGCGTTTTTCTGCTTTCACCCTTTGCAAGTTCATCTTTGCCCACCATTTTTGGCTTAACTAGCATGGGACAATTATATGCTTCTCCCTTTACTAACTCAGCCAAGCATATTTCTGTCTGGTCATGATAACCATCATCAATAGTATGAACATTGAAATTCGGGTCTTTATAATAAGTCACTTTACTGGAATTTTTCATTTGTTCTTCCTCTCTTACTAGTCGCTCATACCTAATGACGTTTGCGCTAAGTTGAAATAAATCTGGGAATTCTCTATCCTGGAATTTTTTCTTTAAATCAAAGCTTAAACAACTTTGTGCAATTTTGACAAATTCCTTTTCTGGCAGAGGCACAAAGCATTTACTTCTGGCCGTTTTGAACCTTTGTAGGAAATTTTCTGCCCATTCGTTAGGCAATTGACGTAAATTCGCCAAATCGGCCAGTGTGACTTCAGACTCAGTTTTGTAAAATTGAGCATGGAATAACTGCTCCATTTGCTGCCAAGTTTGGACGGAGTTTGCTGGCAAATTAATGAACCAAGAAAAGGCTACTCCTATTAAAGAACTTGGGAACAACCTCAACTTATGGTAATCATTCACCTCACCACTTTGCAACGTGAATCGCCCTACATGTTCTAGTGTAGACACTTCTCCTAGGCCAGTAAATAGTGAGAATTCCGGTACTTTGTACCCTCTAAGCCATGGATATGCCTGATCTATCCAATCAGGGTATGGCTTGGTATAAATTGGCCTAATCACCGGGCGTACCCCAACTGCTCTCTGATCTTGCACTATTTCCATAATTTGGTTTCTTAGCACGGCGTTAGGGTCATATGGGTTTCCAATTGGTTGGTTTACTGGTTGATTCGTGGGAGGCCTGGTAGTTTGCCCTTGATTGGCGATAAAAGTGCCATTATTCGTGCTATTATGGCTGTTAAATTGAGTGCTTAGACCTTCATTCATACGTAAACCATTCTGTCCATTGTTCAGGACATTATCTCTCACGTTTGTATTACCCCCCAGGTTGGACGTAGTGTTATTATTACTCAAATTCAAGGTCCCATTTCCCCCTAGGTTTGACGTAGAAGGACCAAAAGGTGGCTCTAGATTTGGGCCGGAATTTACACCAAGAGAATTGTATGGCGAAGTATGTCCCACGATAGTCCTAGACTGGAAGTGATTATCTATAGGCATAACAGGTTGACACATTTGGCCTACCAACTTATTCATGATTTCATTCAACGTATTAAGTTGTTTAGCCATATTATCAAAATGCCTATTCTCGTTTTGGGTAAACTTTTCCATATTATGAATGCTACGTAAGTTTACCTGTTCAACGACATCCTGCGTGAGTTCTCCCAGCAATGCACGCATTGTGCGAGGGCTCAATTCTGTCATTGGTTCGTAGCGGCTGTGACTGCTTTGACTTTGTCCTTCTGTCTGTGGGAATGTTGTTGCTCCTCGTATCGCTCAATCACAGACTGGACTACTCCTTGACTTGCTGGTTCCTTATCGGAATTTTTATGAGGCATGATATCTTTTCTCTTTTTGTATCTTCACTTACAAAACACCAACTGTCCCACTAGGCGTGCCAAATTGTTTTCGCGCGTTTTTGCAACCCGCCAACAATTACGAGAAAGAGGGGTCAGACGATTGTGTAAGGAACATACCTCTTGAGACAAAGTCCCAAAAAGGGGTGCGTTTATTAGTGAAGAATTACAGCTGGAAAGTAGACGAAAACGCCTCCAAGGGGCGCAAGCACACGAGTACTGAAAAAGGATTAAATTTAGACTAAGAAATAAAAGTTACATGATCTCTTGTAGAGAGTTTTTGATTCGGGGGGGCTTTTCTTCTATGACGTTACTTCCTTTTATACTTCTTGAGCATCCTTTGGTTATCGAAACTGCTCAGACTTGTTCCATATCCTTCGCAACCGTCCACTCTTTTAGTGAGGAACCGCTTGTTTGGGGAGTAGTTGCTTAGTAACCGTTGCCACCACCCTTGCTGCTTCCTGGATCGTAGGATCGTGCCGGGTTCACTTGCCAACCGCTTCCAAACTATATCCTTTAGACTTGTCTGATTCTGGGCGACTTGGGGTTCTGGGCGACAATGAGGCTGTCGTCCTGGGCGATTGTGCAGTACTACCCTCGTTCGGCCTCTGGGCGTCCCACAATCTTGGGCGATGGTATTCCTTTGTTCTTGGGCTTCCAATATTCAGGCTTTTCCACAGGCCTCCAACTTGGGCTTTTCTTTTTGGGCCTTTTAATTGGCTTCCGTTGGGTCTTTATCTTGGATTTCTCAATTGGACTTCCCTTCAATTTTGGGCTGCATTTTAGTGTGTCAACAGAAAGAAAAACCAAACATCAACAATATGGATGATGATTTTGTTAATAATTGTTACAATTAAAGATAATTAGAGAACCAGTGAAGTGTGAACCACCAATTCTTTGTTTCTCTGAACTTGCATGAAATTCTGTATCAAGAACTGCAAATCCTAATTATTCGTACAATTATCAATTGTAAGAACCCCAATTTTTATTACTAAATATTAAAATTTCAAACACCAATATATCATAAAAACTATTGTATGTAATACATTGTTTTATTTTTTAACATATAATATTTACATGTTTTCAAATTTTTTAACTACGCATTTTTCAATAAAATAAATTTGTACGTAAATTTTTTTTTAAAAAAAAAAAAACTCATTTTTAACCACATATTCTACAGAACAATTTTTTTTTTTAGCAAAATTTGTTCTTACAAAAATGGCCTTCCAAGGGGTGTGTGAAATGCTTTGAATAGAGATAATGAATGGCAATATTAAATATAATATCTAAATAACTTACATGTCCAAGATGTCGAATTTTGGTACCCTGTTTAGTGAGCTTAAAATCAAATTTATAGTAAATTTTGAAAAAGGTTAATAAAATGTGTAATTGAAAAATTGTGAATCTATGGACCGTGTGATCAAAATTAATTATTGATTTTGACTTAAAATTTTTAACAACTCTTAATTCACACCAAACAGGTCTAAGGGCCTAAATATACTATCAAGTCAATTTGGAATGATATGCCATAAAGTTATTTAAACTGTTGAAAAGCCAAATGAAGTCACGAAGAGAGGCACCAAGAGTGCACCAAGGAACCTATAATTTAACTAAATAAGTTCGAACTTAATTTCATTCATTATTTCTGATAGAGAAAGTTACATACAACCAGAATTTAAAAGATACAATTTCAAATTTCAGATTTAAAGAATTTCTTTTCAAAAATCAGATAATTTTTCATCTTTCAATATTATAAAATTAAAATTTAATTTATATACATCCCCCCAACCCAACCCCCAGTCCACGCCCACCGATATTAAATCTCTCTCTCTCTCTCTCTCTCTCTCTCTCTCTCTCTCTCTCTCGTGGTGTTGGCGGCGTGGAAGGGCGGCGATGCCTTGGTGTTGGTGGCGGCTGGTTGGTCTTGGCGACGGCTACGGAGTAATTTTGGGCAGTTCGCCTCTGCCGTGTGTGTTTACGTTTTTTTTTCTCTCTCTCTCTCTCTCTCCCGTGCTTCTCTCTTGTCGTGGTTGTTGTGGCTAGTTCGATTTGGTGGTGACATCGTGGTGACGGCGACGGAGTGGTTCAATTAGATTAAGTGGTGGTGGCGATGGTGGTGGTCATTTTAGAAAATACTATGTGTGTGGCTGTCGGGTTGTCACCTCTGTGCCGTGTGTATTTGGTGGTGGTTGTCGCCTCTGTGCCGTGTGTGTCGCAGATGCTACAATGGTGGTGGTGCTTATCTTCAAGCGTATTCTCATGGTGGTGGTGCTTATTTTCGGGTTGTTTGCCTCTGTGTCGAGATCTGCTGTGTGCCGCGGCCAGGACCTGCAGCTTTGAGATCTGATGTTAATTTTAGGTGCGTTTCCGTTGGTGGATGGCGGCGTGGTGGTGGTGGTGCTTATGGTAATGGTGTTTGGGTTAGTGATGGCAACGGGGCGGGTTCGGGGCGGGGCACCCTCGCCCCACCCCGCCAATCCCCGACCCCGTCCCGCCCCGCACTGAAAACAAACGATGTCCAAAATGGGGCGATTTACAAGTAGAATTACATTGTAACTAAATTTCATTTCGTTATCTAATATTTTTCCATTTTCATAACTTCATTCATGAGCAGGGTTAGAGATGACAGAAGATAGTTCTTGAAAATTGAAGAACGAAAGATATATTATACTCAATATCATCATAATAACTACGATTAAAATTTACATTATTTGATAAATAAAATTACATCCTCATCAATATCTTCATCATTCATCTTGGAGCAACATCCAAAATATGCAGATGGCATAGAATTCACTATTAATAGAGTAAAATAGTTAGTAATAACTAATAAGAAAATTAATAAAATGAACAATATGAAAAACAAATATTTATATAAATCGTACCGTGAATATCGGCCCTAACCAATCTTGAGTACACATTAAAGCCTCCAAAGTTTTGGGGTGAAGCCTATTTCTATATGGACTAATAAATCTACCACTAGTACTGAAGGCAGATTCGGATGCCACTGTAGATACCGGGATGGCCAAAATATCTCAATTTCCTCTTTCCGAAAGATGGTTCTCTAATATTACCCTCTTCGTCACTTATGTTTATTGGCCTTTCATTTGCATTTGGTAACGGTTCATTTGGATCTTCTTGCGGGACATCGCTCACCGATATATTTTCCTCGTGTATTGGTCCTAATCCAATACTTCCAGCACTACTTGGGCAAGACATCTATGCAAAATACATATATTATAAATAAATATGGTCCTAATCCAATACATAAGTTGAATGTTGCAAATCAAATAAATTAAATTTTGAATATTCTGTTATTATGAAAGGGAACTACATAGCATGTTCTGATGTTCTCCACAATGTCATTCAAGTCAGAAGATTTGTATATGGTATACTACTAAGTCATTCAATGAAAAATATTACTAACAAGAAGACGACGCAAATTCAAGGTATACTCAACAATTTGAAGGACACGCATTACAAGTTAAATAGCAATATGACAGCGGTTTAAAACTGAATTACAAATTATCTCAAAGCATATAAAACACTTGATCGATGCCAGTCGGATTATGCAGAAACATACAAGAACAAGGTAATTGAATGGGGAGAACATATTAAAAGATAGATAAAATCCCTTCCCAGTGCATAATTCACCAAAAAAGATAAATTAATTTTTTTTCAAACAGTTGAGTCGAGCTTAGTATAGTACTGCATACCAAAAATTTTATATTGCCTAGGAATACCGAATAGAAGACCAAGGAATGAATGCAGTGAGTGCAGATATATTTCCTCTTGACTAAAAGGCAAAGGGGAACAAAGCAGATTCGCAGAACCTCCTTTTGCACTCGAAATCCACCATGTCTACCTTCGCTTTGCAATGGGGACACGACCTTGTGGCTTGTTGTCGACCCAATTCTCTCTCTTCTTCACCACAAACATAACCCCAACACATTGTGCATACAGTTTGTAGTTCTACACTTAACACTTGTATCAATATTTTCTTCAAATAATAATAGCGATTTTTTCCTTGGTTTTTTAGACTGAAGTCGTTGAACTGCTTTTTAAATAGTGACAAATATTTAAAATTTATTGAATTAACAAGTTGGGGAGACTTACAATAGTGACGAACTCCGGTCTCCGATGATCTTCAAAATGAGAGTTGAGACGGCGAGAGAATGAGAGTTGAGACGGCGAGAGACAGAGAGTTGAGGTGGCGGGAGAGACGGTGAGAGACCGGCGAGTTGAGACGACGAGAGACACGGCGAATTTGGGAGGCGCGGGTTCAGCCGTTCAGGGCTTCAGGGAGTTTGAGAGAGAGAGATTTGGGAGGTTTGGTGAATTTAGGGTTAGTAAATAGTAATTGACTAATTGTTTTACTTTTATTCAAGTTTTTAATTTATTTTTTCTTTTTAAAACCAAAGCGGGGCGGGTTCGGGGCGAGGCATCCTCGCCCCGCCGCGCCCCGCGACTCGAGGCGGGGCGGTAATTCCCGCCCCGCCCCGCCCCGCCAACCCATCGGGGCGGGTTTTTTTCGTCTCATTAGGGGCAGGGCGGATTTTTTTGCCATCCCTAGTTTGGGTAATGGTGACTTTGTTGGATCCAACAGTGGCTTAAATAAATACTGGAGTATGTAGTAGGTTTGTTTTAGGATAGAAAGGATTTGGATGCACAATACAGAAAACTTGTACTGAAAAAAAGTTACATGGATGATGGTTGAATTTCGATTGCACCGCTTGCTTTTGATCCAATTTGAAGTGTCTCCAGTGATTGGCATTTGCTTCATAAATGAATTCTGAAGCAAATGCCATGTTTTGTTGTTCTTTATGCGGCTTATTAGCACAAAATATCCCTACGTTTGATAGTGAGTGTGCAAAACGTTCCAACGTTTTTTTTTTTTTGCATTTTCGCCCATATTTCAACGTTTCAGTGTGGAAAACATCATTTTCAATATTTTTTCAGTGTAAAATGGCTATTATACTCTCAAATTTAAATAAAACAAATAAAATGAAAAGACATATAAAAAATAAATTGTAATTATACTCCCAAAATTTTTAAAAAGTGCAAGTGAGTCCAAAAGTCTTATTAAAAGGCTTAATCACAAAACGTCCCTACGTTTGACACTTAATGCGGAAAACGTCCCTACGTTTCAAACATATTTGTATTTGCTCAATAGCACAAATTGTCCCTACGTTTGACACTTATTGCGAAAACCGTCCTTACGTTTCATTTATTTTTACATTTTCGTCCTTATTTCAACGTTTTATTGTGGAAAACGTCATTTTCACTATTTTTCAATGTAAAATGACAAATATACCCTCATATTTAAATAAAACAAAAAGGAAAATAAAAATAAAAATAAATTACAATTGTGCTCCCAAACTTTTTAAAAAATGCAAATGAGTTCAAAAATTTTATTAAAACATTCAAACCATCAGTCTTTTCCTTCTCTCTCAGCTTTATCCTTCCTCCACCACCTAAATCAGGGATTGTAGAGGGAGGTGAGATGGTTTGAATGGTGGTGGGGTCCAGCGATTGTGACTTGATCATATACGATCACAATTAACACAAAATTGATCACAATCAGTCACAATTTACATAAATTTGGTCACAGTTAGTCACATTGAATACAAACTTAGTCACAATTAGTCACAGACAATCACACTGAACAGTCGTCGGAGCGGCTCCGGCGCGATCGTAAGAGTAGTTTCGGGGGTGGTGTGATTTTCAGATTTGAATTTCTGGAGATTTTTTGTTTGGTATATATATATATATATATATAATTGAAATTAACATCTGAATTTTGAAATAATTTAACAAGTTTGTTAGTTTTGAAATATAATTTTAGTATGTAGAATTTATGTATTGTTCCTTTAGTTGATTACATACTAATCCAAATGTTTTATATATTGAAAACAACCCTGTTTAAGTAACGTTCAACAATTAATGTGTAGATTAGTTAAATTCATTACATTAATATGTTAATAACTTGGTTAAATTAGTACGATCAATTCAATGCTAAACAAGTCAAAAATTACTCGACTTTACCTTTCCTAGAGTTTGTTTGGGAGGAATTTTTGAGGGAAGAATTGATTTTGAATAGTGATATGATAGGAAATATGTGGTTGAAAAAGAAGAAAAAATTATTGATGTGATGGAAAATATTGTTTTATTGAAGAATATGTGGTTGAAAATGAGAATTGATTTACTGTAGAATTTGGAGAATCCGTACCAAACGGGCCCCTAATCTTTTTAAAAAAAAGTGATGTACGTTTCTTTTAATTAGTAAAAATAATTCTTTTATTTTTATTTTTTATGCCAGCTAACCGAGGAGTTTTCAGTTTTTCTATTTTTAAGTCAACTAACGAAAGAATTTTCGTCAATTCCATCATTACTTGCGTAAAAATTAAAAAAATGGATTATTTTGACCAATTAAAAGAATTTGTCACTTTAATTGTAGAAAATGTGACAAAGATACCAAAATAATCCAATATTTTCTTTGAACAACTTACAGAAATACCTCAAAAATTAGAGGTTTTTAAAAAAATCATATGACAAGTATTTTAGAAGTAAAAAATACCGTGTAAAGTTAAATGTTACTTTTTTATTAAAAAGTGACATGGGCGACAAAATGCCACTGAGATTTAAAAAAAAAAAAAAAAAACAGTAACAAAAGGTCACTTATTATATTAAAAAGGATAAGAAAGAGTGACATTGTTTTTAATTAAAAGTAATGTATGTAACTTTTTAATATTAGAAAAAATGACAAAAACTAAAAAAAAGTGACAAAAATTATAAAAAGTGATAAACAATTAAAAAAAAAAAAGTGGAAACACTAAAAAAAATTGACAAAATTAATTTGAGCGTAATTAATATGGGAATTTGTAACTTCTTCATTTTTTTATGCAAGCAAATGGGAACAATATAAATAATATAGAAGTGAAAAAAATAATTGAAATTGTTATACCAATAAAATGCACAAATAAAAACATTTGTTAAGACGTAAATGTCACTTTTTTTATAAAAATGTAACATATCATGTCACTTTTTTAAGAAGATAACAAAGTGACAAATATTCAAAAAAGTGATCAAAAATAAATAAATAAATAAAGTGATGGAAACATAACTTTTTAATAAAAGAGAAACACTTAACTTTATATAGTATAAAATGTAGTCAATCAGAATGCATAAAAATTGAAAAGGGGGAGCTGCAGAAATTGGCGTTTCCCAAGCGTCATCACAATGTGGCAATTGGGAGAAAATCGACTCATGCAAATCCAGGTCGAAGATTTTTGGATGCGACAAATTTGTAGTAGTATTTTCTAAATTTAAAGGTTAACTGACCAACAACTTTTATTTATAGGTTGCCGGTGCTTGTGCGAGTTTTTTGTGGACATTCAAAATAAATGCATATTCCCAACTCGATTATTTGACAAACCCAGCTAATGGCAAAGTTCCTGTGTCGAGGCAAAACAAGCTAACCAAATTTCTTAAATAAGCACAAATAACAATCCATGGACCCAAACAACGAATATAGAAATCTAAATAAAAATAAATATAGATGTTGAGTATTGGGCACTGGTGAAAAATTAGCTTACTTAATACCAACACTTTCTTAACTTGCTTAATACCAACACTTTCTTCTGCTTCATAACAAAATAAAATTATGTTCTTGCTTCAACCTCCAAAACAGGCTATATAAATTCGAATGAAAAATCCAACTTGCTTTTTCCTTGTTTAGACACACTGAAATTACCAATAACATTTCATATCAGGTATTGAAATAAACAGAAGACTTATACCACTTGCCATAATTATGTGGCTTCGTGTTTAGAACGCTAGAATTTATCCGCTGCTGTATACATGTTATACACAACATTTAGTGCATGTTTAATTCGCAGTATTAGACATAATTATACAGTTTTGTTTCTTTAAGTTTGTCAACTACAATTTAATTTACCTAACCAAACATGTCATAATCGGCAAAAGAGGACCATGATGTACAAAAAGACAGACCTGAAATTTCACTGCCCCTTCACAGATGCTAGTTGTTTCTTGAGATTTAGAACTTCAATACCATATGAAGCTAATTGTTTCTTCAGTACAGTAGAAGCTTCATCGTATTTCCTATTCATATAATCCAACTCGTCCATTGACTCCTTGTATCTAACACGAAATGTGTCTAATTTTGTTTGTGCACCTTTGAGTCTCATTCTGAGTTTGGCCTTCTCCTTGTTATAATTAATTTGATCCTGTTATAACACACCAGAAAATCACATTTTCTCGATTGTAGGAAGATGGTGAAAGTTAAAATTCATATAATTCAAACAAAATCAGAATAGAAATTCTATGACAGGTTGGATCAATGCTACATCACATGAAAGAAATATAATGAACTTGTGAAGAATGACACACAGGGAATCAATCAAACATTAGTCGAAGGGCTACAAGTTGGAGAAATAACATGACAATAGAAGTCGTGTCTGCTGGCAACAAGAAGCTAAACTGGAATATTGAGTCAACATTGTTGTTGAGGTTAAAACCATCAAACTGCTGAGACCGACAACCACAATATCTGGGTTCAACCAGCTGGAAAAAATATAACATACTCAAACTAACCACTTCCCACAATGGCTCATCAGCTTAAAGAGGAAAGTCACAATTCAAATTGGCTTTGTTATCACCTAATCACATGGGACATTATTGACTAATTTTGCAAGTTATGAGTGACTTGCAGTTCTGTACGATATTAGAAAAGATTTTTTCAACTTGCAAAACAATAAGGGAAAAGTATCAGGTACAGGATTCCTTACATTGTGCATCTTGACCTCCAAACTAGCAAGTTTTCCACTCTGCTCCTCCATTTCACACTTTAACTTCAATAGCTGTGGGTCAAAACAATCAATTATCATCATGCCATCCTGAGGTTATAACCCAGATGCAGGAAGATATTGTCCTCATTAGTTAGTGTCTTAAATCTAATGCATTGCAAAAAGGGAGAAAACAGAAAAAGTAATTATTGCAAAACTCCGAGGCCAGTGTAAATTACTTTTTGACTTTTCATTTTCAATAGAAAAAAAAAAAAAAAGGCAAGCATGTTGTTAATGGGAAATTACGCAATTATGTAAACCTGGTGTTCATCCATCGGAATTTGTCTTGCATCCAGTTCTCGTACCTGGCCTAAAAGATATTCTCTTTCCTCTCTAAAAACACTCAATTCTATCTGAAGCTTTTTAACTTCCTCGACTGTTTTCTGATGTAAATTTCAGAATATCAATAATGGAAAATATTGGCAGCCATGTAGAAGCAATTAAAGTCAAATTCTACGCTATGATAGGTGTAGCCGAAGAAGATGCAACATTACCTCTTGTGACCTTTTGTTAATTTCATCGGCAACCTTTAGTTCATTTCTTAGGCGGTCAATCTCTGATGATTTCTCAGAACTGTAATCAAGTGTTTTGTTAAAAAAGAGTAGAAATGGAAGGCTAAATGTAGAGGATTGGGGAAAGACAAAAGTTGGTAGTACTTTTTTATTAATATATTTCTAACAAGCCTGTAATATAGGACAAAACCAATTCACTTGTACACTTCGAATAATTACAGAAGACAAAAAGGGAGACAAACCTGCACTGCTTCTCCAAAATCGCATTTTCCTCAGAAATTGTCAACCTTACATCAAGATCCTTGCATTCTTTTCTACAAATCTCCAGTGCATCCTTTACCTAACAGTACAAAATCATCACCAAAATGAGGAAGTTAACCTTTCTCAAACAATGGAAAAGTAAATACTCACTTCAAAAACAACTCATACTAAACAACACATTTCCGTAAACACTTCAAAGCAGACAATACTGCCTGGAAACTCTATAATCCTTATGAAAAAGGCAATTTAGCAATTTGCTGTTTTGAAGAGACTAGAAATCAGCACTCGTGTGAAAAATTATGTATGAAGAAGTAAACTAGTTTCTGTAAGGAGTTCTGGGGTATAATAACTGAAATCTCGTGATAAAATAAAAATACTTAAATGCTAAAATATTTACCTAACCAAAATTCGTCATTCCTTTGAGATATGAAAATTGGCCTCTAATGATGAATAATAGTGGAGATAAGAGAACTTATTGCTTATAACTATTTTGGAATTCTCATAACCTTAATGAACTAGTATATCATGTAAAGCTATTATGACATTTACTATAACTGATGCTACTTTTATTTGTACTTAATTAATAATTTCGGTACACTATTTTCTGTCTGAAACTTTAGCCCTGGACTAAAGAAATTACAGTTTCAGGTCACCAATAACAGCATTAAGCTATGCTAATGAACGAGAAAGGAAATGAGATTTGCTTTCTCATGGACATATCACACGCCAGTCATGCAAAAACAAATCATATAGTTGTCATTTTCACAACATAAATTAGGGCTGTCACAATATTTTAACCATGTTTAATACATTAAAAACTATATGGAATCTGAAGTTTGAGTTAATACTAGAAGAATTTGCAACTATGTGACTGTAACTTCTATCATCTTGCAGACTATGCAAAAAACTTTTACATGTATGCAATTATAAATACAAGCACTAAGTATCCAACATACATGTTTCTCTCCACAAGCTGATATCAGTGGATAATTGTTATTTTTATTTTTCAGAAAACTTCATTAATCATTGGGTACTACGTGTGACTAAATTTGTCCCCACACCTTGACCCCTCCCCCAACAACTGAAAATATAAATAAACAAGTAGTTAATCTGAGACATGGAAGAAATTTAGGCCTGAAAAAATAAAATTATTAATTTATTATCATTTTCAAAAGTTATTTGCTATAAAAGTGAGACTTAATTAGCCAGTTCTTGCCGTAAACCAATATAAACATTTTTGCTATTATATGCAAAAATGAAAATAATAATAATAATAATCATCATCATAGTATAAAATCTCATATTCATTAGAAAGAGTTTACTTGAAACCTTGCCACGCCAGAAACCACAGGGATGTTTCTTAATAGTCGCACAGGGAGTAAAGATGAAGAGTACACAACAAACTTTTTACATGAATCCTAATGAAGAATAATGGAAACAAATAAAATGTTACAATGCCTCATCTTACAAGAGGGCAATTTCTGAGAGAAGAAGGAATGTTTCAAGGAATAGAACTTCCTGTAGAGATGGCTATGCTCTAAGTCTAGCTTGTTTGGATAAAATTATAATGTGATAGAAATGAGTGATGGATGAATGGGTAACAGTTGTGAGTCCTATTAAATGTGTGGTTAAAAATAATGTTTTGACTTTTACCATTAAATTATAAGAAACTTCAATATTTCTCAAACATGCACTTGATACAACTAAATAATTTTTCAAAGATGGCTTTCTGATCTGTAATCTAGGCAACGAGTTTCCATGATTACTTCAACACCCCCATTGGTGGTTGGAGGGAGCTGAAATTCAACCAGTTAAATATTTATCAAATTATGAGAAAGATGAGTAAATGAACGTAATAACTAAAATTTTACAAAAATCAAAAGAACATAATGTCAGCTGTACATCATTTTTGCATCATGTTGCAAACATGATTTTGTAAGAACTGGCATTGTTTCCCGGGGGTAAGCTGATCACAACTTTAAGAAATTTTCCTATTGTGTCAATGGTGCTCTAACATAGCAAAAGAAACATGTAAGCAAATAACAAGTATATGATAGATTAAAATGAAAGAAACAGAAATCCCTTAAAGAACTCGGCATAAATGCAGAACAAAGCCTGGGCAAATTATAACGCTTCAGTTTAATTAAAACATGTTATAATTAATTGGCTGAAATCACGTACGCTCACATATAATAAAAAGGAGAAATGTTAAGAATATCTTTTGACAGTAATTTAAGTAATGGGACCATATAAGGCAACAGAGAAATCCCTTAAAGCACTTAGTTAAACACAGAACAGAGAAAGCCTTGGGCAAAGTATATACCTTTAGTTTCAGTTAAACATTTGATAAGCTGAAATCATGTATGCTCAGGACACATACAAGACAAAAAGCGCAGAAATGTTAGGAAGGTAATTGAAGTTATGGAACCATGTAAGTCAGCGAGAAAGGAAAATACTGAAGGTTGCATGTGGACTGAACTGGCTCCCTCTGTCCTCTTTTGAACAAGATATATAAAACTCATTCAACTGGAACCAACTGTTTTGAGTTTCTACATGAATTCAACACATCTTATGAGCCTCACTATAGCCACCAAGTGAGCACTCAAGGCCACTAGTACAAAAATATAATTTCATAAAAACTTGTCTTGCGAGGCCAAGTCCATTAATGTCATTTAATGAACAAAAGCCTTGTGGGGTGCACAAAAACTTAATTCTAAAAATAAATAAAGATTCAGATAATCTTCAACAAATAATCTGCATAATTTTGGATGATCACCTCTGATAATTCTTTCGATAACAAGGCAATCTCAGAATGATATGATTTTGCTTTTTCTTCAATGGCTTTAACTGAAGCTTTCTCCTTTGATGACCATAATGCCTTCTCCTCCTCCATTGTCAAAAGGGCTTCAGCAAGTTGCTGCCCAAAAAAAAAAAAAAAAAAAAAAAGGATAAAATTCAGGAATCCATACAAAAGCTATAGGGATTTGTAAAACTGCACTATTCATTTTCAGTACCATTGACAACTCTTCTTTTTCTTCTATCAAAGAGGTAAGAGAGCTTTCTACATTCTGCCTCTGCGATTTAGATTCTTCCAAAGTTGTAATCTGAAATAATATAAAGGAGAAACTTGAGGAAATAGGCAGCAGAACCTACTAATCTTACGAAAATAAGTATTTCCAATCTTAGACAAGGAAATCTGAACATGTGAATTTAAGATAACTAAGAAATGCTTACAAGGGCTGAAACCTCTTCCTTCAGGGTACTCAATTTTGACTTTGTATCATACAACTCATCAGACAACTCATTCAAATCAGAAGCCAATTTTTCAGATCTCGAAGTGGCTACATGCTTCTCCCCATGTGCTATTGATAGTTGCTCTTCCAAAGATGCAATAGTGGCCTCCATCTCAAATGCAAGCACTTCCAGCCTCTTGTAATCCTCCTGAGAAAAAGGATATTAAAAATATATCAATGTGTTAAAAAAACTGATTGGAATAGTTTCACTTTTATAAGCAGTAAAAGCTGCAAC
Source organism: Fraxinus excelsior (assembly GCA_019097785.1). Lineage (NCBI taxonomy): Eukaryota > Viridiplantae > Streptophyta > Magnoliopsida > Lamiales > Oleaceae > Fraxinus > Fraxinus excelsior. Next base: position 17,587,205 of record CM032641.1, on the reverse strand, counting down.
AGAATAATTTTTACCCAAGAACAGCATAATGTTATATATATGCAGAAAGATAATATCTAGCAAGGATGAGAAAAGCATAATTCACAGCTGAACAGGTGTCAGACAAAGGGAACACAAAGTGAAAAAGTGAAGCCGCTTCCAAACCCAAAGGGGAAAAAACTTTTAGAAGGACAAAAAAATAAAAAATGACGCGTGCTTAACATGTATAGCTGCCATTCCATCCAGAGATCATTGATTTTCAGCCAAGCATACTTCACTCGGTATCATGATCACTCATCTACTCGGAAAAACTAAGTAAAACAACCAGAACGTTCATTCTTCACTAACATCTCTAGCTCTGAATATTTCTCACTATAAGTTAAACAAGCATCAAATGTTCATGATGAAGCCAAAGCAATATCAGAGACAGGACAGTTTACCATTTGTGTCCGCAGCAACTGTCAATAAGAAATCCAAAAGTAGGCAAATTCTTCAGATCTTTGTTGCCATGGTTAGTTTTTACAGAAATAGGAAATATAACTCACAAGATTGAGAAATGTGTTTATTGAAACATTCATACATTGATTTATTCCTCTTACACCATCATAATCTTCTTCTCTAATTCTACATTCTTTTTTTTTTTTTCCAATCCTCACTTTAATGTGCCAAAGACAACGGCAATTTGTAATTCAAGAATTTTATAATTTTATTATTATTCGATCCAAATTCACCAATCCTTACCTGCATTGCTTGTTCAGCCAACGGATTAGGCCCCTTAGTTCGTTTATGTTCAAAAGCGTTAGAGCTCCTATCAATAACGGAATCACGTCTCCTACCAACAACAGAATCACGTTTGCTCATATCACGCTCAAGCACAGCCTTCTGGCCAAACAAGAGTTTAACTTCTCTCTCAGCACGCGCCTTTTCACCCTGGTATTGGTAAAATGCATTTATGACGGTGAGATCCAAATGAAACACAAAAAGAAAATTAAAATATGAAAGGAATGAGACCTCCAGCTTTGTTTTCTCCTGGACAGCATTCTTGAGCTTGAATTCTGTATCTTTTAACTTTGCTTTTGTTTTCTCCAAATCTTTTCGCAAACTTTCCTTTTCCTTAGCCAAGGAACAAGATGATAACGATGAGATTTCCTCTTGGAGAATTCGAATTTGAGAAAGGAAATCAGAAGTCTGCATTTCATGTTCAGTGCTAATCTCCTGCCAAAAAAAAAGAATTGATTGTCAAAATTGGACTAAGCAGACAAGAAACATGCAAAAGAAAGTAAGGTAACTTACAGCAAATGCACTCGCAGAAGTTTGATCCTTTAAACTTAATTTTTCTATCTGACTCTTAAGATCCGAAGCTTGATTGTAAAGAAGAAGCTATATTTCAACAAGAAATGTGGATGAACTTAGTGCAGAAGTGATCAATTTTTTTCAAATATCCAATGTAGAAATACATACCTTCTCATTGTCGAGCTCTCTAACTTTGTTCCTCAAGCAAGACTGTAACTTCTCATGACTCCTCATTATTGATTTTATTTGAAGTAAACTCTCGGAAACTGAAGGCCTGAAATCCTGAACTTGCATCAAGAATACTGTGAATTAGAATAGTTCTGTCGAGTTTTTGTATGTGCATAACCAAATAAACTTTTTTTCCTTCAACAAAAAGATTATTACCAAGAGTGAACATATAACTAGTAAAGAAGCACAGTCACTAGCATATACTCGCACATCAATACAGCAATATTAGATTAGTAAAGGTGAAAATAAATAATACTCACAACAATCAGCTTTGACATTACAGAAAAACAATGAAAAATTTCATCCACGACCGAAGAGATAGACCCTATAAGATGTCTCGATTTTTCAACCTCCAGCCCTATTTCGTGGGCTTCTTTTGACAACTTCATTAAGCAATCAGATTCATCCTGAAAGAAGCTAACCATTAATGAAATATCTAAGACATGAAGTGAAAGAACACTGAATATGAAAATTATCAACAAACTTTATCACAAGAGCCGAAACCTATTTCAATTACCATGGACGACTGCACCGAAGCAAGTTGTTCACAAGCTACAGTTGCTTCTTCTCGTGTAACCAGAAGCTCTTCATAAAGCTGTATTGAATGATTCAGTTTCAAAAAACAGAACAGATTAAAATACAGTGCTTCATCTTCCGAAAGAGAAAAGGTAAGGAGAGAGCGAAAAAACATAGCACGCAAAGTGTGCAACCTTCAATTATAAAGCAGCTCCCAAGCTCTCAATTTATTATTAATCTCCTAAGAGTTTCAAGTCATATATCTATCAGATGGCTTGTTAATCTAAATTTGATAATCTAGATCATAAATAATTATATTTTATTGATCCTCTATTCATTCATCTCGCTAATATATTTCTTTTTTTGAGTGCAAGAGTATACACATGCATAACCTCTACAGACTAGGACAATGTAGTTCTCCAATTTATTAACAATGTTCAGCCGAGGAAATATCACAACTTATGTATCAACAGAGAAAATTTTGTATCACGGTTCTTTTGATCAAGGGTGCATAAAAAGGCAAAGATGATCGACTCTAAATTATTCTTGTGAGGAACTAGGTCCACTGGAAATCCTAAAATCGACCTGGGATGTGAATCTAATTGGCTATTCAATCTAAATTAACATTCTTCTCATTGTTACCACAATAAAGACACATCAATAAATTTTTATTCCAGGTGTATTTGTCATTGAGTTTTCCTAAATTTGCAAAGTAAATGTCTTGGTTTTTTCATAAAAAAAAAAATCTTCTTCCATGCACCATATTATTTGAAGTCAGGACAACACCAGCAATGAAGACCTTAATATAATCATAATTATTTTCCGACTTTAGAATATGGATAAATAAAACTAATGCGACGAGTACTTATGGCATGTAGCAACATTCTCAGCAACCAAGTTGACAGAATTCTTAATGCATAAGATAGGAGCCGCTACATGTCTTAAAAATAACTACATTACATAAAACTTCATGTAGAAGAAGTTAAAGCTTGATGCCTTTTCAAATTTCTCCTGGGCTGATAATGTCTGCTCAGTAACTAACTCAACAACTGAATCCAGATTTTGCTGGCTTGAGGATTTCTCCATCTCCAAAATATCAATCTGCAGAACAAATTTGACAAAATCATGATCAAAAACAAAATTCAAAAATAACAGTCAGTTTATGCAGATTATGCAAAAAGACATCATAAAATCTAGAACGTTTCACCAAGACTTGTCTTGGACAAGCATAAAGTGTCAATCAGACTTCTAAGTGCAGCAAGACTAATACAAGCAACCAAGAAATGGAACCTACACCATTTTAACATGGATAGCTCATGACTGGAAGCCTAATGATACCATCATAGTCCCTACTTGGTTGACACTGGCAGTGTCCCAAGCCAGTCATGGTACCTTGCTGCCCCTGCTTACACACTTATACACTCATTGACTTGCCATTTTTTTCTAAATGAAAGTATCACATCCTCATTTTAGTCATTTCTGTCATCAAAAAGTGGCAATGACTGTCACTTGAACCCTACATGGCATTATCATTGATTTTGAAATCACCCTTTCTACTTATTGAACGTCTAATTTCCAGTCTCCTAAAAATAGCTCCATGGTTTATCATGTTCTCTCTTGTGTCAGTCACCGAAAAAGTCCAATGTTAGCATTAAAATCTTGCTTTACAAGCTAACTTTGTTCTCTTCGCATTAAAATCTTGCTTTACAAGCTAACTTTGTTCTCTTCACCAACTATATCGACATAAATACCCAATTTCAGTATTAAATTGTAACCATAGGAGGTTTGTTCCATTTAATCTACAATGGCATATGAAACAGAAAGGAAGAAATCAAGTGAAAAGATTAAGAGCATCTTCGGCTAAGCTTACCTTCTAGAAAGGTAACTTTTAAGCTTATCTAAAAGTGCTCTAAGAAAACATAGGAAAGTAAAGCAATAGAGAGGTAAACCTTCTCTTGAAGTTGCTTGATAACAAGAATAGCATCTGACTCCCTCAAACTTCTATTTTCATCTGGAAGAGATATATCATTTGTACTTTGTGCAGTACTGTCTTTATATTTCCCATCCATGTACAGATCAGCCTCGGCAAGCTTCCTCGTTAAGTAGTCAATTTTAATATCGCTCATTGTTCTCTATAAAGAAAAAGGTTAATAATACGAATCTGTAATGCAACTTTCATTGAAACATAGAAGTAGGAAAAACTAACATGAGTTTCAAACTTTGACAGCAAATTTTCATATTCGGTTTGCAATTCAGCCAATTCATTATTCTCCTGCAAGAGAAACAATTAGTCAGTCTCAAAATACATCAAAAATGTAGAGATAAAAGAGGTAGAAATATGATATGAACCATTTGTAAACTTCTCTTTCTGGGAGGAACCTTTCTCCTGCTGGTAACATGCAGCAAAGCCTGTGGACCAGGAAGAGTGCAGTCTTCCAACGCATTTTTCTCACAATCTGCTTCCTGCTTGCTAGAGTCAACCATGCTTACTTCATTAACTAACTCTTCAAAGGGAAGAAGAGGCACAGCTTTGCAATCTTCTCTTGTTGACTTCACGACGGAAGGCATCTCTTTGACTGTAGAGCACAACTAAAGAACCAAGTATGTTTGAAGAATGAAATAAGAATTTCCAGTATTTCTTGATTGAATTGTACACACCTATTACACCCTATTTATAGTACAACAATAAAAAGAAAAAAGAAAAAAATAATCTTCTAATTTATGGAAACATTTAATCAATTATAAATCAATCATGATTAATCTCTAGAATTTCTACACTCCCCCTCAAGTTAGATTGTAAATATTGATCATAGCCAACTTGCAAATGAAATCATCAAAATTGTGCCTTGGTAATTCTTTGGTGAAGATGTCCGCATTTTGTTCTTTTGTAGGAATAGATCACACAAATAACTCCGTCTTCCACCTTTTCTTTGATGAAATGGCTATCTACTTCTACATGCTTAGTTCGGTCATGTCAAACGGGATTGAGAGAAATATTGATGACATCTTTGTTATAACAATAGAGTTTGATCGGTAATCTTACAGTGACCTGTAGTTCTTTTAAAAGTTTCTTTAACCACTATCCTTCACATATCCCTTGTGCAACAACTCTGAACTCAGCCTCACACTGCTTCTAACTACTACATTTTGTTTCTTACTTCTCCAAATAACTAAGTTTCCCCATACAATAGAGCAATATCCAGTAGTAGACCTTCTATCCTTACTTGAACCAGCCCAATCAGCATCTGTAAAGATCTCTTCTTCCATTCTTTCATATCTCTTGAAAAATAGACCTTTTATCTAGAGTCCCCTTGTGATACCTTGGTATCTTGTACGCAGTTTCTAGGTGAGCTTCTTTTGGTGAATGCATACGCTGGCTTACCACACTTACCGCAACGGCAATATCAGGTCTAGTATGTAGCAGATAGATTAGTTTACCAAAAAACATCTTATACATCTCCCTTTCAACTGATTTTCTTGCATCTTCTGTCCTTCTGGCTTCAATGGGTTTGTCACTTGACTTACAGCCAAGCATGCCCGTTCAGTGAAGAGGTCAATGACATATTTTTGCAGAGAAACACTGATCCCTTTCTTCGATCTAGCCACATCCATTCCTAAGAAGTATCGCATTTGTCCCATATCCTTAACTTCAAATTCAATGGCTAATACATTCGTTAATCTCTCCATCTCCTCGATATTATCTCCAATTAGGATGATGTCATCCACATATACAATCAAAATTGCCTTCTTCCCATATTTTTGCTTGTAGAACATAGTATGATCTGATTGTCCCTGACAATAACTTTCTCATTTTATCACCTTAGAAAATCTATCAAACCATGCTCTAGGAGACTGTTTGAGTCCATACAAGGACTTCTTCAACTTGCATACTTTGTTTTCTTCTCTCTTTTTACAGAAACCTAGAGGTAGTGTCATGAAAACCTCATCTTCTAGTTCGTCATTCAAGAAAGCATTCTTTATGTTGAGTTGTTGAATTGGCCAATCTAAGTTGGCAGCCGAGGAAACTCAGACTGTGTTCAACTTAGCCACGGGTGCAAAGGTTTCTATGTAGTCAATGCCAAAGATTTGAGATTTATCTACGCAACAAGACGAGTCTTGTACCTCTCCACGGTCCCATCAACCCTCTAATTCACAGTCTCAATGTTCTCCTCCCATGTGGCAAATTCATCACATCCAAGTTTCATTTTTTTCTATACCCTCATTTCATCCATCACTTCTCTCCACTCAGGAATCTCCAATGCCTCCGGATATTCTTAAGAACTCACACTATCAAAGTTAGAAGTAAAAACATGTTACTCTGTAGACAATGGATTGTAGGACACATTTTGAAATGGGATGATAAACGAGGTTGTTTTCTGAGTGCAATAGATAAATCAATATCATCAAGCTTAGGAGTATTAGAGAGGTTCTATCACCTAACTTGACCTAGGGAAAGACTCGGTTGTGTGAAGCTACCATCAGTTCAAACTCAATCGGTACCTCGGGTGTGAGATTCTCATTAGGCCTTGATTTTGACTTTCGTGAGTAAACCAGTACCTCTTTGTTCTGCTGTTTTTCTATATATTCCTCTAAGCTCAAGTTTTTTTCTGTAACCGACAAAGGAGTGTAGGATGATGATGGTGTGATAAAATCAGTGTTTGGAGAAAAACCAAAGAAAAGTGTCACTAGCCAAGTGATTCAAGATCCAAGATTCACTTAAATTCTCCCCCTGATTTGAGGACTTGGGATATAAAAGAGTGGTTTCAAAGATTGTTACATCAAGACTTACAAAGGTGCGATGTGATACATGATCATAGCACTTGTAACCTTTTGTTTAGATGAATATCCAAAAAAAACACATTTTGTGGTTCGAAGTTCTAGTTTAGTTTGTTGATGTGTATGGACATGTACAAATGTTGTATTGGCAAAGATTTTAAGGGGAAGGGTGGAATTAAGTCGAGAGTGAAGAAAGAAATCTTGAATTTTTTTTAAGAGGGGTGACAAATGAAAGGACTCGACTAAGCATTCTATTTATGAGATAGATTGCAATCAAGATAGCATCGCCCAAAAAAAATTAGGCATATTGATAGTTAACATTAGGGCATGAACTACATCAAGGATGCGTCTATTTTTTCGTTCGACGATCCTATTTTATTGAGGGGAGTCAACACATGGACTCTGGTGAATGATGTCATGTTCATGAAGATAGAAACTCGAACTCTATTGAAACATTTAGTACCATTGTCGTTACGTAAAATTTGTATTTTGCAGGAAATAAATGTCGCAAATACTGAAAATTAAGATGACCCAAACTATTCTTAAGAGGAAAAAACAAAATCACGGATAGCATTTTGACATTGGTTACTCACTTAGCTTCCTCAAAATAGTCCCTCAAACTCCTTAGCACTGCCAATCATCGTCCTCGGTGACAGATCTCGAAAGACATAATAATTTTGAAACATGGATGACTAAGAATCAGAGATACGAATACTTCATTTGCCTGCAATAGGAGAAAGGAATTCATCTGCAATTTTTACTTTTATATTTCCAGCACATGGTGAATACGTTGAAAATAGATGATAAGAATCAATCATATGGTCAGATGCTCCTGAGTCTACAATCCAAGGAGTATGAGTACGGGAGGCTGTTAAAGGTTTCTAGGGATTACCTCTATGAGCTAGGGAATTAGAATGAATTTTTTTTTTTTTTTTTTTTATGACTAGTCAGAGGATTGAAGGGTAGCAATCATCTCTATGTCTTTTCCAAATGATCTGAATTTGAGGTGTTGTTGACGAATGTATCACCTATTGTTAGCTTGGTTTAGGAGAAAACCAGGCTCTGATACCATGAAAAATAAAATAAGAATTTTCTGTATTTCTAGATTGAATTCTACGCACCTATTACACTCTATTTATAGAACAACAATGAAAATAAAAAAGGAGAAAAAACTTCTAATTTAGGATACAACAAATTGGCTTAACAATCAACCTAAGTTATGGTAAAAAATAATCAATTTCTGATTCTGATACAGGAAACAACAACCTGCCTGAAAGTTATAAGAACTGCAAAACCCAATTGCTAAAAGAAAGTAAAATATAAGAAGTAGAAACTCGAATCCAAAGGAAGTGCTAATAGTTCTTGTCATCAAGGATTTGTAATTAGATCAATGCAAATCTCATGCAACCTTAGCCCCTAAATAAATATATAAGTGAAAACAAAATTGATAACTTGATTAATGGAAATTGCACATTATACAGTCTTCCGCATGCAACAAAATAAAAAATTTTAAAAATAATAATAATAATCTTCTCCCCAGTACTTTCCAGTTACAGTAAAGGATAGAGGAATCTGATTTCCAAATTTATTCAATTCACAAAACTCATAGCCGGTAGAAAAACTCTTTCCAGTATTAAAAGAAAAAAAAATATATAAGGCTACAAGAAACTTTAGCCTGTTTTCTCTGCACCAGCATGTAATTAAAAATCATTGAAAAGTTAGCATTTCTAGCACTGGAAACATAACTTTTACCTCCTTTAAAGTCTCACTAACAAGATTTCCAGGGCACCACGTATCACGCCTTTTTCCCTACAATAAGAAAAGTAAATGAAAGAACCACAGAGAGGAAGAGAAGTAGGTAACCACGAAAATTTGTTGTGTCGAATGTCAAATTGTATGATACAAAGTACTAGCAGAACAAACTATACATTAACACTGATAGCTTAAAGTAAGAAAAGTGCAGATGCATTTCTTTTAGCTCTACACTTAGGGTGTGTTTGAGCCACGTTATTTTGGAATAATGTATTCTGAAATAGTAGATTGATGGAAAAGAAGGAAAATTTATTGATGTAATATTTTATTGAAGAATGTGTGGTTGAAAACGAGTAGAAGAATGAAAATGAAAATTTTAATGTGTACCAAACAGGGACTTATTCATTATAAAAGTATCATAATCTATATACGACAAAAATTAGAACTCGAAAGCCTTGAGAACATACTAAGGATTGAAAAAGCATCATCACGAAAGGTACAACCCATATGTGCTTCAACTATTTAAACATAGATGTTAGGCTTACATTACTCTATGTTGAAATGACTACTTGCATTAACAAAAATATAGTTACAATGCCAGACACTAATTGGAAAACAAAGATGTTTGGGTGATACACGGTCTCTAACTTGTGTACTTGTAACCAAAACTGGTACCAACATCTTTTCTTAGATTGTAAGCATTTAAATTAAAGTGGAGAAGCATGAAGATACATGTTAGAGGTCCTGCCTAAAATTATGAAGCAATTGGATCTATGACGACATGGTAGGACAGACTACATAAACATATTTAAGATCGGGATCAATTGCAGATTGCTTTTTGTTATACAGAAATACAGATTGAAAAAATATGAAGTAAAGCGTCGCATCATTGAATTCATTTTCTTATTGCTTTCACCTTTTACAGAATGCTGAACATCTAGTTACATTATTCAGTAGTTTAAGATAGATTTAGCGAGTATACAGCATATGTAGAAACAAGGGTTCTAAAGACACATACTTAAACTTGAAAGTACTTCAACTTGTGTTCAGAAATGCACACGTCATGAAGAATGCAAAATAGCATACCTTCTTGTTGAATTCTCGGATCTCATCCCTATTAGTGCAGAATACCATTGAACTCAAGTTCTCTATTTTCTTGGCCTGTTCTTGCAACCTCTTCTCCCTTTCAGCCTGAGCTTTCTTTTCCTCTTCCAGCTCTAAGGCCATTCTCTCTCTTTCCAACTCACTCTGACAATAATTAAGACTTATTAACTTTAACGCATACCTTAATACAATAACATGAGAAATCTTCATTGCAAACCTTTAGCAATGTATTCCGCAGATTCAGGATTTCCTCTTCTAGATGTTCAGAGTGTAAACCCTTCAAATACAAACAAGTGCAAACTGTCAAGTTATCTTGGTACTCTAATAGAACTACTCCTAGTCTCATGGGCAAGAGTTCACATGAAAACTTATACCAACCTGTAATTTAGCACGTAGTTCCTCAATCTCCTTTTTCTGACGCTTTAGCAAAGCAGCATCAGTCAATATCTGCCATTACAAGAATGCAAGATAATTAGTCACATGAAAATCATTTTTTGAAGAATTGAAATAATAAACACAAAATTTCAACTACATGGAGAATATCAGTCGAGGGAAATAGGAATTACCTCATTTACATGAGCACAATTTGTCACTCGCAATGCTCTGCTTGCAAATTGAAGACTGCTTTTAGTCTCATCAGCATGGATCTGCAGAGCAAAAAGCTCAAGTCAGCTGTAGATATTCATCATTCCACTGCCTATTCATAAATTGAGGCGGGGAAGACACGACCAAAAAAATAAAAAAATTACACGTAAAATCTAGCACTCAAGATGATTAGTCTGATGCAAGTGATAGTACCACCATTTTCTCAAAAAACAATAAATAAACTAAGAGGTGCAAATTTGCACCCATGCTCGCGAAATTCACCTGTGCAAGTGTAATATTGCATATGATGGCAGTATTTGCATTCCCACCCAATGCAGGTTGCAAAATACGCGTAAGTTTGCTGTCTCGATAAGGGACATGACCCCTGCAATATTCACATGACGCTTAAGAACATTAATAAGTTCAAATAACTGATTTCAGAAACAATTCAAACTCACCCTTGGCTCTCAGCGCCTTCACTTAGTTTCTTTATAACAGTTCCTAACGTCATCAGGCTTTTGTTGATATGAGAGCCCTCTTTCAGGCGAACACCTTCTGCTCCAGTCTTTGCAGCACGCTCAGAACCAGCAAGATCCACCAAGTTCTGTATAGGTTGACGGAATAAAGACAAAGGGACAAAAAGATCAGAAAACTTTTCTCTTTATTTAAAAGAAGGGAATATATATACATGGAGAGAAAAATTACAAAACTGTAGGACAAGGAAAAAGAAAAGTAAGAAGAAATGATACACATATAAATCCCTCAACAGAGCTGCATGTGCAATAAAGCTAAACCAACATATAATCGCATAGCATTTGCAAATAAAAATCACAAACATCGTTGCATCCCAAAGAAAAAAAAATAAAGAACTTCCTTCAAACCACATTGCACATCTTAGAATTGTAAACCAACAAACAGTCCCACAGCTTTGGCCTTCAAAGATGACAAAAACGCAACTTTATTCTATAAGCGATGAGAATTATAATTAAAATCTAAGAAATCCTAGCATTTCTCCCAAACCATTTAGACCAAGTTGTAGCCATTAAAATAAAGCCATAACAGCCAAGCCAAAAACATGATTATTTATTCCCTTGAAATAGTGATTAAATCTAATAATTTAAGATGAGAATTTTTATGTAGATGAAGAAACAAAGAGGGGACCATGAACTGCATACCAAGACAGAGACACGAATTGCATCACATGACAAGTCTGCATCTGCATCATCAGTTTTCTCCCTGCTCTCAATAATCTATACTTACAATTTTTTCATTAGCAGAATTGACAGATTCATGAATCTTATAAGAATTACAAGAATTATAAACCTACCATGCGGAATATCGTGTGCGACCTACTGCTGTATACATTCATATTTGTTTCCCCAATATGACGATGAGCTGTAAAATCAATAACAAAGAGCGAAAGAGTTAAAATTGTTATCCACCACTTGAATATTTGACTATGTAAAACTAAGATGAGGATGATGGTGGATTTCATTTGAGTTTCCCCTTCTCAAATTTACAGATGAAAGGGAATAAAAAAGGAGTGAGTTCATTATGGACAATAATAAATATAATTAGATTATGAGCATTCCTTTGAAAATGGGAACTTTGAAAAGTAATAACCGGTCAGTTCATTTAGATAAATAAAAGGATAACTTACATTCCCCAAATTCCATGAGTTCAAGAACTTGGTCAGGAGAAGCCACAATTTCTTCTCTTAAACCGGCAACAAAAATCCCGCGCTTCATGTTTTAGAAAAAAACAAAAAGAATGTGAGGCGCTGAGGATTAATACTTATCTGCTCAATGAAAGTAGTCATATACGTGGAAAAAGCAAACTAATACATCGATGCTTTCATGAATTTGTAATTTCCGATGTTCAGGGGCCAACAAATCATTTATCTCCTCATTGTAGATCTCCATATAAGACATGCGTAAAAGGAACTCTCGATCCATTTCCTGGAAGTGAGAAATTACAATCAGAGAGTATCAGTTAAATCCAATAACAAGTCTAAATAAAACAACTGGATCATTTGTTGCAATAGATCAAAGTTTATTGATTAACTGATATAAGGCCGCACGGACAACCTATGGTTACAAAAAAACATTCATAGGATTAGAATATACACGTGCATCCCCATCCTCATGTGTTCAACTTGCCTAGTAGTCCACATTGATTGTGATGTTAAGTCCCAAAGCCATGTGGGTTATCCCATGAATTTATAAATGAACTAGATTTCCCAACATAATGGCCTTTCTATTCTATATTTCATGCGTGTAACTGTCCAATTGCTTTAGCAATAATAATGCTTTAGGAGCTTGAACCTAATAAGCTTGTTTTGTCAAATGAATAGAAAATTTAAATAGTTAATAAATCATAAAGACAACCACAAGAGGTAAAGGGGTTAATGACAAGAATTACCTCATGTATAATGTTAAAGAGATCATACACAGCAAGTGGAATAACTCCAGGCTCTGATGCTGAACCTCGCATTGTGTGTGTTTTGCCACTACTTGTTTGTCCATATGCAAAAACAGTCCCTAAAGAAACCAAGTGGTGAGATAGATGAGTACACAATATTATGTATGTCTATGGTCATGATATGTACGGTGCACGAGAGAATTCAAGAGAAGGAAAAACATTGCACTAAACAAGTGGTTGGAAATATGAGCCTTGTTTCGTTTTGATTGTATAGACTAACTACTGTGATTGTTTGATTTTAACAAAAGTATAAATGATAAAAACAAATAATCTTTACTAAAGCAACTATTGGCGACAATATTATGAGCAGATAATGTTGCTAAATTATGGTAACTTGCTATTAGTTAATAAACTATATCATGTTAATCATGCACTTTATCACAAGCATTTAGATTAAAGTAATTAACTTAATCGGGCCTGGAATCTAACAACTATGAGTTCAAATAAGTCAAGGTTTTGCTCAGGTCTAGTAACCTGCACAAATAGGTCACATTATATACAAAGAATCACAAACGTACTTGTGACTAGTTAATCCTCTTTTGATGTGATCTATATGAAAAGGCAATGTGAGCTTCTGTGCAGCAGGCAATAATGTAAAATGGTAAGGCTCGAATAACAAAAAAAATCATGCTCGTGATCAAATTTTTATTGAGTTAAGACCTGTGAAGAATAACAGTTTAAAAGTGCATACTTAGACCTATTTGAGATGGTCTTTGAAACTAGATATCATTGATGTATTTCTAAAATCTACAATCATTGTAAAATAGCAAAAAAGTGTGAAGTTCCTCCTTTAAGGTGTAGATCCTGCATCATCCATTTCCTTCTTTTGTTCACCCTTTCTGTGGCAGTTAATAGTATTGGCCCTTTATCAGCTATTATGTTATCCTTCTAACGACTGAAAATACTATTAACGTTTTATGCAACAAAAGTAATTCTCCAAATAAAAATAACACAAAAAGGATAAAAATAAAATAAATCAAAATGCCCAGATTAAAATTACCGTGCAGCCCATAGTCAACTTAACAAAACTTATCTCATACCATTAAAGCCATGAACTGCAGCAGTAACTATATCTCCGGTTCGAGATTTGTAGACATCTGCCGTTCTACATTCCTCCTCAAAAATCCGATCTAATTAACAAACAAAAAACATATGTAAAAATAAAAACAACGAATCTAAATCGTAAAATTATATCTAAAGTTGAACTGTCTGAGCTACTAAAAAAAAAAAAAGCTTGTAAGCACTTAATCCCATGAAAGCAAGCATATGTATATGTACGACTACTGGAGCAGAAGCTATAGTGGTTGGTAAATCTTGTACGCAATATTATAATAACGGTGTACAGGAAGAAAGAGAGGAAATAGTACCAAATTCGAATTTGGAAGGCTGATTAGGGATGAAAATAGAATTTCCAGAAATGCGCCATGGACTTGTCTTTGCGTCCTCCGGAGAGAGTGGCCTCGCTCTGACAGATACGTGTATTCTCTCCATTGCTCTAGCCTTCTGTAGAAAGAGGAGAGGAGAGGAAGGAGAAAATGTTAATTTTCCCGCCCTTATAAGCCCCCACCACCCCCCCCCCCCCCCCTATCCCGTGTTTGTTTTTTGAACTATAGTCGTGTGGAAATATACACACGACTTTCACGGAGTTTGTGCGCTTAAATTTTAGAGAGGTCATGTGATTTCTCTCTCATATGCTCGCGCTATTTCCACCATAGCCTCCAGCGATTGTTGCTGCCTTCCCAGTTCCCACCACCTCCATTTCATCCCCTTCCTTCTCGTTAGTTAAAACAAGAATTGGGTTTCCCGTTTCCCATATTAGGGATTCGAACAATATTATAGTGAATGTATGGGGACTCATTATTGTGAATTTATGGGAACTCAAGTTGCAATTTTCCATCTGTCTACGTTTTTATGTAGTATTACAGTCAAATTATAAAATATCTGAGGAAACTTGTACCTTGTATGGAAACTTCAATTGCAAATTCTCAAACACTGCTGAAATCTGTATACAATAATGTTAAAAAGTGATCATATAGTGCAAATGATATAAAAACAAATAATCCTTATTAAAGCATCTATTGGAGACAATATTAGCACATGTTTGATAACCATTATTTGGGATAAAACAAAATTTTGAACGATGATTTGGACGAGAATGTGTACTTAAAATATAGGGAAAATTTTTGAATTTACGTGCAAAATATTTTATTATGTGCAGTGGCGGAGCCACATTCAGCCCAGTGTGGGCACAGGCCCACATTGAACTTTGGGATTTTTTTTTTTTTTTTTAAGTTAAAGGAGAATAAAGGCTTTCTATTTCTAAAATTGAAGAAGAAGAGATTGTTTTCAATTGTCCTTAATCAACTCCAATTTGATTTATTCTTAATTATATCACCACTCGAAATGGACATAAAACTATGTAGTAATTTGTTTCTCTCATTTACCTAAAGTGGATTTTGCTAAAATGCATTGATAATAAAACATTTCCGTGAATAATGTCGTAAATATGTTCTTAGGTTGGAAATGACGTATACAAAGAATGAATTAATAACGTATTCAAAAAAAAAAATTGGGGGCGCTGCCCCCGAACCCTCGTAGCCTCCCACTCCTTCGCCTCTAGGCCCTCCTGGTCCGACGGGCTGGCTCCGCCCCTGATTATGTGAATGTATGGTTTAAAATAAATACGTAGAAAAAAGAATTTTCAAATAATGTTGTCTAATCGGGGGTTATGACTTATGAGCTAATGTTGCTAAATTATGGTAAGTCATTATTAGTTAATAAGCTATAATTTTAATCATGCACTTTATCACTAGCATTTAGATTAAAGTAATTAACTTGATCGGGGCCTAGAATCTAACAAGTACAAGTTAAAATAACCCAAGATTTTGCTCAGGTCAAGTAACTTGCGCAAATAGATTACAAAGGTTCACAAAAGTGCTTGACTAGTTTATCCTCTTTTGACGTATGAAAAGGCGATGATGGCTTATGTGAAGCAGGCAATAATATAAAATGGTAATGCTCGAATAATAGAAAAACCATGTTCTTGATCAAGTTTTTATTGAGTCTTAGCTTTGAATAATAACAGTTCAAAAGTGCTTTTTTTTTATACTCAGGTGTCCACTTTCGACGACTAATCCTGGAGTCTACGCCTTGGCACCTCAAGACGCAGACCGGTAAATTGCGGGACGTGCTCCAAATTGACCAGGGTCCAAAAACCTCCCACTGATCTGCCAAAATGCAAATTCAAAAGTGCATATTTAGACCTATTTGAGATGGTCTTTGAACGATATAGATGTCATTGATGTATTTTCTAAATCTATAATAATTGCAAAATAGCAAAAAAAAAAAATGTGTGACGTTCCTACAGTAAGGTGTAGATCCAAATTTATCAATTTCCTTCTCTTGGTCACCCTTTCAGTGGCAATTAACAGTATTGGCATTTTATCAACCATTCAGTTATCCTTCTATAGCCGGAAATACTATTAACGTTTTATGCAACAAAAGTAATTCTCCAAATAAAAATAACACAAAAAGGATCAAAAAGCCAAAATGCCCGGATTAAAATTATCGTCAGCACATAGTCAAGTTAACAAAACTTATCTCATACCATCAAAGCCAGCAGCAACTATATGACTTATTTATATCTCTGGTTCGAGATTTGTATACATCTGCCATTCTACATTCCTCCTAAAAAATTCAATCTAATTAACAAACAAAAAACATGTGTAAAAATTAAAAACAACAAATCTAACTCGTAAAATTGTTGGGGATATTACACCGATAATGTGAATATTATATTGACAAAAACATACTGTTTATATGCCTGAAATCGAAACATAATTCGACTTACCAAAATAGTTAAGAATACAACGTAATGATTTACCGAATCCGAATACATGAATATTAACTCGTCACTTTCCATTATTGAGTGAGAGCTCGTCACTGGAAACTTGCAATATAAACATATAAAAAAGGTTAAAAATATTATGAAATCAAGTATAAATGAAATCAGCAATTTATTGCTGCATACCTTCATTGTTCCACCAATGCTTGGTTTTCTGGAATGACAAAGACAAAGTAGAAGTGGTACAGGCAGATCATAGACCCTTTGTGGCAGAAGCAAACTTAGTAGAAATGTTTATGTACGAAGGGAATTATGGGCCCATCAGGATGGTCCAAGAAGGAAAAGAAACTCAAATTGTTTTACAAAGTGAGGAGCCATTTTCAATTGATGCACTTACCGAAATGTTCAATCAAATGAAGCCAAACATAGTGGCCTTGGAAGAGCCAGTGATTGGTAAAAGGCTAATCAAGGAACTTTAGATGAGTTCTCAACAACAAAGACAAATGGTCCACATCCAGGCCCTCAAATCCAAATTAATGGCTTTCGGTAAAGAATGTAAAAATGTGATGAAAGAAGAAGCAGCGTTAAAAGCACTGGGAAACAAATTAGCAGTGTTCGAGATGGAGCAAATTATTCGTTGAGAAGTTAATAAGGTAGATTGTTTAGAGAAGGAAACGCCTATAAAAAATGTGGATGATGAAGTAATGAAGATCACCAAGCCGGATATGCTCAAGCACAGGACCCTCTGATCAAGGTGAATATTGGTGATGAAAAGGAAGACCGCTCAACATTTGTTAGCCAAATGCTCACTCAAGAGATTAACGATAAATTAATCTCTTTATTAAAAGAATACAAAGATTGTTTTGTTTGGGAATATGAACATATGCTTGGTTTAGATAGAAATTTGGTAGAACATAGATTGCCAACTAAACAAAATTTTAAGCTTCATAAGCAACCTCCTAGGCATTTTGCTCTCAATGCACTTCCTAAAATTAAGAAAGAGATAGAGCGATTATTAAAAGCAGGTTTTATTAGAACGGTCAGGTATGTTGAATGGCTATCTAATATAGTGTCAGTACTAAAAAAAGAATGGCAAGTTAATGGTTTGTATAGATTTCAGGAATTTGAATTTAGTCACGCCTAAGAATGAATATCCAATGCCTACAGTGAGTTCTTTAGTAGACTCGACTGCTGGGCACGCAATATATTCCTTTATGGATAGGTATTCGGAATATAATCAAATTTACATAGTTGAGGAAGACGTACACAAAACTGCATTTAGATGCCCTGAATCTTTAGGATGTTTTGAGTAGGTAGTCATGCCTTTTGGCCTAAAGAATGCATGGGCAACCTATCAAAGAGCGATGGACTTGATTTTTCATGATATGATAGGTAAATTTGTAGAAGTCTATGTAGATGATATAGTGGTCAAGTCCGTTAAAGAAGAAGACCACTTTGAACAACTTAGATATTCATTTGAGCGAATAAGGAAGCATAAACTAAAGTTAAATCCTTGAAGTGTGCATTTGGTGTTAATATAGGAAATTTCCTTGGTTTTCTAGTGCACAAAAGGGGGATTGAACTCGATAAAAACAAAGTGAAAGTCATTTTAGAGGTTAAGCCTCCTAGTAATAAAAAAGAGTTGCAAAGGTTCTTAGACCAAGTAAACTTTTTAAGACGCTTTCTATCTAATTGTGCAGGGTGAACAAAAGTTTTCACCCTTTTTAAAGCTGAAAAGTCAGGACGAATTCGCCCGAAAAGAAGAGCATCAAAAGACTTTCGAAAGTTTGAAGGCATATTTGACAAGTCCACCGGTATTAGTGTCCCTAATCCAAGGACGGCCGATGAAATTGTATGTATCTGCTGAACAAGGATCTATAGCCGGGATGGTCGC
Organism: Fraxinus excelsior; assembly: GCA_019097785.1. Lineage (NCBI taxonomy): Eukaryota > Viridiplantae > Streptophyta > Magnoliopsida > Lamiales > Oleaceae > Fraxinus > Fraxinus excelsior. The sequence continues at coordinate 17,568,753 of CM032641.1, read as the reverse complement.
ACAAGAAGATCAATTTAGTGAAGAAATGACGATTTACTATTTAAGTAGACGATTGACAAAATGCGAATGTAATTATTCTGTCATTGAGAAATTATATCTCGCATTATATTTCACATATACAAAATTAAGGGCATATTTACGGTATGTAACAGTTTATTTGATTTCTAAAGTAAATTTGTTTAAGTACATGTTCTCTCGTCCTATTTTGCATTAGAGAGTAGGCATTTGGACTTTAGCGTTGTCAGAGTTCGAAATAAAGTACATACTTCAAAAGGCAGTTAAAAATCAAGCTTTGGCTAATTTTCTGGCCGATCATCCATGCCTTAACATGTTGAAGAAATTGAATTGGAAATTGATTCATTTGAATTGAAACCATGGATCTTATACTTCGATGGATAAAAAACTTCCAAAGGAGCAGGGGTAGGAGTAGCTTTAATAAATCATTTAGGGACTTGTTACAAGTTCGCATTCGCTTTGGATAGAATGTGTACTAATAATCAAGTCGAATACGAAGCCTTAATCGTGGGTTTAAAATTGATGATAAATATGGAAATAAAGAATGTGATTATTAGGGGTGATTCTCAACTAGTAATTCACCAATTGATTGATGACTATAAATGCCAAAGCGATTCCATTATAAGCCAATACGAAATCGCCCAAGAATTGTTGTAAGAATTCGATCAAGTAGAATTTCAATGTGTTAATAGAATATACAATAACATAGCGAATGAGTTGGCCCAAATGGCATCAGGGTATTAGAAGGCGCTAAATTGGGAATCTACTGGTGAATATAGAGTAATACTGCCCGTAATCCAAAGAAAGGCGAAAAGGGTAGAGGTTCAATGCATAGAGGATGAAGATGCAATGGATTGGAGAGCGCAAATTAAAGGGTTCCATAAAGAACCTAATGAAGGAGGTAATAGAAAAATGAAGTTACGTTTACTAAATTATACGATGATAGATGAAGAGTTGTTTAAGAAGCATTCTGATTGTGTATTGTTAAAATGTGTAAGTTTGCAAGAAACTAGAACAATCATGGCTGAGGTGCATGAGGGAATATGTGGGGCCCATCAAGCCGGCCAAAAGATGCGATAGCTAATTATTAGGAATTGATATTTCTGGCCCCAGATGGGAGAATCATGTGTTCGATATGCGAAGAGTTGTCTAGCATGCCAAAAACATGGTCCAGTACAAAGGGCACCCGCAAGAAAGATGGCACCCATTATCAAGCATTGGTCGTTCAAGGGTTGGACAATAGACTTGATAGGGAAGATTTATCCCCCATCGTCCAAACAACATATATTTATTATAGTTGCGACAGACTTTTTCACTAAGTGGGTGGAAGCGATACCTTTAAAGGAGATCGCCCAAAAGAGTGTCTAGAATTTATCCATGATTATATTATTTATAGATTTGGGATTCCACAGACTTTGATGGTGGGTCCCGAAACTTCCTTGAATGGAGATCAAGTGAAGGAATTCTTAAATGAGTTTGGAGTTAAGTTAGTAAACTCCACACCTTATTACGCTCAATCTAACGAGCAGGCAGAATCTTCTAATAAGATTCTAAAAACTATCATAAGGAAAATGATAGATGAAAATGCTAAAAATTGGCACGAATGTTTGAACAATGCCTTTTTGGCTTATAGAACGTCACCCCGTTCAAGTACTAATATTACTCATTTTCAACTTACTTATGGACACGAGGCTATTTTGCCTATGAAAATCAATGTGCAGTCAATTAGAGTGCGTTGGCAATATAAGTTAAGTGATGATGAGTATACTGAATCACTAGTTCAAAACTTGTTGGAATTAGATGAGTTAAAATTGGACGTCCTAGATAAGTTGCAAGTTCAAAAACAAAAAATGACTAAGTCTTATAATAAGAAAGTCATAGCCAAGTCTTTTAGTTTGGGCGAATTGGTTTGGAGAACGATACTCTCTTTGGATAGCAATGATCCAAAATATGACAAGTGGTCGCCCAACTGGGAAGGACAATATAAAGTAAAAAGCGTGTTGCATAATGGGGCTTACCACTTGGAGGATTTAGACGGTTCTAAACATGTCAGATTTATTAATGGTAAATACTTGAACAAATATGTTCCTTTCTTATGGGAAAGTAAATAAGTAAAAACATAAGTAGTACGATTGGGTTGAGCGATTGTAAATGAATAAACTAGACGATTACGTTTAAATAAACCAGAAAACAAAATACGTTCGAAGTAAGATTCTTTATTACCACATATATCTTGCATAAGCCGCAAATTACAGCAGACTATTATTTATCTTCTACTGGCTACAACAAGAAAACAGTAGTTGTCCCTTTCACACTCCTAAATGCATCACTATAATGTTTCTTACAAAATTAGAGAGACAAAATAGTCAAAATACATTTAGCCGCAAATTGGAGCAGACTATGAATTGTTTCCCGATCGATTACGACAGAAAGAGTGAAACTGGTACAGTCCAGTTCCTCAGTCGACGGTCGAGTAAAAGGGTGAACTGGCCTTGCTCACTTTCCTAAATGCATCGCTGCAATGGCAGGCGAAGAGACGAAGAAGCATCCTCAGCAAGCAAAATGGCCCGCAAGCACATCCAAAAAATTACCTTCCATCATTGAACTCTTTATAGAGAACTTAGATGGGAAGAACTTTGTTACTGGTCAAAAAACATTTCCTATATCTTCCATACCAAAAGTGATATCAAAGTAGATGACAAAAGGGGCGGATCAAATGACCCATTTCTATGAAAGATTAAAGTGTTGATCAATTGCGGAAGTGCCAGCCGATTTTGCAGAAAACTGGCTTTGCATAAAATTAGTTTTGAAGAAAAGAATGGAGATGAAGATGATAAGTACGAAATACACACGCATTTATAGAAGCATGAAGGTGAAAAGACAGAATATGTTGAGTGTTTTAATTACAATTCGCCCCAAGTTGAACACATTTTTTCCTTAAGTCTTCACAATTCTTTGCTCTGTTGAGAAGAAACGACGTTCAACTCATTCACAAGATCGTCATTGACCTCCAGTTTGTTATACTGCTCAACTAAAGATTTAGCTCGATCAATTCCTTGGGAAGCATTACGTCTTAGCAACTATTCTCACCATGTAGTCATCCATCTTTGCTTGAAGCTCTTTCATCTCTGCAACCAAACTTAACATCAGAGAGTCTTCAACCACAACTTCAGAAGAGATATCAGTCAATTCAGCCTTGGTTTTATTAATCTCTTGAAGCAGAGACTCGTTTTCAGATACAGCGCGAAGATATTGACCACTCTTGGCCTTCAGCTCCACATTCTTAGCTAGCAAAGAGAGGGTGTCAGTATGAAAAACTTTTAACTTCGCTCTAAAGTTAGTAGAAACGTTGAGCGATGGAAGTGAAAGGGCTTGCACCAATTTTGCACCCAATGTCTCAAACCTGTCCTTCTGATTAGCAGCACTGGCGTGGCCAACATCCATATCCATGAAAGAAACATACTCGAGCAATCATTGCTTAAAGGACTTCATATGCTCATATGAAATAGTAGAAGATGGCGCAGAAGGATGACTGGTTGAAGTAAGGCGAGATGTCTCTAGTTGCTCCCAGGAAGTGAACAAATCTTGAATGGAACGTATGATATCATCAACTCCCTGCGAAGCAAGACGCCAACATTGAGGATCCTCACTACAATAAACGAAGTAAGAATGAAAGTAAAGCAAAAGGTTACCTCATCAGCAACATTAATAAGTCCAGGCACATCACCAGTCTTTTCTACCACTTGTGGAGACTTCCCTTTATCTGGACGAGAAAACTCTGCCACGCTGGGTAGGTCCATAGGAACCTCTGCATAATTCAAGAAGCAGTAAATCAATAACCAGTAGCACAAGAAAGGGCGAAACATCAAAGTGTACATTACCTTTTGGTTCGACATTTGGGGGGTCGACGCCCTAGGGAGAAGATGGCCCTTCTACTGGCTATGATGAAGATTCTGGGACTAAGGATTTCTCTGTAAGCATAGTCCCCTCATCATCTGATTTGGGCAAAGCAGTTTCAACGGAAGATGATGAAACAGAAACTACCAAAGCTAAAGCCTTTGAGGGAGATGTCGAGCTTTTCTAGAAAATTCAGGTAAGTCGTTAATACATGAAGAGAAATGTCATATGAAATAAATAGACTCAATTACCTTTCTCTTAAGGATAAGAGGAGCATCATCATCATCATCATCATCCTGCAAAATTGGAGAAGATGATACTGGCCACTTACGGTTAGAGGCACCTTTGGCTGTAGTAGCCTTTGAAAGTGGAGAAGTAGATGGAAGAGTGGGACGTTTGGTGCGAACATGTGACATATAAATCTTACTGGATAAATGGATACTAGAATAGGAGAAATAGAAAGAGTATCTGGTCTATCTAGCATGTGGAAAGCATGATTGGCGTTAGTTGAGAACAGTCTGCGCTTCACAGATGGCCACAACTGGTCAAAAAGGGGATGTGTGATAGCAGTGGGATTGAAAGGAGCATAAGCAAAGTCTTTAGCTAGGAGATTATTACGGGCATCAATGGCTTATGCCTCAGTTTTATTGATAGTATAAAAACGCTCTATTAAATTCTTAGAATAGCAAGGAGGAACATGCCACATTTGGCCAAAGCCAAGCTAACGAGTGAAAAATTGGGGTGCATATATCTCAACCCCTGCTTTGGCATTTGTTCTCATAACAATGTCATGAAACAACTCTTTTCCTACCAAAAATTAAACCCAAACAGACATGAATGTGTCTGCTTCGGCTAGAGTTGAATGAGGCTGTACATAAGAGGGAATTTGATGAAGAGAAAAAGGAAAAAAGGAAGGTGTCGAATTTAAAGTATAAAAGAATGTAAAAACGTCCATACTAAACATATTTACAAGGCTCAATTAATGAATAAACAACCCGTAGCAACTAACCTCACGAGGAGGAGATGGCGGAGCGTCAAGTTGTGGGAAATAGACTCTCAACCACAATTGAGCGAGCCAGAGAGACCCGCTGCTAGTGGGAGATGCACCATTCCTCAGTTGGAATTGAAGAGAGTCCATACCTCTATAAAAGACAGCAAAAAAGAAAGAACATAAATTCAAAGATCTGCCTCTAGCTAATTCATGTGATAAAGGCAGATAGCTTATAGAGAGTTTCAGGCTGGGGACGCAAAGAACATATTTACAGAGCCAGACCTGAAGGAAGGCGACACGCTCAGCATGGTTAGGCTCAGAGATGGAAGTAGTATAAAGGCCTTAATAAGATTCAGTAATCTTTTTGTCAAATTTCGGGGCGACACCAGAAATTATGATGCTCGGAAAAATAGTGTCGCTCAAAGGCGGAAGATTCACTAAGGCTCCAATATCCCTTAGAGTAATGGAAATGGGGCCAAGAAGGAAAACAAATGTGTTGTATTCAGAAGACCAAAAACTCAGGGCGATTAGAAAAAGCACCGAGTCATAAGTTGGAGGGAAAAAGGTAATCTCCAATAGGTCCAAAATCTTAGCACGTTCAAAAATTGCTTTGGTGGGACCATGATTCACCATGCGTGCATGCCATCTACGAAAGGTAGAATCAGTTTTTGGCCAAGTGTGAATACTTTTATCGCGGATTGGCTTCAAGGGCAAGGACTTCAGAAAAGGAAGGTCTTGAGAACAAGGGAACAATTGACCTGCCACCGTCCGTCGAACAGCCTCAACATCATTAAATGATGGACCCAAGTAGAACTCATTAAGATCAACATTGGCTTGTGAAAGAAAGGTTGGATTCACATACTTGGAAATCTTCGAAACTAAAGGTGTCGTCAGAGTGAGTTTGTGAGGTCGTCATTGAATGCAGAATACAAGTTTGTTGAGGTTTGATTGAGAAACGTAGCAAGGAAGCAATAAGATGAACTGTGAAATGACAAGGAAGAAGCGTGAAATATAGCAACGTGATTCAGGAGCAATGAAATGGCGTGTCTGTTGGGATTATAAGGGTTTATAATGTTGCATTCCTTCAGGCAATAGAAGTATGCGATGATTAGAATTCTTGAGAATTTCAAGTGTTGTTGGAGAAATACAAAGTGAATATGACAAAGATTAATAATTGGTATTAATTCTGTCATATTGGGGGTAATTGTTGACATACTAAAAGTGCAGCCCAAGATTAAAAGCCCAAGGTGTGAAGCCCAATTCGAAAGTACAAGATAAATGACTAGATAGAACTGTTGATGAATCTAATAGAAGCCCAAGAACCAAGAAGCATCATCGCCCAAACTTGCAAGACCCCCAGAGGCTGAGCGAATGAGGTGCCATATGATCGTCCATAGCGATAGTCCTATCATCGCCCAAACTGTCAAATCACCTAAGAGTTAGACGAATCTAAGGCGTTATGGTCATCTAATCCAACAGTTATGGAAGCGGTTATTAGACAAATTCGACATACCTCACAATTCAAAGATGGGCAGTTAAAAGGCAAGAGTAATAGCAACGGTTATGAGATAACATCTCCCCAACAAGTCGGTCATCATGAAGAAAATGGGCAGTTACAGAGCAATTGAGTAGTTTTGAGCGGTTTTATCACCCAGAAGTCACCAAAGAAATATAAAAAGGAAGTGAAGACATAGAAGAATAGACCCCGAATCAAAAACTCTCAACAGAGAATATGTAATTTCAATTTCTTAGTGTAACTTTAAAATTCTTCTTTTATTACTCTTGTGTTTTCGCCCCTTGGAGGCATTTTGTTTGTTCCCAATTGTAAATCTTCGCTAATAAAACACCCTTTTTTGGGACTTCGTCTCAAGAGGTCTATTCCTTACACAATCATCTGATCACTTTTTTAATTGTTAGCGACAAAATCCGCGAAACAATTTGGCTATCATTGTACAGTAAGAAAGAGAGGAAATAATACCAAATTCGAATTTGGAAGGCTGATTAGGGATGAAAATGGAATTTCCAAAAATGCGCCATGGACTTGTCCTTGCGTCCTCCGAAGAGAGTGGCCTCGCTCTGATAGATACATGTATTCTCTCCAATTTCTCAGTATCTCTTCGTGCTCTAGCCTTCTGTAGAAAGAGGAGAGGACAGTAAGGAGGAGAGGTTATTTTCCCGCCTTTATAAAGCCCACACACCCTTCTATCCTGTGTTTGTTTTGTAGCTATAGTCCTATTAAAATATACACACGACTTTCACAAAGTTTATGCGCTTAAATTTAGAGTGGATGTGCAATTTCTCTCTCCAACTTCTTTTTGAAAGCGACTCAAGTTTTGAGAAGTTCAAAGTCATGTTTGTCCACCGTGTTTTAAAATTTATTTTTCAATTATATATTTAATATATTCAAAATTTTATTAAAAAAATAAACTTTTTGCTGATATGCATTATTAAGCTTCCTCAGATTTTTAGTAGATTTTGATAAAAATTGATGGAATGTGAGGTGGAAAAGTTATTGATCTCGCAGTTAAAATTAATTATTAATTTTGATTTAAAATTTTAATCAACTTTTTCGGTTAAACCAAACATGGCTAAATATTGATACATCTACCAATTGCTTGAACTTATTACTGCAAAAATCGAAGGAAAAGGATAGGATCTCAAGTCATTGCTTTGGCTCAATTCGAGCAGCCTTCCGATGCCAAAAACAAAATTACCTACATTACAGAGCATGTTTGGTTATACTTTAAAAAATATAAATGTATAATAGCTTTTTATGTACAAACATGTATATAAACTTTCTTCCCGAGTGAGAAACTACGTCACCCAACAATACCTTCACAACACTATTCTCAAAATCATGTAAGTTAAAATGCTGACTGAAATTTTAGTCTTATAATCTCTCAAATGAAAATAAAATGTCCAAATGAGTGAACAGCAGTAGATCATAGATATCATAATATGCAATGAAAATCTTATACACTATGTATGATCTACTGTTATTTAGTCGTTCGGACATTAGTATGTAATGTACAATGAAAATCTTATAAACTAATGCCTCTGTTTGGGAGGGCTTTTAATCCAAATTCTATCATATTTTGATAGATTAGTCAGAATTTTTCGTAATAAAATAATTGATCCAATGTAGTACTAAGTGAATATTTTACCCTCCACATTTCTAGTGGAATAATATGACTACCCCTCAATGATTTTATACACAACAATGAAGACAACAATGAAGGACAAAAATGACAATTGACAAAAATGCAATTACATTTGACTTGTCAATTGTTATGGGCGTGTAAGGTGGTAGAAGTGGGGCCCAATTCAACAGTTAAAAAAATCAATTATTTGTGAGAAAGAAGAGTTCCCCGATAGAGAGCCGAGGCTGAATCTCATCAAGAGAAATAGAAAAGTCTAAGCTACTCGGGGTTTTATCCGGTGTTCTATATTCTAATCTAATACCATAGATATGTTTCTCCCGTACAGATTACATAGAAGCATAATATTTATATTTGACTTGTCAATTGTTATGGGCGTGTAAGGTGGTAGAAGCGGGGCCCAATTCAACTGTTGAAAAATCAATTATTTGTGACAAAGAAGAGTTCCCCGATAGAGGCTAAGGAGATAGTTACAAAAATTATAAAATAAGAAAACAAGAGTCAAGACTAAATTTCATCAATAGAAATAGAAAAAGTCTAAGCTACTCGGGTTTTATCCAGTGTTCTATATTCTAATTAACACCACGGATATGTTTCTCCCGTATAGATTACATAGAAGCATAATATTTACAGATTATTATGAGGAGATACATAGCAAGAAAACTTTAATGCGGGAAAGCATTGTTGTAAATTCTTGATAACGAATCCACATTCAGACTTGAACTCCGATTCTTTGAGCAACCTGTGTAAGCAATGGAAGCATTATAGAACACAACATTTTTTGTTATAGAGAATGCAACATCAACCTCTTTGAAGATCATAGAGATTTATGTTCTCTCTCTTTTGGACTTATCAGCAAGATTTGAAAAATAAAAGACATAAATTCTTCAAATACCTCTCTAAAGGAGGTAACATCGGCTCCCCAAAGCCAGGCATCACAACCTGCATCTCTTGCACCCCACATGTCATTTCTACGATCATCCCCGACATGTACAGCATCATCGGGTTGTATTCCCAATAACTCACAAGCTTTCAAAAATATTGTAGGATTTGGCTTCTCCGCCTCAACCTGTTTTGAGTAGATAGTTGTGCCAAATGTGCATATCAAGAATGAGCGAGCAAATGATGTTACAACTACAACAACAATAAATTAAGCCTCATCCAACTAAATTTGTGTTTGGGAGATTGGAAAAAGAAATTAAAGAAAATGAAAATGAAACATTGCCACTTACTTCAGCTGAAACAGCCACAGCATCAAACCAATGATCGCACTTCAAAGCCCTCAACAGTGGTCTTAAGCGTGTATCGAAATTCGACACGACCGCCACTTTCACCCCGGCTGTTCTAAGAGCCAGGAAAGCTTTCTCAGCATCTGGATCACAAAGGTGCCAAGCCTGTTGTAGAATTAAGTGATACATATATAAGAGATTATAGGTACTTGTGTAATTAAAATGGTGATGGTGTAAACTTGGCCAAAAGAAAGTCCAGCTATCATTTCCACATAATTTACTTTTCTTTTGAACAAAACTAAACTCTAATCAGATTGAAAGATCAAAGTGGCTACTAATGAATGTCTCGAGTAAGCCAACCTTTTCAGTTGTGTAATAGTTATACAGCTCCTCAAAGTAATGAGAATCTGAACACCCGGTTGAGGAACTGACTATGTATTGCCAGAATGGTCTCCCATCATTCACATATCTGCAATATAATAAGCTGTATCTTCAGAATTTTCCTATGACACAAATGCTAAATAATTATTACTAAAAATAGAAAAAATTGTAATTTAGCCAGTAAAGCAACATCAGTCAAACGGGCCAAATTTTGTTAAGGAAAGTGCAATAGATACAATTGGTCAAAGCATACTGTCAAGAGATACCCAGAATCTGAATGAGGTTTGGTAATAAAAAGAAAGAATGAACAAAAGATATGAAAAGGTCTGGTTTGTGTCTCTTGTACATCTTCAGGAATAACAAGTGCACAAAATCTTCAAGAGATAACTATTGTGATTAATGCAGTGTCAAGTTAAAACGAAATTCAGCGATGGGGTGACAAAAGACAACGTACTACTTTACAGATTCGATAAGTGAAAAGTTAAAATATACCAATGCTATTAAGGGCCTTTGACATTTTCATCAAAAATGTGATTTGATCTCCTCAATCATTTCATAAGCACCATGCAATATGGGACTATATTATTGATTTCTGACCACATTTTCCATATTTCCATAAAGCCCTCTTATCTCTTCTTTCTTCAAACTTTGCTAATGGAAGAAGGAACTGAGAAGATAAATTATTTTCAATTATGCAAGTCGAATTGTACTAATGCATGAAAAAAATTGGATGGAGTGTACCTTTTCCCTTCCCTCCCGTTTTCAGTATAGGAAAGTGATATTGTTTTCATTTTTATTGTTACATGAGAAACCAACTTGAAATCACGAATAAATGAAATGCCTGAATGATGGTTTAATTTAGACATAAATGCCATAATCTGCACGTTGCAGTTTGCCACAGTTCCATCAAGTAATTTACATTATAGGTGCAAGTCAAAGTTTCATAGGAACACAATCATGTGCGGCCTCAAAAGGGATAAAGCTAGCTTAAGACAACAAAATCAGACAAAAATCAAGTTCGAAATCATTAAAAGCAAAATATCACCTGATGCGCGATTTACCCCAAGGCTGCTCATAAGCCCATCTGTACCTGTTCAATATCTCACCTTCAGAATACTCCACTCCGTACTTTTCCCCAATTTGCCTATAAATCTACATCACAAGAAGAAATAAAACAAAGAAACAATTGATTGTTTTCAAATTCGAAGTTACAAGAAGAAAGTTGAATTTGTAAGTAACTCTACTAGTAATTCAATGCAACAAAGAAAAATAGAATGCCAAAACTGAATCACTAGATACAATAAACATGGATAAAACTGGGGTGTATAAAAGCCCATTCTGGTACTAAAGTAAATGTAAATAATCAAGAAAGATAAGGAGGGGGTAAAAAAAAAAAAAGAAGATAATTTTGTATTAGAGAAAAATAATGTACTCCAAAACAAGAAATTTGAGCTTGAATCTTGCCCCCAACAAAATATCAAAGAAATAGAGACCAAAAAAAGTCTGAAAAGCCCACTCTGGTAGTATAGAAAATGTAACATTGTAAATTAAAAAAAAAAAAAAATGAACTCCAAAACAAGAAATTTGATCTTGAATCTTGCCCAGAAAACAACATGCATGCCAATGACTCAATCACAAAAGAAAATCTGGAAGTGTCCTTTCATCAGCCATATGATGCAAATATATACAATTTACATATACATGTCTGAGTGTCTGAGTGTGTGAGAGAAAAAAATAAAAAATAAACCTGGGCCATGGGCTGGGAAGGAACCAGTAGAGTGCCCACTGCGTCGACAAAGAGGGCTCTATGGGTCAACCCGCCATACAGATTCCTCCGGTAATCCTCGTACTCCTTCAACAATCCGAATAATCTCGACCCATTCAACACCTCGTCAGATGGTGAAGCCGTTTCGGCCACAACCGCCGCACTTGAAGCTGAACTCGAGAAAAACGAACAAGACGATAAAGATTCGGATTCTCTAAACGGGTCGAGCCGGAAACCATTTCTGGATCCACGAGCAACAGCGGAACACTGCGTTTTTGTTGTGAAGAGTTTAAGGATCTTGGTTCTTGTCGTTAGAGCCATTCTTTCAAACGTTTCTACATTTTCATGTTCTTATAGAATATCCAGTGAAAAATTTCAATAATGCAGAACATAACTTTTTTTTAAACGTCCCTTTTTAATAAAGTGACATTCTTTATAAAATATTCATTTTATTTATTTTTATATAAAATCTTTCAATTAATACAACATCTATACTTAAACTTCCACTTTGACCTAAACGAATCAAAATATATTCTAAGTTGGTCTATAGACATCAAAAATGATAACTAAAGTAAATAAAATACGAGCAATTATTTATTGGTCGACTATACACGTTAATATTGAAATTCATGAATCCAAAAATTAATTAGAAACCGAAAGATAATTGTCAAACATTTTACATTCCGACAAAAATGCATTTTTGAAAGTAATTTAATGGAAAATGTGTGGCGAAAAATTAAGATTTTTTTTTCTTTGAATAAAATATTATTTTACTGAATAATATGTGATTGAAAACAAAATGGGAAAAGATATATTTAAAAATATTGGGGACTTGATTATACTTTCATTCAGTACAAAATTATACGTCAACGTCAATCCTAATGTGTGAATAATAATCCAAAAGTTGATAGTTGAATTTAAATTATTTCTAAGAATTATCCTTATTTTTAAGGTAATAAAACATAAATTATTGTGGAATTATATTTGGTTGGATAATGATTACAAAAAATAGAAAACTGAGGTGGCTAACGAATAAGGGTCGTTCGAATCTCTGTCAGCAAATTCCCATCACAGCATGGGATCCATATCACAAAGTCAGACACGTGGGACCCATTCTTCTTCTAATCTATTTACTAGTCTATGTCTATCTGACACCTGGTTTCTTCTGACCGGAAGGAATGGCATCGTGTTTTATTTATTTTTATTTTTTTATGTTACTCTTTCATATATGATATATATATATCATGCAATCATGTTCATATATTGTTACGTGAATCCTCTTATTAAAGAAAAATATTTGATGAAATAGAAATATAATAGTATTATTTGAAGTATATATTTTATAAATGCATTTTTTTTTATTTTTTACTTGAAATGATTTTTAAAAAATAAATAAAGATACGACGTTCGAGTAGAATTTATCATTCTTGCCATTATATCTCAACAAATAAAAAGAATTACAATTCTCATTTCACCTAAAATTCTAGAAATTTATCTCGAGTCAGAATAGGTTTATAAATTGAATCAACTATTCTTTCTACGCGATAACGTCGACCGAAACATATTTATTTTTTTCTTGATATTTTATTGATAAATTTCATGTATTATCAAGATTTTGAAATTTCAAAAGTCTTGACAAAATGCTAGTGAGAATATATGTCTGCATTTTATATGTGGCCATCATGCGATTCCAATAAGTAGACTGGAAATTGAGAGCCACGAAAGTAATAGAGGCTAGAAACGATTAGACTTAAGCGTGAAGAAATCCGTAGTCAAAGACTTGTGGTAGAAGTGGTTAAAGACCCCACTGGAGGCAAAGTAGAGGCTTGAATCGAACACGGCCCTCATCTTAAACCAAGCCAAATGTAGCCACAAATTACATGATTGGCATCGACATTTCAACCATAATACCGCATTTTTCTTTGGAATGGGTAGGAATGACAATGAGACGAGCATGTGTGAATTGGCCATTTGTATTTTTTCATATTTTCCCTCCTCATACCTGATTAAAGCGGGACAGAACGGGTTCGGGGTGGGATCAAGTAGGTTACATGTCCTATTTATTTATTGTCAATCCCACTCTCGTCCAATCAGATATTTTTTGGTTCGGGGGTGGGATCGGGTAGGTCACTTGCCCTACTTATCGCCCAATTTTATTTTTTTATGTTTTTAGTGAGTAAATATTATTATTTTTTCCCAATTTGTTAAGAATAACTCACGTTCTCGTTAAAAATTATCGTAAATCTTTTATTTTTGTTTGATCTTAAATTTTAAATTAATTTTAAATGGGGTGATGACTATGTTTCCCGTACATGCCTAGTTTATCCGATTAGAAGGGTGATCACATCCCCATTTGGGGCGAGCTCTGAGAATATCGGATTGAGCGAATTTTTTTGTCATCTCTAGGAACGCGAAGTTGGAGTGAGTCAATAAGTTTTGAAACTCAATCTTAAAATGTTAATTTAATTAAGAGAGTAAAAGGAGTAATGTGTTTTGCAAGATGCTATCTCGTTTTACAAAAATGCTAAAATTGAAACTAGGCTGCTCGCTTGACTTTAGATGAAACAAATTGAATTGTATTTTAAAAAGTAAATCTTATTAAAAGAAATAATAAAATATCACATCTCGATTGTTATTTGATATTTCCTTAGAAACTCTGTACACTAAATTGATTAATGTTCTTTATATAATTTAAATATAGTGGGGTGATAATTTATGGTTCTTTTAATTTGCTATTGATGTTTATTTAGCCCTTGTTTAGCCTTTAATTTTAAAAATTCTTTTTTGTTTAAGATTTATTTTCAGTCACACATTCTTCTCATGAAACTCATATTTGACAGCCATTTTTTCAAAAGAATGAATTTTTTAATAGTAAATGTTTGGAGAGTGCGTGATTAGAAAATAGAGAAAATTTTAGGTTTTCGTGAAGATTATTTTATTGTGAGAATGTATTGTTGAAAATGAGTATGAGAAAAAAGTTTTGAAAGAATGATTGTCAAGCATAGACAAAATAATATTGCTCGTGGTCTCGTAATTTTTTTCTACTTTTTAAAATATTTAAAAAAAAATCTTTACCAAAAGTTTGAGACTCTGTTTGGTACGGATTAAAATCCAAATTTTAATTTAAGTCAAAGTCAAAAATTCATTTCAATTATATAATTCATGGGTGCCATAACTTTTCAATCACACATTTCATCATCTTTTATCAAAATCTATTAAAAATCTAATTTTAATTCCCACTAAACAGGGATAAATACTTTGAAACTCTTATACTCAGAGAAAATGGGAAAAATGATTAGGTTTTTTTGCCTCCTTTAGACATAGCTCTGGTTTGAATCCCACTTTATCAAAAATTCATATTTTTAAAACTCATTTTTAACCACACATTTTTAATAAAATATTATTACACATAAATCGAAAATATTTTATTTATTTTTTACCACCCGTTTTTCAAAAATTACTATTCAAAAATGCATTTCTCTCTCAAAATGTGGTTCAAACAAGTGCATAATATGATGAGATTGAGTTTTAAGTAGATACGATGCTTCTCTCATAAAATTACTTTCTCCACTCCCTAACTAATATGACGAATTTGAATTGTAAGTAGATATGATCTTTTATCTTCTGAATTTTGTTATTTGTACATCAAAATTATAAATAAAATGTTACATAATATGATGCGGAGGAAAAAAACTGAATAAAAAAATTGACTGTATTTTAAATTGACAAACGATAGAGTGTAAAAATTAGTAACAATTCTTATGTAACTTCTGATGTACATAAAGCAAAATCCTTATTTCCCAAACTCCCTAATTTCATCAAGTTCCAACTCAAGACGAGCCCAATACGAGTATAAAAATTAGTACTAATCCAGGAATTGACATCAACAAAGCCTATTCAATTGAAAAAGTTGATTTAACTTATAATCCATTCCACGAGTGCTCTTCTTGAATTGATTGCAATCCAAACTACCCTTCTTTATGTAAATCATACGCACAAATCTGAATGAAACACGCTTCTCCGTTCGTAAAATTTGTTATCTTTCAAATATTTGTATATTTATTTTCGAGCAACTTTACAAATAGACCTACGTGTTTATGAGTACCGTGTTCGGTGATTAGATGGGACACAACGATCAATAATTATTTTTCTATCTCTTTTCACATTGAGTTCAATACGTGTGCAATATGTATTAATTTTACTGTTTATAATGCTTTTACACGACATTTAAAATACTCAAGTATTTGATTAGCTCATTCAAAATTTTAAGTTATTTTAGAGATGGTACTGTTGTTTCTGGAATATATCCTTCAAACAATCCGACAGAATTACCTGAATAAATCTGCACAGCGGAACGGTATAATTAACAGAATCAAAAATGAATTCGAGCCTACCGACTTCACGATGTTTCCTTAAAACAAATTTGCTGCCTTCAAAAGGTGCTTAAGGCGTCCAGCAATCGTTTCCCAGGATAGAACGAATTTTGTCTCCTACGGAAGCAACACAGCAATTTGCAAGAGTTCCAGCGAACTCAATGAAGTGTAGTTACTTCGAAAGTAATATCAGAACGAGAGAGAGAATGAGATTCAATGCAGAGAATATTAGCAATGAAAATGGTGTACTTATTTTGGCAGTGGGGCGGCAATTTATAGAATTATTCGTGGCCATTCGAACATCCTTCAAGCCTCTTCGAAACAGTCACCACTGTTCAGACAGTCCCAAAAAATCCGAACAGGCACCATGGTTCGTTCGGTTAAAACTGGCTGTTAATTGGTTAACAATCCATTCAAAATAATATTATGAAAATAAGCTCGTCAATAAAAAATAATTTTATTAAGTACCCAAGAATTTGATTAATAACAATTTGGTCCAAAATTACATAAATTTTGTCCAAAAAGATAATATAGTATAAGGAGGCACCCGAACCGAACCGGACCAAGCTCGGGCTCATGCCAAGCCGGTCGGACGGCGACGGCGCGCGCGTGTGGACTTTGAACCGAATCTCATAGGATATATGTCTCCCCCCTTCTAAAGACTATTGGTACCCCTTGGGGCCCAAACCCAATACCCAAACTTACACTATATAAACCACACCAAAATTTCATAATTTTCTTATGTGGGACAAGTGTATAGGAATATTCCAATAAATCAAAATTTTCACTAGTTCATAGTTTCAAGTGAGTTACTTAGACATTAAATATTTCATTCAATACTAAATGGTTTTCGACAAATAAATATATCACGTTAATACTCTTGCGGAGTAGAACGTGAATATGCTAGGTCCCGCTAAAATTGAGGCACGGGTCCCACTGAAATTTGGGCTCGAAGTTGACCCATTTCACTAATATATAAACCATTTTCCAACAGATACATGTACTATCAAATCGAGTCTTCAAATTTTTTTATTTTTTTTTAATAAATGAATAACCATGAGGCTCGACTTCTATTTTCTACTGGCTATGAGATATTTATCAGTTATGTTTTTCAAGTATGTATCGACGCGAACATATTTCTTGACATCCATGGATGGAAGGGTGATGTTTAGCTTCTTTTCTTCTTCCCAAGAATTGGATATTTTGCTTCTCAACTGTTAGCGTTTTACGATGATAGTATGTAACTAACTAGGATAAGACATTAATTGTGATATGGGTATTGCTCTTGGGACCATTGTCCACAAAAGGCATTCATTATAATTGATTGTATATATTTGTTTTCTCCTCCTCTCTATTTTATGGAAAACTTTGGGGAATACGTAACTCGCAATCGGGCTACTTTTTATCTTATATCCTCACTCGCGTAACATTTTTCCTTGAGAATTTGTTGCGTACATATTTGTAAGGATAATTTTAATTGTACCTAATTTTTTACATAATTTTTTACCGAATTGACAAGTGACGGCTCCTAATTGGGTCCAATAGGGAGCCGTCACTTGTCAATTCGGTAAAAGATTATGTAAAAAGTTAGGTACACGTAGCACAACTGTGTTTGTAAAACTCAATTTCAACTTTATTGTTAATTTTTATGAATTTTGAACTGAGCTTCTCGGGAGAAAATATAAAATATTTAGATAACTAAATTCGAACACTAAAATACAGTTTCTTTTATATTTAACCTTGAAATTAATTTGGCCATGCCTCGACTTAATTCAATTGGTTTAACTTCCAATATTTGAATCATTTTGGCTCGATACTAATCAAGTCAAGACTTGATGACTGAAGTTCAATTTGTATAATATTACAGACCCCTTTTCGTCACTTCTCGAAGCATAAAATAAATTTTGAAAATTGGTTTGGTTAAGTATAAGCAATTAAAGAAGATTTATGCAGCAGTGAAATAGTAGCCGATTTTAAGCCCAAACAAATAAAAATTAGGGGAAATTAGTCCAAATTCGCGTATTTAACTTTCTATTTTGGGAAATCATATTGTATTGACAATTTTTTAGACAAAATGAGTATTATAAAAGAAAATGATTATTATAAAGAGTTGTAAAAGTCAAGAAATCTTTTGGGGGTTGTATATATGAATTATGAATATTTGGGTTCGTGCATGGAATATGAAGAAAAAGTCACCGGATTTACGCTAGTCTGTAGCCCTGATGCTCGACCGGAAAAAACATAATTATCGTCGCCTAACTCTCACTCGAGCGACACACCGGCACTTGAGTGACAGTATTTTTCGTGAACCTTAGTGCATGTTTTTCAAGAGTTCTATTTATCATATACTACCCAAATACCTCATATTATAAATACTCAATTTCCATTACGTTTTTGTGGTGGTTGATCATTATATTACACCCTCATAACATTATTCTATGATCCAATAACATATCAAAACATTGAGATTAAATCTTTGATTCTTTAGATTAATCAACCACAAATCGGAAAAAACATCAAATTCAAATAATCCAAAACACGCACTTCCTAAAAAAAATCAAGAAGACATTTTCTCAATAACTTTCATAAATTGCTGAAATTTAAGAAAGATTAGACCAAAAGCATAAGAAAAGTACATTGGATCAGCAAGTCTAATGGGGTTTTTAGATTGGATCATACTATAAGTTCTTATTATCTATAATGAAAATTATCGGCTTAGTCCCGGAGTTTTTACACAATTAAGAATTTTCTCCGTCATCAATTTTTTGTATTGTTTACATTATACAAGTCGCAATTCAACATAGGGTAGTTAATTCACGTGAACTAAATCTAGAGTAATTAATTATTGTGACTTGTTGCAATATTAATCAATGATAATATTTAATTCCGCATTGTTCACCTATTCACCCACTTTAAGGTAATTTTAAGGTCAAATGCATAACTTTCAAGTGATATCAAGCTCAAACTCGATCCATAACCCTAGTTTTCTAGATATGTAGTTCATTATTTGTCCCGCCATATTTTGATGACAGTAATTATGTCTATTGGAAAGATAGAATGAAAGCATTCTTGAAATCGATGGATGAGCGTAGTAGATGGTTCGATTGCCCCTTCTAGCATTGTTAATGATGTTGTCATCCCCACTTCTATAGTAAATTGGTCGAATGCGAATTTAGATTAGTGTAATTGGAATAGTAAGGCTCGCTTTATTTATTACTATGTCACCAGAAAAATTTAGGCGGGTGCCTATGTGTGATGTTGCTAAAGAGGTTTAAGAAATTTTTCAGACACATGAGAGAACTCAAGCTATTAAGAATTCTAAGTCACCAATGTTGATCACTTGGTCTGAAAAGATTAGGATAAAGAATGATGAGACCTTTGATGACTTATTTTCGAGTTTGAATAACATAATTAATTCTAGTTTCAATCTAGGTGAGAGAATTCCTGAATCTCAAATTGTTAAAAAAATCCTTAAATCATTCCCCGAAGATTTAAATCTAAAACCACGGCTATAGAAGAGGGTAAGGATATAGATACTATTAAGGTTGATAAATTGGTTGTATTTCTCCAAACTTATGAACTAACATTAGGTAAACCTGAGAAAGATAACTATTTGGCCTTAAACACTATTATGGATGATTTTCATGATTTTTTTTTTTTTTATTTTGAATCACTTTATTATAAGGAAATAGTATACTTTGTTAAGAATTAAAAAAAAATGTTTAAAAATAAGAAGACTAAAGAGAGACATAGAGGAGACTTGAGTGAGTCTAAAAATAAATCTAAAATTGTGAGATATCATAAGTGTCAAGGTTTTGGCCATTGCAGAAATAAGTGTCCTAATGGCAAGAGAAATCAAGGTAAAGATATGAATGCAACTTTCACTGATAATGAATCTATCTCGGATAATCAAAGTGAGAGGTCTACTCATGAGGAGGATGTGAAGATTATGGCCTTAACTTCTAGGATTAAAAGTGAATTTAATAAGGACAGTTGAAGGTTGAGGAGTAGATAGTGGTGAGGAAGAGGAGGAAGAGATTTGTGAGGCTTATCAACAATTATTTGAGAAGAGTTTTAAGATTAAGAAGGAATAAAGTCATGCTTAAAACTGACAATGAACTTGAACTAGTTAAAAAGAAACTTGTAGCTAAGCTTTAGGAGTCTACCTCGTGCCTCAATAAATTAGATATCGTAAATTAATTCCTAAAGTCTAATATTAAGAATCTTATAGGTGAACTTGAGAAGTCCTCTAGGAGAGTTAGTGAGACCATTGAGAATGATAAATTAGAAATTCAGGTTAAAAACCTTTTGATCTAACTTGAATATTCCAAATTTCAACTTCTTGCTTTCTGTAGTGTTTCTCAGAAAGCTTGATAATCTTTTGAGGATGAACAACCCTTCTGGAAATATGAGTGGTCTAGGGTATGATAATTATAATCCTCATGACACTAGTACTTCCAAAACCACATTTGTCTCTAGCACTAATAAGACTTATAGATGAGGTAATCCAATTGGACAATTTATGATGTTTCCAAGTAGAAATCAATTTCAAGAACCACGTAGATTTTGTCATAGGTTTTATTTATACTTGTTTCAATTGTGGTAAATTAGGACATATAAGACATATGTGTCATAAATTCTTGAATAGAAATAGAAATCAAGATTTTGGTGACCGAATTGAATTCCTCACTAATCAAGTGAGTCATTTGACCAAGTTAATGACACAGTTGACGAGGAATAAGTCTTCCACTATACAAGTTTGGGTAAAAAAGAGTGATTTGAATAATTTTGAAATTGATTACAAGTGTCTTAAAGGTAAGAGAGTTTGTATACATAATTGATTAGGTGCTTTTGATGCATGCATATGCTTATTAATTGTGATTTATTCACTATTGCATGCATCTCATTTTGTTTGTTTTGCTTTTTAGGTAGTTTGATTTTTTTTTTTAAATTAGAAAAATTGAAAAAAAAAGAATTTTTTTTTTTTACTACAGTATTATATATGATTTACTTGAACATGTGTGTTGTAGCATATTTTCCATTACTTTGTTTAGGTTTATGTGGAGTATTCAATGTATAATTCTTCATATTTCATTTGCATTGCACACATCTTGTGAGTGAGTCTTGACCGCGAATATGAGATTTGGGATGGCCGCCATCTATTGATAAGGTGACCTTAATTTAGTAGGTCTATACTCTAGTATATACCATTAAAAGAAAAAAATATTTTATCTCGTGCTCTTCTTCGAATCATATTTGAGTCAACTAATTAAGATTGAGTGGTTTTTTATAATTTGATGCCCAACTGACTTGGAGTCATCAGCCCAAAATTCGTTACATCATCATCATATTCTTTTAATGGAGAAGAGTTTGCATATCAAATGTGAAAAATTAAAAAGAAAATGCATATATACTCAAAGTCGGGGAGAAAATAATAATACATATAAAAATGCGCTTCATTTATAGGTCGTACATTATTGGTTTGATTTTCATTATTAGGGAAATAAACTTATTTCATAGTGATGTTTATCATATTATTTATCACAAATTTAAGGTTTAGAGTCTTGATCACAAAGAATTAGTGGCACTTTACACACATGAGTCACTTATACAATTTACTTAATTTAGACTTGAACTGAATAAGTGAGAAAATTTACTGATTATTGATTATACTTGTGCGTGCTATCATCCGCTTATTTGATTTACTATATATTGTTGAAATAGTTCCCTTTTGTCACTTGTGATACAAAGGAGGAGAGATGATGGCATTTTAACTTTCGTCATGACATTTTGCATTTAATTTTGGAGAGTTTATAGTAATTGGGAGATGACATTATCTTATGATAGTATTGGGAGTTTTGTGTTGAAAGCTAAGTTTTTTTGTTTTTGGATATTTTGTGATATTAATGTTCCAGTTAGTGTTTCGATTAACATTAATATTTCTTCTCGATTTATCTAGCATATTTATAATAGTATGTTTCAATTGTTATATTTCCCATTTCACGTATTTTTACACTTGATATTTGAGTTGTTGATTTCAAAAAGCACGTTTCAATGAATGCAAGAGTTAGACAAGTTTGAGTTTGAGTAGATTAATTTTGTTTTACTTCCTTGACTTGTAATGTATAATTTTGTCACAAAATGCCAAATGAGAAGATTGATAGGAATTATATTGTATTAACAATTCTTTAGACAAAATGAGTATTATAAAATAAAATGATTATTATAAAAGAATTGTAAAAGTCAAGGAGTCTTTTGAGAATTGTTGATGGTGGTTGATCATTATATTACATTCTCATAACATCATCCCATGATCTAATAACATATCAAAATATTGAGATTAAATCTTTGATTCTTGAAATCAATCAACCAGAAGTTAGAAAAAAAACATCAAATTCAAATAATCCAAACACCAACTTCCTAATTATAATCAGGAAGGTACTTTCTCAATAACTTTCAGAGTTAGTTGAAAGTTAAGGGAGGCTTGACCAGAAGCACATGAAAAATACGAAAACAAGGTATTCTGGTGATCCACAAGAGATAAATAATTATAGAAGATTGGGGGCATGTGTGAGTGAAGCACGTTCCAGCGGGTCGGAGATTACAGGAATTAGATGAGCGAGTCTAGTGATTTTCTAAGTTGAATCATATTGTAAGTTCTTACTGTCTATAATAGAAACTACATGTTTGGTCCCGAAATTTTTACTCAATTAAGAGTTTTCTCCGTTATCAATTCTTTGTGTTGTTTACATTATTGATTTCATACAAGCAAGCAATTCAACATAAGGTAGTTAATTTACATGAACTGAATTTAGAGCAATTAAATATTGTGACTTATTGCAATATTAATAAATGATAATTTTTAATTCCGCATTATTCACAGATTCATCCTCCCTAGGTGATTTTATGGTCGAACGCATAACTTTCACATGTGAACATTGAAAAAATTTGATAAATCATGCCATATACTGATTTAATTATTTTTAAATTTTTTGAAGGTATTTTAATTGATATGTCCCTGATAAATTTCACATATTTGCTTTCTTTTATTTCATGATTTCGAGAGAGATTTACTTTTAGTTGAGATTTCATTTATTATCAAAATTTTACATTATAGAAGGGATAAGAGTCAAATTATTTCTTGGTAAAAAGTCCTTCAAGGTCACAATGATGGAGGTATATCATATTTCCCATAACAGCCACAATTGTAAAAGATAAAAGATTAATGGTCATATTTCATTGTTTCTAACGATAAATCCGAGGTCACAAGGGACAAACTATGCCAAATATTTAAATGTTTTATACGAATCTAATAATGTCATATATCTAATTACAAAACACTCATTTGGTCACAGAGTTAAGAGGAATCACATTGTTAGGCAATTTGTTGTCAAACGACCTCCTTGGACGATAATGAAAGTCTCGTTTGTTTTATCTAGTTGGCATTGGCCAATTGACTAAATGTATATCGACACCACAATTACTGGAACTATTCACGTAACCCATTTGGGCCATTCGAAACAACCTAATTTAATTAGGGTTGCTCATGGCCTAACCCAAATTAGGACGACTCTTACGGTTGATAGCCCACTACTATGTGTTATTGGGCCTAATCTTTCCTCTAACTTAAAAGCCCACCTAGTCCTATTATATACTACCCGCCCCATCACTATTCTAGGTATGAGATTATTATGAGCAGCCTCATATTGTCTTGAGAAAAATCGATTTCTTCCTTCTAGCTTTGTGCCTCTCTTTTGGGAGAACTCTTTTTCTTGCTCTTGACATAGCCTTCGTGGTTATTTTCCTTAGCTGAAATCTTCTCATCCCCAAGCTCTTTGTGGGCTGTTCATGTGTTGGAGCAACCATTTGGAAAGTGTTGGTTTTTGGATTTATTCATTTGGTTGATTGTGGTGTTGATTCGAGACTGAGCCTGGAAATTTTTGGTGCAATTGGTGCATTATTCCTCACATCTGGTATCAGAGCATTTATTTGTGATTTTCAGACCAAAAATCGACAAAAAATAGACCTAAAATCGGAAGAAAAGAGTTGTGGAAAAACTGGACAGTTTTCTTCAAATCTGTCCGCGAATGTTTTTGTATTTCTGGTGAAACTAGTGACCATTTCAAGAAACCAACACCACAGGAGGCCTCTACAGGTGGTGGCGAAGCTGACTGGCTGGCGCGTGAAATTCACCGGTGGTGCGTGTGGCGGCGCGTGAGGGCGCGTGCAGCGTCTTTTGGAGGAGGTTCCTTCAGGGAGTTTGTTTACTTTGATTTCCTGAACGTACTGATATTTCTGTTTTAGTGTTTCAGGTTACGTAGGAAAAGTTGGATGATTTTTCCCTTAGTGGGTACGACGGTCGAACTGCAAAACATTTACAGAATTACTTTAGGCCACAAGTTGCGGCCCTAAAGCAGTAAATTCGCATCTCTCGTGAATTATGGACTCAGATATGTCCACTCTGATAAATTGGCTGATCTCCTTTTAAATTTTCAGCACTAGCGCGTCATCATGTGGGGTGACAATATGATTGAGGTTACCGCGAAGGGGTAACCATTGCTTGTGCTAGAAATTAGGAATTAATTGCTCTTTCGTTCGTTACGTGATTGAAATTTGTCCTTTTGATTAATTGCAGCATATTATCGGGTTTTTTGATATATTGTGAGTAAAACTGTTTTGTTATTATCTCTCTGGTTGCTTTCGATAAGTCTCTGGAATACCTAGACTTTACCCGTTTGAAAGTTTCCTTGATCTAAGATCGTGAATCTTACGAAACCTTGGGAATCTAAAATGGTGTATATTTGCGAACCTAGGTCTGCTTTGTGTGGCTTAATTGTGACTGTGTTTTTTTGTTTGAAAATGACAACACACAATTTTGATTTGGGAACTTTTACTGGAAAAAGTGATTTTTTTATTTGGCAACAGAAAATGAGGGGTATTTTAGTTCAACAAAAAGTTTCAAAAGCTATTGATGACAGTTTTTCCGCTGATTTTTCAAAAGAACAAAAAGAAGAGGCTGATGAGCTTGCTTACACCTATATTATTTTACACTTGACTGACGCTGTTTTAAGAAAAGTGGGTAAACTGAAAACCACCGAAGAACTTTGAAAAAAATTGAAAGATATGGTATTTGCTCAAATCTACTCCCAACAAGCTTTACTTACTTGAGCGTTTTTTCAGTTTCAAAATGGATTCTTCAAAAGAATTGGATGACAATTTGGATGTGTTTAACAAACTTGTTCAAGATATTGTTAACTGTGGTGAGTCGGTGTCTGAAACATACAAGGCTATTATTTTGCTAAATGCTATACCTGATACTTATCGTGAAGTCAAAAATGCTATTAAGTATGGTAAAGACACTTTGACGCTCGAAATTGTTCGTTGACTCCTTTAGAAGTAAGGCGATGGAGATGAGAGCTGAAAAACATGATAAGAAAAGAGGTGAATTCACATAATGAAGGGTAGAACTCAGTTTAGGCAAAACAATCATGATGGTTACCAAAGTAGTGGCGAGTCGAGTAGTAATGGACATAAAAAGAAGAGCAAGGGTAAACCTAGGTCCAAATCTAGGATTAAGGAAAGGAAATGGTATGGTTGTGGGAACACGGGGCATTTTATAAAGGATTGCTATAAAGAGAAAAACAAGAAAAATGGTGGAGATAGAGATTGGGTGAATGTGTTATCTTCTGTTTGTGATGATTGTGATGGTGAAGTCTATATGATTACAAGTCTTGATGTTTCTCCTGCTGAATTGAACTTAACTGCCAATTCTCGTTTTCATGAGTGGATTCTTGATTTTGGTGCATCTTTTCATGCGACATCGCATAAAGATTGGTTTGAAAATTTGCATGAATTGAATGATGGGCATGTTGTGTTGTGTGACAATTTTGCTTAATATTACTTTAAAGTTTGATACTGACTTTGTACATATTTTAAAAGATGTTAGATATATCCCTAAATTGTCTAGAAACTTAATTTCAGTAGGCCGACTTGAGAAATTTGGTTTCACTGGTAAAATTGGAAATGAAATTTGAAATTGATTAAGGGTCCACTTGTCTCTATTAACGGTATTAGGAAAAATGATATTTACATAATCACTGGGGATGTGATTAGAGGCTTAAAATCTTTTATCTCTTTCGCTAAATCTGATCACACACAAAAATGACATAATAGACTTGCACATGTGGGTATTAAGGGGATTAAGCTTCTTAATGAAAATGTGCTTTTGGAAATGACTGTGTGTCTGATTTGTCTTTCTGTGAACATTGTGTGCTTGGTAAACACCATAAGACTACTTTCTCCATGAGTGTTCACAAAACTAAATGCATGCTTGAATATGTGCATTCGGACCTGTGTGGTCCATCCAGTACTCCCACTCCAGGTGGGAATATGTATTTCTTGTCTATTATTGATGACTACACTAGGAAAGTGTGGGTTTATCTTTTGAAGGATAAATCCGACAGTTTCGATAGATTTAATAATTGGAAAAGACAAGTTGAAGATCAAACTGGTAAGAAGATCAAGTTTTTGAGAACTAATAATGGCTTAGAGTTTTACAACACTAATTTTGATAATATGTGCAAGGAAAGTGGAATAACAAGACATAAAACTGTTCCTTACACTCCCCAACAGAATGGGGTAGCGAAAAGGATGAATAGAACTATACTTGATAAAGTGCGTTGCATGATGTTAAGTTCTGAAGTCCTGAAGTCCTTTTGGGGCGATGTTGTTATGACTGTTTGTTATTTGATTAATTTGACTCCATATGTTGCATTGAATGGTGACACTCAGCATGAAAAATGGTTTGGAAAACTAAGTGATTACTCCATGCTTAGAACTTTTGACTGCACTGCATTTTCTCATCAGAGTGAGGGAAAACTTGATCCAAGAGCTAGAAAATGTATTTTTCTAGGTTACCCTGAAGGTGTCAAGAGGTATAGGTTGTAAGATAGGAGCCATAAGGGAGTTAAAATCATTATGAGTAGAGATGTCATACTCAATGAGACCGAAATGCCATGTTTGAAAGCTGAATCTGAACCCGTGAGTGAGAAAATTCAAGGTGAAGAGAGTGGTCAGCTAGATGTGGAGTTAGAAAAATCTAGGACATCTATCCCTTTTATACAGAGTGAGGTAGAGACTCAGGAACAACAACCTGATGTTGAGAAATGAGAGGAAGTACTAGTAGAAGAACATCCTGAAGAAGAGAACTCTTTCTAGCAGACTATAACTTAGCTAGGGATAGAGAGATGAGACAGACTAGAGCACCTGTGAGATTTGGTATGAATCCGAGTTAGCTTTTGCTCATGCAAGTTATGAGGAGCTAGCTGATAGGGAACCAAAGACCTTTGAGGAGGCGATGAATAGTGACCAATCTGAAGAGTGGTTCAAGGCAATGAAAGATGAGATAAGTTCTCTAGAGAATAATCAAGCTTGGGAGTTAGTACCAAAACCTAAGAATAAATCTATTGTTGACTGTAAGTGGGGTTTTAAGGTGAAAGAAGGTACTAGCGCATTTGAGCTCTTAAGGTTTAAAGCTAGGTTAGTAGCCAAGGGATACACTCAGAATGAGGGAGTTGATTACAATGAGATTTTTTCACCAGTTGTTAAGTACACTACTATTAGGGTCATACTTGCATTGGTTGCACATTTTAACTGGGAACTTGAACAACTTGATGTGAAAAATGTTTTTTTACATGGTGAACTTGATGAGCAAATCTTCATGAATCAACCGAGATGTTTTAAAGATAAATTAAAACCTGATTATGTGTGCTTTCTAAAAAGATCCTTATATGGCTTAAAACAATCGCCTGGACAGTGTTATAAATGTCTTGACTCTTTTGTACTATCTATAGGGTTTCATCGTAGTAAGTTTGATTATTGCTTTTATTTCCAACATAATGATGCAAGTAATGACTATGTGTTCTTATTACTTTATGTGGATGATATGCTCTTAGTTGGTTCATCATCTAAATGGATAAGTGATATAAAAACAAGTTTGAATGGTGAATTTGACATGAAGGACTTAGGTAAGGCTAAAAGAATCATAGGTATGGAAATTGAAAGAGATAGGTCAAATTCTATCTTGTTTTTGCATCAATCATTATATATTTCTAAAGTGTTGAAGAAATTTGGCATGCATAATTGCAAACCTGCTACTTTACCTTTAGCTAATCATTTTGTATTATCTAAAGATCAAGCTCCATGTAATGAAAAAGATGTAGAATACATTAGTAGAATTCCATATTCAAATGTGATTGGTTCTGTTATGTATTTGATGGTTTGCACTAGGCCTGATTTAGATTTCGCTGTGAACACTCTTAGTAGGTATATGTCTAATCCTGGTTCCTAGCACTGGAAGGCCTTAAAAGGATTGTTAAGGTATTTAAATGGTACTTGTAATATAGGTCTAAAGTTTGGTGTTAATAACGATGATGTTAAATTGAAGGGATATGTTGATGCTGATTATGCTAGGGATAGGGATAATAGAAAATCCACTTCTGTTTATGTGTTTACTTTGTCTAACTCTTGTGTTAGTTGGAAATTACAGTTACAACACATAGTTGCAATATCCACTACAGAATCTGAATACATTGTTACTACTGAAGCTATTAAAGAAGCTTTATGGCTTAGAGGCCTTCTACATGAACTATGTGTTCTAAATGATTATGTGATAGTGTATTCTGATAGTCAGTCTTCTATACATCTATGTAAGAATCCTATTTTTCATGAACGCACCAAGCACATTGATGTTAGACTACATTTCATTAGAGATATTGTGTCTCAAAAAGTTGTAAGACTTGAGAAAGTACATACACAATATAATCCTTCAGACATGGGTACTAAGGTGCTACCGTTGGTGAGATTTAGAAGTTGCAAAGATCTTCTAAATATCAGTGGAGGTAAATAATTTTCAATTTTATTGTTCTTACCTTCTTGGACTATTACTAATGCTTAGTAATTTCTTTCTTTGCAGGTCCTTTGACACCAAGGTGGAGGTTTGTTAGGCAATTTGTTGTCAAACGACATCCCTGGGCGATGATGAAAGTCTCGTTTGTTTTATCCAGTCGGCATCGGTCAATTGATTGAATGTATATCGACACCACAATTAATAGAACTATCCATGTAACTCACTTGGGCCATTCGAAGTAACCTAATTTAATTAGGGTTGCTCATGACCCAACCCGAATTAGGACGACTCTTACGATTGATAGCCCATTGCTATGTGTTATTGGGCATGATCTTTCCTCTAACCTAAAAGCCCACCTAGTTCTATTATATACTACCTGCCCCATCACTATTCTAGGTATGAGATTATTGTGAGCAGCCTCATATTGTCTTGAGAAAAAGCGGTTTCTTCCTTCTAGCTTGGCTTAGTGCCTCTCTTTTGGGAGAACTCTCTCTTGCTCTCGACATAGCCTTCGTGGTTATTTTCCTTGGCTGAAATCTTCTCATCCCCAAGCTCTTTGTGGGTTGTTCATGTGTTGGAGCAACCATTTGGAAAGTGTTGGTTTTTGGATTTGTTCCTTTGGTTGATTGTGGTGTTGATTCGAGACTGAGCCCGGTAATTCTTGGTGCAATTGGTGCATTATTCCTCACACACATGTTATACAACAGAGGTCACATGGTAACTTCTCCTTTTCATCGTTGTGCTTTAATGGTTGACCATAATTTTGGATATAGTTAAATGTTTCATGTAATCGACTAGTGTTTTCTTAATAAACAAAATAACTAATTTGTTATAATGGAATGTCATATTTTATATGAGAGAAAGTATCTTGATTTATATAAAGCTAATTATATCATCACCACAAATTTTATTTACTACACCAATTATAATTATGCCACACTTAAAAAAAAAAGATTTTCAATAATACACAACAAATTTATAATTATGCTCCTAATCCAATAAACCTAAAATGATAATTATATTGCGTCTTGCACCACGTTTTCACTTTTCACCCATTTTAATTCTCCCTAACTCAATTTAAAAAAAAAAAGTGATGTACAATTCTCAATTTATCAATCTAACCGAAATCGACCACCTCAATTAACAACCCAAGAACTACAACTATTTGCCCACACTTTGATTGCTATGGTTGCATCCATAAAGAACACAAAGTGATGGTGTTATTACAATCACAAAGGCACCCACTCAAGCAGTCATAAAGGCAAAAGGAAGAAGCAAACTAAATGAAAGAAACAATGGTAGAAGTAGCCGATCTTTCTCTCTCTCTATTTTTTTTTCTTTTTATTTTTAGGAAGGGAAAAACACAAACATAAACATCACAAAAATGGGCAACAAATATATATATATATGGTACATCAGGTATAGAGAAAAAAAAATGCCAAGTCCAAATCAATATATGGGCCAACACTTATAAGTCATCCAAGAAGTGGGGAAATGAGCTGCAAACAGCTATAACTAAATTAGACTATATCCAATAGCCCCAATAGTTCTAGGTTTGAGCCATTCTATTGAGGTGTCAATATTTCAATTCAATCATTTGGTCGATATCAATTGAATAATTTCGATTTAACATCATTGTCCGAAATTTATTGGTTATCAAAATCCAACACTCTGCTCTACCCATTTTAATTCTCCCAAGAATAGGCACCTCACCATCCCAACCCCCAACTCCATCCCCACTGGCTCAAAAACTCTGGTCTACCCATTGATATTACTGCTCTTTACTAAACTTGAGTTCTATTTTAAGCTCATATTTGGTACACATTAAAATTTTTGTTCTCATTCTTCTACTCATTTTCAATCACATATTCTTCAATAAAATAATATTTTTCATCACATCAATAACTTTTTCTTCTTTTTCAACCACACATTCCCTATCAATCTACAATTTCAGAATACATTTTTCCAAAATAATGCAGATCAAACACACACTAAATGTTATTTAAGTTCTTGTAAGCAAATCATAAGCTTCACAAAAGACATTTCTTTTTTCTTTATAAAAAGGTCAAATTGCATGATGTTGAGAGATAGTAATTAAAAAAGTGAAATATCAAGTTACTTTCTCTATTCTAGTACCTTAATATATTTTTAACACACCAAAATATAAAACTAACATCTAAATATTAGGTCAAGATATTTTTATAAGAAAATTGAAAGCTTAGTCAAAGATGTTGTATTATTCTATTCAGGGCCGGTCCTGTGATTTTCGGGGGTCATGGATGAATTCCGAAAATTGGGCCCCCAAGAATCAACGTAAATCTAACCGTATATTATGTAACATATTGCTAATTTAAAACTGAACAATTACTACGTGCGCCTGTGCAATTGATCCTACAAGCTACAATAACCATTCATATAAGTCAACCAGACTACAATTATATAAGCCGACAAGGTTTCAAACATTTTCAATATCAAGTTAGGGCAAGCCATTGCTTACTTGAGAAGTAGAATTTCGGCGAAAATCACTGTCACATTTCAAAACCCACTGTTCCATCTCCGGCAAATCATCTGCGAACTGACCTGCAAAGAGTTGGGTATTGGCCATTGTCTTAGTGCATCGCTAGAAATGAAGATTAACTATCATTAAGTCATGCTTTTCATTCTCCATAAAATGAAGTAGTTGACTAATCAATGCACCCACCAAATTTCACCACCAGTCTCTAATTTCGTATTCAACTAAGATCACAAATATTTCATTCCCGAATTCTCCTTAAAATATTATAATTATATCTATAACACATACATTGATGTAAGAAATTATACAATTTCAGAGAGACCTAAACTACAGACGGTTGACAAGTAAATCACAAACCTAAACTTCAGCAGAGTAAAATACAATGTACCTTCGTATTCAACCTCCAACCCTCTAAATAAACGTATCAAGCCCAGAGGATTTAAAAATAAAAATATAATATTTTTATTTATTCTAATTACAGGAAATGCACACAACAAATAAAGTAGAAATTCACTTGGGCGAATCGGAAGGCATACCGGAGGCGGAAGGGGAAGCTTTGGACTCCAACATTGCCGGTGGCGGAGGAGTTGAGCTCAATCCCGCAATGGAGATCTGATTATAGATCCAACTCATGGAAAGCCAGTTGCTCCGTATCGGAGAAAATTTAGATTTGGCGGGTTAGAATTGAATTGAAATTTTTAGAACCCTAGATTCAAGATGGTGATTTTGGGGGGCCTAAGAGAGCACTTTTGGATTTTGTTCATCCTTTTAATGAACCTTGACAAGATCCACGCTTCTTTACTCCAATACCCACAAAACCATCCATATTCTGTAGGAAAATCTAACCCTATTGTGGATTTCTCCTCTTCTTCTTCTTCTTCTTCTCTCATTCACGTGACATTTAGCTAGCGGCTTCTCCTTTCTATTTCGTGAGAAATTTTGTTCTACGATTTTCGACTTCTTCCCCGACGGCATCTGCATCTTCGTTCTTTCCCTCTCTAGTAATAATAAAAAAGAAAAAAACTAAAATTCAGGCCCTTTGGTTTTGGGCCAGACAAAAAACTAAAAAAAAAAAAAACAAAAAAACAAAGGGGAACAAAAAATGAGGCCCCCTCCAGTTTTGGGCCCGAGGCGCAGTCCTCATCCGCCTTGCCCCAAAACCGGCCCTGATTCTATTAGATATTATGTGTGATATTTTAATTAAAAAGTTATACTTCATGCCATTTTTTAAACAAGAATAATAGTCTTGAAATAAATTGAAACCTTAACAAAGAGGTAATCCTCAAACTCGAAAACTTAACACGACAAAACAACAAAGAATTGAATTTATTACAAATCAGATGTGTGCGTATATAAATTTGATTTTACAGTTGCAATTAAAATTAATTGTAATATGTCACTTTTTGAAAGAAAAAAGTAATAAGGCTTGTCAATTCTCTATACGGAAGTTTTAAGCTAATTTTTTTTTTTTATTTTTATATCTAATGTAACAAAAATTTAGTTTAAAAACTTTTTGTTTTAACATTGTGAGCTTATATATAATTAAACTTAAACTTAGATAAATTTAATTCTCACATAACTCAAATTGAATGATAGGGCATGCCTTTTTAATTAAAAAGTGATTCAGTATATCGCTTTTCAACAAGAACTTGACAAAGCATGCTAAGAGATAAAATGATAGCTTGCATTCCAACTCTCTTTGTGCTTCATTATTGACACAACAAGATAGTTTTTATTATATAAAGTAAATGTAGTTACCATAAATTAAAATAATGAAATAGCTACTTCATTCACTTGAAATACTAAAATTGCTTCTTCATTCAATCAAAATACTAAAATATTTGATCTGGAGCTACATCAGATGAACGTGAAAATAATATTCTTGAATGAAGATCTCGAAAAAGATGTATACATGAAACAGTCTGAAAGATTTACCAATGATAAAGGTAATCACATGATCTATAATTAAAGAAATTTATGTATGAGCTAAAATAGGCTTCCCATCAGTCGTATTTATAGTTTGACAATGTTGAAACTTCATATGGTTTTACAGAAATACCATTGGCTAATGCATAAATCTTAAAGTCAGTAAGAGCAAATATATTTTTTCTAGTCCTATATGTAGATGACATTTTACTTGTAAGTAGTGATTTGAGTTTGCTACATGATACAAAAAAATTTCATAGCCAAAACTTTGAAATAAGGATATAGGTGAAGTCTCTTATGTCATTGGCATATAAACTTACAGAGATAGATCGAAAAGGTCATTAGGATTGTCTCAGAAGGCTTACATTGAAAAGGTTTTGGAAAGATTTAGGATGAAAAATTGTACATCAAGTGTAGCACCCATTGTTAAAGGTAATAAATTCAGTGAAAATCAGTGCACATTAAATGAATTGGAAGAGAGCACGTGTCTCTATGTTTCTGCTGTTGGCAGTTTGATGTATGTATAAGTCTATACTAGATCCAACATTACATTTGCAATTGGTGTACTAGGCACATATCAAAGTAATCAGGGTATAGAACATGGAAAGCTGCCAAAAAAGTGAAGAGGTATCTACAAAGAACCAAGAGCTTCACCCTCACATACAAGTATTTCGACAATCTTAAAGTTATTGGATATTCGGATTCATATTTTGTTGGATGTGTTGTCACAAGGAAGTCTACTTAAGGATACATTTTTCTTCTAGTTGGAGTTGTATCTTGAAGAAGCAGTAAGCAAACTACAATTGCATCGTCTATTATGGAGGCAGAATTCATTGGTTGTTATGAAGTTACCACACAAGCATTATGGTTGAAGAATTTCGTCTAAGGCTTAAGATTTGTAAATAATATAGAGAACCCTTTGAAGATTTATTGCGATAATTTGACTACAATTTCCTTTTTAAGAAATAACAAAAGTCGAAGTCGAAGTATCTGGTTGTTAGGGACCATATTAAGAAAGTGAAGTGGCCATTGAATATATCAAGACAAATCTTATGATTGCATATTTCATGACTAAGGGCTTCCCATCTAAAGTTAATAAAGCCCATGTTGAGAATATGAGACTTGCATGCTCATTACGATACTATGATTTTGTTTTTAAAATTGTTGTTTTCTGTAATCGAAACAATGTTATTAATGTACATAAAGTCTGTAATGGATATCCATTGTAGTTATTAATGTTTGGACCTTGAATGAGTTATAAGAAGTTCATTCATAAAGTAAAGTACTCTTTAGAGGTGATCGTATTTTAAATACATGGAAGGAAATGTTTGATTATTAAAACATGACCGCCACGATTTAAGTATTGTGAATTTCTATTTGAGTAGGTTATTGGCAGTTTCAGCATGTCTATATTAAGTACTCACTTTAAGGTTAATCGTTGAACACGTGGACCAAGTGAGAGAATGTAAACTGTTTGTGACCTACATGATTAATATAAAGTCAAATTAATTTCAAGTTTAAATGGTGGGTTATTTAACTGCCTAAATGGTGGAAGTTATTGCATGAGAAAACTACCAACTTTCATGATGGATGAAAGTTGTTGGTGGTGTGTGTATATAAATACCAAAGGGTTCTTGGTCAAATCCGTGCAAAATCCTTGCAGAATTCTCTCTTAAATTGAGAGTCCTGTATTTATTTCCATCAAGTTAAAGGGGTTATTGAGTGGGTATTGGCTGGAAGACTTTTGGTGTTGTGAAAACTCATTTTTACTGCAGATTTTCAATTAGATCTTAGATAATATGGCTGGATTTACGTAATTTATGTCTTACAAAATCATCTCACTCGAGCATTTCACAAAACACATCGTCAATCACTCAAAACAAAGAAAAACTTGATCAAGCAAACATTTTTTTTAATAAAACAATTTGAAATGGTATATGTTAGGAAACAAAAGGATTACAAAAAGTATAAAAATATTCGTAGATTCATAGTAAAAAAACGTGAAGTATGCAAAAATTAAAGGAATCCTAAGAAACAAAGCCCACCTCCAGGTTTTTCGATTCTTCAACAAAAAATTTCTTCTAAATCTCAGATTACTTGAATCTTCTAATTATTCATTTCTTTCATTTCAGAAACACTTTCTTTAGCTTTAGACGTAGAATATTCACAATGTGTGTCTACTATCTTCTTCTTCTTCCTATTTAAAGTTAAAAAATTAGACCAGGATTTGAATTTTGGGCCTTTGGCCAGATTTAGGGGTTGAAAGGTTTAATACCTTTAAGAGATTTTGTTTTAAGAATAACATGGAATGTATCTTCTACTTTTGGTTTCAAATTTTAAGTTTTAGAACTTATTTGTCCAACTTAAAAAGAAATCTATCCAAATAGTGTGAAATATGAATTAATACATTTTAATAACTAAAAACTTCAATATTTTCAAAAATTCAACACGATGACATATAGCAAATGAAATATAATTTTCAAGAGTCATAAGTTATAAAATGCTTAAAAGTAAAATGAACACTAATTATACTTCTAAGATATTTTCACCAATTTACCAATCATCCATCCGGTTCACATTAAGTCTCTGCTTGTCTTCCTTTTTAAAGAGTTTTTTGAGGAAAAATAATTTTTGAAATTGTGATTTTTGGAGAATGTGTTGTTAAAAAAAAAAAAAAAAAAAAAAAGAATTAGGTGCAAAATATTTTATTGTGTAAATGTGTGATTGAAAAAAAAAAAAGAGAGACAAACAAGGGCTAATATGTAAATTAAATAAAAAAAAATGTAGGTACTTTGAAAAAAATACATTACATAGTGATATATATGTAGTTCAATCTTGAAATAACATTAATCGTATACTAAACTATCCATACCACCTTTCGCAGTGAGATCGAATGATATTAACGAAAAACTCTATATTTATGTATGGCATTCAAAACAAACAAACTTAATCACATCGAACGAAAAGTTTTATACATCTCATAAGAAACCAACTTGAACATATCGAACGAGAGAGGACGTAAGATTATGAAATATTTTATACATTTCATTCTTTATGACTTTATGCCCAAAATCTAAATTTAACTCCGACTTTCTCATAGTGTTCTGGATGTACCGAAATCTCAAACAGTCCTTTGAGAAGTTCAAAATAGTTTCTAACGCTTACTGTAATAATATAAATATTATTTTTGAACTAAAATTTCATCAGTCACACTTTAATTTTCGTGAATCTATAAATGACAATTTTGCACTTCTAACCTGAATTGTCTTGATCTTATCAAAATCTTCCTTCAAGTCTCTATACGGTTCATATTCTTAACATCATTCATATATTGATCCAATTTTATTTTCTCTAAAAATGAATATTTTGCATATTTACATTGGTTAAATCATCTTTTTTGTATTCAATTTCATTATGGAGAATTAATGGAACCCTAGCAAGTTGTCATCTCGGTCTTCTATTTGTGTCTTTCTTAACTATGGTGAATGTAAAAAGAGATATCGTTGTTTTGATCAAACAACTCAGAAACTTTATGTGTCTCGTCATGTTATTTTTATCGAGCATATACATTTCTTTTCTATTCCATCCACTAATAGTTTGACTAGATCTGATCTTATTCGTATAGATCCCTTTTCTAACGATTTTGATAATTTGTCATCTTAGGATCCTAGTACCTCAAATATATTTTCTCATGTTCTTACCCCGTTATCTTTACAATCAATTCGTATTGATTATTTTGCAGGTACTAGCACTTTACTCTCCAGTACACCAGAAGACCCCTCTTCTCCTATGGTCCATCAAGCTCCGTCTGATATTGTAGATCCACCTCTACGTCATTCCACACGTATTCGTAAGTCTACAAAATTACCGAATTTTGCTTATTCTTGTTATTCTTCATTTTTTACTTCTTTTTTAGTTTCTATCCATTGTCTCGCTGAGCCATCTTCCTATAAAGAGACAAGTCTTGATCCTCTTTGGCAGCAAGTTATGGATGAGGAACTTTCTACTTTACATAAGACTGGTACTTGTGATTTGGTTCATCTACCTCCTGCTAAGAGTGTTGTGGATTGTCGTTGGGTGTATAAGATCAAGACTAATTCTGATGGATCAATTGAGCGAAACAAAGTTAGGTGGTTGCAAAAGGGTACTCTTAACAATATGGTTGGATTATGAGGAAACATTTGCTCATGTTGCAAAAATGACTACTATTCGTACTCTTATTACAGTAGCTTCGGTTCGTCCGTGGCATATCTCTCAACTTGATGTTAAAAGTGTCTTCTTAAATGGAGATCTTCAAGAAGAATTTTATATGGCGGTCCCTCCTGGTGTTTCACATAATTCTGGATATGTTTGCAAGCTAAAGAAAGCGTTATATGGTCTCAAACAAGCACATTGTGCTTGGTTTGTGAAATTTTCTATTGTGATATCTTCTCTTGGATTTACTTCTAGTAGTCATGATTCTGTTCTTTTTGTTAAGTGCATTGATGCAGGTCGTATCATTCTATCTTTATATGTTGATGATATGATAATTGTTGGTGATGATAGTGATGATATTTCAATTTTGAAGACAGAGCTAGCTAGACAGTTTGAAATGAAGGATTTGGGTTATCTACGATATTTCTTCGGTATTGAGGTAGCCTGCTCACCCAGGGGTTATCTTCTTTCTCAGTCGAAATATGTTGCAAATATTATTGAGCGGGCCAGACTTACTGATAATAAGACTGTTTATACTCCCATTGAGATTAACGCAAAGTATTCTTCTTCTGATGGTTTACCTTTGTCAGATCATACTTTATACCGTACTATTGTTGGGAGCTTGGTATAACTCACTATTACTCGTCCAGATATTGCATATGTTGTTTATGTTGTAGTCAGTTTGTTGCTTCTCCTACTACAGTTCATTAGGTAGCTGTTCTTCGTATTTTGTAGTATCTTCGGGGTACAATCTTTTAGAGTCTTTTACTTCTATCCACCTCTTCCTTGGAGCTACGTGCATACTCTGATGATGATCATAACAGTGATCACACAGATCGCAAATCCGTTACTGGTTTCTGTATTTTTTTGGGTGATTCTCTTATTTCTAGGAAGAGCAAGAAACAATCTATTATTTCTCAATCTTCAATCGAAGCAGAATATCGTGTTACGACATCTACTACCAAACAGATAGTTTGACTATGTTGGTTACTTGTAGATATGAGAGTTTTTCTTTCGTATCCTACTCATATGTATTGCGACAACCAGAGTTCTATTTAGATTGTTTACAACTCGATTTTTCATGAACAAACGAAGCACATTGAGATCGATTGTCACCTCACTCATTATCATCTCAAGCATGACACAATTACTTTGCTCTTTGTTTCTTCTTCTTTGCAACTTGCAGATTTCTGTACCAAGTCGCATTCTATTTCTCGTTTTCATTTTCTAGTTGGCAAACTCTCGATGCTTGTAACTGCTGCATCGTGAGTTTGAGGTGAGATGTTAAGAAATATAGGTGATATAGGTGTTATTTTATCTTATTGTTTATTAAAGGTAGAATAGTCTTTTTAGTTTTCTTTATTTTAGCCTATATATAGTTTCTTTATATTTAGGTTAAATCATTTTTTTTTGTATTCAATTTCATTATGGAGAATTAATGGAACCCTAGCCTCCTCTTTTCTTTGTTTTCTTTGAATTGTTTAACATACACTTCAATCAAACCTTCAAAAAGTTGCATTTTGGTCTTTAACTTCCCATGAAATTATAATATAAACCTGAATAGTTTTATATTATGCAACAATTTATGCATTATATAAGGAATAGTTATATATGTAATCTAAACTTGAATAGTTATATATAACTTTCCATGAGCCCCATTTTTGGTTAAATATACATTTTGGAACAGTAGATTGATAAAGAATGTGTGGTTAAAATATTAAAGTCTTCTTTCTGCTGAACTTTTCTAACTTCTGTTCTTTATTTCATCTTATCCAGAATACGAGATAGCTTGGTTCAATTGTATGCCAAAGACATTACACCTGATGATAAACAGGAGCTTGATGAGGCTTTGCAGAGGGAGGTAAATATTGGGTACTTCATTAGTTATTTCTGCTACTTTTAGATTATACGCCTGGATGGATAAATATTTTCTT
The DNA here is from genome assembly GCA_019097785.1 of Fraxinus excelsior. Taxonomy (NCBI): domain Eukaryota; kingdom Viridiplantae; phylum Streptophyta; class Magnoliopsida; order Lamiales; family Oleaceae; genus Fraxinus; species Fraxinus excelsior. The sequence continues at coordinate 17,529,468 of CM032641.1, read as the reverse complement.
TTAATCGTACGCTCCTGATATTTTTAGTAGTTAATATCCCTCTTTTGCATATTCAATTGCTTTAAATAATATCCTTATTTTGCATATTTTCTTTTAATCTTATGCCCTTGTTTGATGGTTATGATGACAGTTTGGCGCCCAAAGCTGCAGTGGATGATGATCAGTTGGATGCAAATGAAGCACAAGTTGGCCATGTTAGTGACAGTGAAAAAGAGGCATTTCGCACTGTGAGATAGATCCTGCACCGGATGGTGAGGCCCCCCATAGAAAATCCCCAAAAGGCTGAAGTGTGACCACCACGCAGGTCTCATTCCTGTATTATTTTTTTGTAATTGATTTTTTGTTTGTGTTGGGATGACTACTATTTGGATTGTTTGTGTGCCCCGGCCACAAAATTATACGCTTCACCTGTATTTTTTGGAGTTTCCTGACCTCATGACGGTGTAGGGACTTGTAATTAGCTTGGTTTGTTTATGTTGGTGGATGTATTAATTGTGTTATTGGTTCAAAAGTTGTGCCGTGTTTTAAGAAGGTTTTATATGATTAGAAATCTGATCGTTGTAATTTTAGAGCATTGTTTTAGCCTTGAAAAGTTGTTCGACAGTTGAAATGTCAAGCGTCCAATTATATTTCTTGTACTTTGTTTTTATTCGATTTCAGATGCCATTTCTCAATTGTTTATACCATAGTGAAAAGCTTTTATTCCCTGCCATTGCCAATTCATAAATTCGGGGAAGTTCAAGTGCTTGAAGTTTTGATATTCTAAGTTGTTACTCGAGTTAGTAATAGATGGTATCATTTGTAGATGAACAGACTTTCTTTGGGATCTTAGAGGACAAAATTTGCACTTGCTTTATATTCTATTCTGTATGTGATTTTCTCCTGCGGGCTGCAGCAGCTCGATGCTTTCTTAATGAATGGTCCTTTACAATTGCAGTCAGTGATTACAAATCTTGTCGTCGTAATTTTAGTGCAGTTTCTCCCAGATTCAAAATTTCGTTCTTAAACATGGAATGCTAATTATCGTGATTTCTTAGATACTAAGTGTCGAGAAATTGAAATTTCAAGAACGCAATAAAATGTGGAGAACAAAAGAAAATTAATCAATCAAACCTCGTTCCTGAAGGATGAAATGTGAAGTGTCTAGATTATCAGATTCCAAATGCCAAAAATTATTTGTCAAATGTTAAGAAGTCAATGAAATGTAGAAAAATAATGAAAATTAATCAACAAATACTCTTTCCTCTAAAATGAAATGTCAAGTGTCAAGATTATCAAATATAAGAACGTTATGTTGGGATTTGTACCTTATCACGTGAATTTATCATCTTCTCCAGATACCGTTACAAAGAATTAATTCCCATCATTAATGACATTAGTCAATGCTTGACTCTCCTAAATTCTTTGCTATCAAAGTTATTTAGAGCATGTTTGACCAAGCTTAAAATTCAATTAAAATTAAAAATATAGTCGTTATTGAGTCTCACTCATCTAATAAAAGTCAACAATAACAACTAGTTTTTCAATTTTAATCTGATTTGAATATCTATCGAACACGCTCTTAAGAATGAAGTGACACAATACGTGAGTAACACACAACAATCAACATGATTTTTTGTTTTTGTTTTTTAAATACTCAAATAATGCTAAACCATCTAAGAGCCCGTTCGGCAGAGATTAAAATTGAAAAATTAGACTTTATTGTTGACTTTTATTAGAAGAGGAGAATCCAATAACGACCATATTTTCAATTTAATATTGGATTTTAATCTCTACCAAACAAGGCCTAATTCATCTTGTTCTTTTTCTCCCAATCTTCAATTGGTCATTACCTACTAGATAATGCAAGGAATGGAATTATTGGGTAATAAATAATGAATCATGCTACACTACCCAAGTTGAATTACAAAAGGGGAGTGCCCAAGTGATTTGGCACCCCCTATTGGATGCGTGCAGCATCCAATAAAAAAACTAATTTTTTTCTTTTCATTCATAAAGGGTATAATGGACATTTTAGCATCAAATTTGGCCATTTTTGCAATAATTATTAAAATTAGACCCATTTCAAATTTGGATACTTTTGTGAATTCCCCTTCCATTTAAACGATTCAATATAAAGAGGATTTTTCTTTAATGCACCGTTCGCTCCCACTAGACAATTTTCATATCTCGCCCAACGATCCTTATTCCAAACACATTCAATCCCTTTGTGGAGATTTTTTTAGAAAATTAGTTTGAAAAAAATGAATTTTAAAAGTAGGAATCCCACAAGGCCTCAATTGCAATTTGCAATAATGATTTTTTGAAAAAGATATATTCTAAATAGGGTTGGACATTTTAATCAAAACGAACCTCCCAAATTGAAATCGAAACTGAAACCTAAAGTTTTGCTTTGTTTTGATTCTAGATCCATAACCAAATCTCTAAACTTTGTTTTATTTTTCGATATAATCTGTCAAAAGTATTTTAATTTTTTTCTTAAAAAATGTCTACTACCGATGCCCAACTGTTGTTTGTTACACAAATATTGTGTTTTTTCAAACTTTGTATATATTGATGAAATGGACTTATTAGACAACTTAAAAAAAAAAAAAAAGCAAGAAAAATTATTGGTCTATCTACGTTGTTTTGTAAGATTATCATTTGTTACATTAATGTTGCGTTATTTCAAACTACAATAGAATGAAATAGTTGAAATATTGAAAATTAAATTATTGTATGAAATCAAACCCAACGGTTCATTTCCAGGGGCGGAGGGGAAGGGGATCCTGGGGGAACTCAGACCCCAAAACATTTTTTTTTTTTTTTTGGTATTTACTATTTTGTATTTGAAAAAGCTTTTTATAAATTTCATAGGGTGCATTTTTCTTGGAATACTGAGATTTCAGGTTCTCTAAGTGTTGAGGTGTCTGTGTGAGACATTTTATTGTAGGGAAAACAATACTTTAATCTTGTTTACAGATATTAACTGAACGAGAATGCTAAAATTTTGAATTCTTCATCTATAAAAATTAAAATTTATTATGCATATATGCCTAAATCTTAACTTCTAATTTTGAAGTTTGAACTAGTAAAATTGAAAGCGCTTAGAAAATAATTGTCGATTACCGTCATATCTCCATGTAGGCATTACCATCTTTTAAGTATTCAACTAATGTACATTAATTTATGTTCATTTGTTTCATTTCTTTATCACAAAGTATCAACTTCCCTTATTTTAATAGATAGTGTTTCAAAAAAAAAAAATCGGGGGGCAGCCCTTCAACTTTGGGACCCCCTATTTCGACGAGCTAGCTCCTCCCCTATTCGTTTCCATAATTAAAGATGAACCCCGAAGTTCTATTTAAATAAGTATTAGTTCAATTTGAAACTCGATCAAACATGACTGTGCCACTATTATTTTTATAGATTAATCACTTCTATGAAACTTTGTCCCAAAAAATGAAATTCGTTCACAATAAATACAGATAAAATTAAGCGTCCATTCTTAACAATTTGTCAAGTTGCAAAATTACTACAACTTAATATGAATAAGAAATTAATCCTCTGTTTGTTGAAAATTACAATCAAAATTTTAATTCTAGTCAAAATCAAAAATTAATTTTAACTACATATTTTATGGAATCCACAATTTTTCAACCATAATTTCTTCAATTTCTATATATATATATAAAAAAAAAACTACTAAAAATTTGATTTTATACCCCACCAAACAAGAGTTAATTTTTAGCTCTAGAATAATCTAATATCAAAAATTATTATAATTGATTTTTTTATTATTATTCATTGAGAAATTTTTTTTATTAGAATATTATATCAATAAGAACTTTCATTTTATTTTTTTTACAAATGAAATATTTTATATTTTTTTCAATATTTAATTAAATTATTAAAATTAGTTTATTGATTTGATGTTAGAATTTAGGGAAAGAAGGTGATAAATTTTATAATAAAAAATATACATCATTTAATGAAAAAATATTTAATAAAAAATCAATAATTTGAAACATAGTATACAAAACATTAAATAATATAATACAATGAAACCTCTATAAAGTATTAAATAATAATGTTGGGATCGAGAAAAATTACTATTTAAAAAGGGTTATTAATTTATTGATAAATGAATAATTTAATAATTTATCAATAAATGAATATTTATTAATTTATAGAGTATTTTATATTTTTATAACTTCTATTATATTTTACCATAATACGCGTAGGATTTTTTTTTTTAAAAAAAATAACATTAATATCAGTATTCTAAAAGGCGAAAGCGTGACGAAGCATGTAGGCCACACTTTAGCCTAGGCATTAAAAAGTGTAAAAAAGACGTTTTCTTATTTTAATATTATCTTAAATTATTTAATCAATAGAATTATGTAATAATAAAATAAACAGCTTTGAATGGAGTAAAAAAGAGTTAAAAAGGGTAAAAGCATTAAAAAAGTGGTGCGAAAAAAATTTAAAAAAATGAAAAAGCGCGAAATGAAACGTTTTGATCCTGCTTCGCGACTAGACGTTTAGAACACTGATTAATATGGTGAAATTCAAAATTTAATTTGTAAATACGCCAAAAAATAAAATAAAAATACACATACATAAATTAAAGAGGAAACATTAATTTATTTACGTGCATTGACTTAAAAATTTAATATCTTGGAAGATTAACCGTCCAAGTTATTTCATGTATACATGGAACATAATTTCTACCGTCATTAGTTTTAACTTAAATCATTCCAAATTTCATATATTTTTCTACTATGGCGTCTCATTATCATATGCTTTTCTTCAAATTTAGCCAATACTTTTACACGTTTTGTCTTTGCAATAATATGTTTCATAATTTCATTCAAGGGAAGTTTTGTCCAAAGAAGAAGTGTTGAAGTTTAGGCATGTACAAGTATACAATATAACTTTTAATTAGTTGTGCAAATTCTCATTTTAAGAAAAATCAATCATAACAACATGGATGGAGAATTATCTCATCAGGATATTGGTAATTTTGTTAATATTTGTTACCAAAACTTTTTCTTACTTTTTAATCATATATTATTTTAAAAAAATTCACTGTGTATTACAAAAAAGAGCTCAAAGGGGCTATGCAAGGTTTTGAACAAAGAAAAATGAAGGGGCATTATTAAATATAGCCTCTATTTAGTATAGATAAAAATCGATTTTTAGTAGATTTCAATAAAAGTTGATAGAATTAGTAGTTAACATGTTGTAGATCCATGAAATGTGTGGTCCCCTATTTGGTATAGAAAATTGATTTTTAGTAGATTTTAATAAAAGTTGATAGAATTTGTAGTTAGAAAATTGTGAGATCCATGAAATGTGTGATTAAAATTAGTTGTGAACTTTATTTCAAATTTTAATCAAAATGTTTAACCGAACCAAACATGACATAATAATGTAGCTTGACCGTTTCTTTGTAGATATTGTCCATCTTCACTTTGGATAATTGACCGAGTCAAATATTAAGGGTCTGTTTGACATGACTCTAATTTTGATTTTGCTTCGTGTAAAAGAATTTTCTGAAAGAGTTACCTAAATTTTTTTTTAAAAAAACTAATTTCTAAAAGCACTTTTTAATCTAAAAGTAATTTTAGAGAAAGCCACGTCCAGTTATGATGAAAATAGCTATAGCAATTTATGGTTGTGGTTTATGAAGTAAAAGATTATTCATTTTTCCTTTCTACCTTTTTTTTTTTTTTTAATTGTTTTTATAGAAATATAATACTAGAATATTCCCACTTAAAGTTATCACACGTGTCGACTAGGTTAATTAGTATGATCAATCCACTGCTAAATTAGTAAAAAACCACTCAACTGACTAATTTATTATGTGAGAGCCACGGGAGAAGGTAAGGGGGTTGGAGGCACCTACTACGTAGTGTTGTGTTTATTAATTTGTCATGTAAGCTACAATGTAATTAATTTTATATAAAGTTATATTCAGATGGAGTCCAATTAAAGTGATCTAACAAATAATTAAATTGTTGAGATTAAGGCATCTAACTAAAATGTGAGTCCGATTATATATATAGAAATCGGATTCATTATGATTGTATTTGACGATGACCCAAATACATATGGAAAGTATAAATAGGGTTACGATCCTCAATTCGTATGTAATTTCTCATTTTTTTTTTTGTCATCTCATCAATACAAGCATACAAGAGAAAATATATTAAAGAGGAAGATCCAAAACTCACAATCAAGAACAAGAATAAAAAAAAAAAAAGAATTAAGAAGAATGATTAAAACAATTAAATAAAAAATTAAGACAATCAAAATTATGGAGTAAGAATCAAAAGTCAAAATCAAGAACTCAAGAACCAAAAGAACTAATGATTAAGATTCAAGATCCAATATTAAAGAATTATTCCCAAAGATTTAATGTATATTCCGCATTATTAATTTTCTTAATTATTTGACATGGACGATCTTGGATAAAGTAAAAGTGATGCTACACGTACGGGACAGGGGGTGGTTCACTGTCGGCCACTCACTCTACATGGAGGTGTATTTTTTTTCATTTTTTTAAAACATATGGAGGCCGCCAATGTGAGTGGCATGGCGGGCCCAGTGAATTTTGCTCGTGTACTTGGAGCAAAATTCATAAAGTAATTAGATTTTCAACCTTTAAAGTTTCATAAAGTTTTAATAAGTTTAACAAAGTCAACTTCATGTTAAACTTTTAAGAATAATGAATTTTAGGGTTAAAATTCATACTTTAGATTTCTCAATTTTAAGATGTGAATTTTAGCCCTAAATTTCAAGATTTAGATTTTGGGAATTTTTTTATTTTAGATTTTTTTGGATTTCGAAAAATTGGATGAGTTTAATCGTACGATTGAGATTTGTTTTGAAGACTCCAATGCATTCATTATGAGTCAAAAACATAAGCCTTTGTCCATAAGCCTTTGTCCCCTGGGTGGGTGGGACCTAATTGTTGGAATATTGTGAATTGATAGAAGAGTAGTGCTACACGTCCAGGGAGTTAAATCCCAACTAGAAAACAAGTACACGTGGCAAGGTATATTCTCTTGATAAAAAGTCACAATTATCCTTCCTTTATACTTTAGTTTAAATCAAGGTTTTTTATTCCTAATATAGGATTATTTTGGTTTATCTCTCCTAATAAATGAAAAAGCCAATTATGCTCGTATTTATCTATATATTTTTTTTATCAAAACACTCTTTTAGTGTTCTAATTTTATTTTCTAGTTCATTAATTTCTCTATTAATTATAACAATATTTTCTGTTAAAGACACATGTATATTTCTATAAATTTTCAGAAAATAATCTAGCACATTATAATATGATTTAATTTTTTCTCTTTCTCTCTCACAGTTAACTTCTAATTTTTGAATACAGTTAACTAAAACATAATAAATAGCAGGAGTGCAAATATTAATACGAGTAATTAACATAAATAAGAAAGATCTTACAGTAATGAAGCTGAAGGTAATTGCAGAATAATATCAATGAGATTTCCCTCGAGCTTGCTCCCATATGTTTGTATACTCAGATATAAGTGATCGGTGTTGTTTGAGTTTAAGAAAGTGGGTTATGGTCCAACACGACTTCCGCACTCTTATTGATTTTCTCTCTGACTCTTTTGCATATCTCACAGTGGATCACACGGAATCACAGTTTTCCTTTCAAATCCTAGTTAAAACATCACCTTGAATGGTAACAGGGTTCTCGTGGCTTTCTCTAACAACGCCTAAAACGCCTATACACAGTAACATGGCAACAAGATACTTGCACTAACCCTCAAGGTTTTCACTGTTGGAGTATAAGTGAGATAAGAGCTTTTGAGAATATAATAAGGATAAAAAGACGGTGTTTTCAAACAACTTTGATTTCATAAATTCATCACACTAATATCTCTTATAAAAGAGTATACATACATATCTCGGCTACACTCTTGGTACTCTCTCTAAAGAGTTTAGAACTCCATAGAGATTACCTTATTACAAGCTTCAAATGAAAAAGAGAAACTGAAATGGCTACAAGATTGGAAAACGAGATAGAAATAAGTTTTTTGCTTAAAGATGGATTGCCTTCTTCTGAGAATTAGTCTTCCTTTTATAGACTCGAAAAAGCTCTATGGTTGTCCTTCATTATTGTTGTGTTACTGTGTAAGATAATGGGATCTTACTGTGGTCTAAAGTTGTTTGTCTTAATATAGAAAATAATGCAAGTGAAACCCCACAGTTTTTCTTTATCAAAGTGACTTTGATAAAGTAATGATAAAGAGGGTCCATTACTTTTCCATATGAGACTCAAACCATTCATCCGGAAATTCCTCTGGATCTAGTGAGATTGGTGAGCCATCTTTTTCATTGCTACAACATTCACACTTATGGTTTGGATAACGCCAAAACTGTTTACACAGCTCATTTTTTGTCTTCTGCGTTCCACTAGCGTCTCCTCCAAAAATATGATCACACCATGTATCAAGATAGTGCCAATCTTCTTGCTTAGTGGGTGCCACAGTCTTGCTGTAAATCAAATGGTCTTGTAACTCATACACCCAAATTTTCTGATTTTCTTCAATAATTTTCTGGAGATGCTCAAACTGTTCTTTATATCCCTTCGCTCTACGAAAAGCTGTCATATTGATGACATCTTCTGGTGTAGTTTCGTGGATTTCACTCTTCTCAGGCTGGAGATGCTTGGAAGTAGTGGCAATTCTAATAGCATGGCTAACTGGTAGCAACTTATCTTCTTCATTATCCCATTCGGGACAAGCAGAGAAAAATCTGATGTATATGTTCTTGTGTTTAAGAACTTGGCAATATCTTTCAATAGCTCGTACTACCTCTTTTGGTAGCATCGAAATTTCCTTTAAAGATTCTGATGGGTAAATACAAATTATATTTCCCATTTCAAAAAGAGTACGAACCTAATAAGTTGGGGCTCCTGGATATAAATTCACTTTGTTATAGGTTCCATATGTTAAGGTTTTCATCCAACCTCCAATACTGGTAAACCAGCAACAGGCTAGATTGAACAGTACATATGCTAAAATAAAATCATTTTTACTTTTGATATCCATAACACTGGGAGTGTTACAGGCCTTGATGATATTTGAGCGATCTAGCTCTGATATAGAGATACTTTCCTTTGTTAATTTTTTCTCCTGTGAGGGAGACAAAGTAGTATTCTCTTGGACTGATAATTTATGAAGCTTAAATGCTTCTTCTTCAATATTGGCACTGAGGCCTTCAGATTTATTGGCACTAGGGCCTTCAGATAATATAGCCTTATTGGCTTTCTCAGATATCGGCTTGACAACGGCCATTTCTATTAGTGTAATCTTGGACTCCATAGTAGAAATCTTCATATTCATTTCGAACTTCAATGTCTCTAATTCCTTCCTGATTTGCTCCATTCCTGGTTAAAAAATCTGGAATAAAATTGTCTTTTCCTTTAATATGGACAATATCAAATTTAAATGGTGCAAACCACATTTGCATTCTAATAAGTGGCCTTTCAGCTGCACTTGTTCCAAGTTTATTTGTCAATAATGGTTTTACCTGAGTATTATCTGTTCTAATAAGAAATTTCTTAGGTAGCAAATAAGGTTCAAATTTTGCTACTCCTTTCTTAACGGCTAAACATTCTTTACGATTGATATCATACATTGTCTCGGCATCTTTGAATGTACCTGAAGTATAAGCAACAAGCTCTTCTGGGCATTTACATAAGGAATTACAAAGAAATTCTTTATGATTTTCTTTTCTTTTGAGGATTGCTCCCCAGTGTAATAAAGATGCATCAGTTTCTAGAATAAAGAAATCGTCATCATTTGGAATATTTAATTCTGGTAGATTTTCACATATTCTTTTAATTTTATTTACCATTTCTATATCTTCTTGTGTCCATTCCCATTCGACTCCTTTTTTGAGTTTTTTGGTAAAGTGGACTTTGTATTTTGCACAGTTTTTAATAAATTTCTCAGAATAATTTAATAATCCAATAAAGCTTTGTAACTCTTTCTTATCTCTAATTTCTTCTGAAAAATCAATAATCTTCTTCCCAATATGAGGTTGTTGAAGTATTTTTTCTTCAGTAAAAATGTATCCTAAGAATTCAATTTCAGTCTTAGCTATTTCTACTTTTCTTTCTGATAAGGCTAATCCATATTTTTTAGCAATATAGTTGAATTTCTTAAGATGGTCAATATGTTCTTTTAGATTTTTACTATGAATAAGAATATCATCTACATAAACAATGCAGAAGTTCTTTATTGGTCTAATAATCTTATCCATTCTTTGTTGAAATATTGCTGGTGCATTCATTAATCCAAATGACATAACATTCCATTCGAATTGTCCTAATGGATTAGGGGTAGTAAAACTAGTTAAAGGTTTTGATGCTTCATCTAGTTTTATTTGCCAATATCCAGATTTACAGTCAAATTTAGAGTATATTTTACTTCCTTGTATTTGTTTTATTAACAATTCTTTTATTGGTAATTTATAACTATTTGGTATAGTTTTAGAGTTTAAATCTCTATAATCAATTACCATTCTAGCTTTTCCTCTTTTAATTTCACTATGGTTTCTAACCATAAATGCTGGACTATTATATGGACTAGTTGATTCTTTTATAACTCCTAATTGTAAGAGTTCTTTAATTTGTATTTCAAATTCTTTTTTATCTTCTTCGCTATAAGGAAATTGTTTTCCTGATATTTTAGCATCTGGGTCTTTTAATTCAATAGTTGCCATAGGTTTGTCTTGATCCCATTTAGCTAAGGGATGTTCATGATAACATTCTTTTAGTTTTAATTTAATATTTTCTAATTCTTCTTCTAAATTGCTAATTCCTAATACTGGAATTTTTTGTTTTTGATTAATTTCTGTATAACATCCACCACGATTACCTGCAGAACTCTGATGTCTGGGTTTATGGTGAATTGATTGATGTGCAATTCCAATGGCTTTATAGATTTTTGGTGTTTTAATTTTGTGATTACAAGGTGTTGTAAATTCAAAACTATCTTTATATTGTGTAAAAGGGCTATATGTGTAGATAAAATTTTCTCCTAAAAGGATATCACATCCGATTTTATCTGTTGCATATATTCGAGGTATAAAACATTCTCTATTTCCTATAATTATAGGAACATTTTCTACAAAATCTCTATAGATTTCTACAATATCACTGGCTGTTTGTCCATAAGTTGTTTTCTTATAATCTCTTTTATAGTAATGTTCTGGGAACACATATCTTTTCATAAGCAAATACCTGATCCAGTATCAAGTATAACATGAAATTTTATCATACAGTAATCTGGTAATTTGAGAGTTATCTCAATATATGGACTAAGTATGCTAGTTTTAATTGATCTAATTCCTTGTATCATATAAATTGGTTCTTTGTTTTTATTAATCCTAGAAATCATTTTTTGTTTTCCTTCTATAGTTATTTGTAATTTATTCTTCTGGATATAGAATGGTGAGACTTTTTCAAGAAAGTTCATTCCTAAAAGTATTGGACTAGTATCTTTTCATTTTCTATAATCTTTATGAATTTTAAGATTTAGTTTAAATTGTTCACCTTCTATATCTGTAAAACTTAGTTCTAGATTAACAAATGTTTTAATTTCATATTTAATTCCATGATAATCTGTAAGAGTTATTCATTGCGGTAATTTCTCTTCTAGTAAATGATCAACTAAATCTGCTCTTATATGACTGGTACTTGCTCCTGTATTAACAAGGGCTATAATTTCTTCGTAATTATTTTGATTATTAATATATTCTGTTAAGATAAGGAAATTGTCTTCCTCACTTTTTCTAAGGTATTGATCAATGCTATTCCTAGGCATTGTTGGGTAATTTCTACTCGTAGATGTTCTATTAGAACTTGAGAGTTCTCTAGTACTAATACTTCTTTCTAATCTTCTACTAGGCATTCTAGCTATAAGTTGTCCAGAGGTATTCAATGTAACTAATCCTTGATTTCCTACATTATTATCTATTCTTCTAGATTGTTGATGAAAATCAAGCAATATGTCTTGTGGTAATGAAATGTTATTATTACTTAACATTCTTGGTGGTGTAAATTGTGCTAGGCCTCTAAAATCTTCATGAATTTGTATAAATTCTCCCGAGACTTTATTAATTTCCTTTTGGTGTGTAATTGTAAAGGCATATAAAGCTTTACAATGTAATGTTACAGCTTTACTTCTTGGTGGCATAATTAATCTATCAATTCTATGATATAGATTTAATCTCATACTTAAATTTTCATCTAATAGAGACATGGCAAATCCAGGTCTTATAGTAAATATAATTTTCTTATATACTAGATTTCCAGAGACAACTCCTAATAGAGCATCCATAGGATCATGAAGTATTCTATTATCCATTAAATACATTTGTATAGGAATATCCATTCCTTCTCTAAAATATCCTTTGATCATTATTTGGATTCCTCCAATTACTATGTTCTTTAGTCTTTCTCTAGTGGATCTATTTATTTTTGCTAATTCTCTATTAATCCATTCTTTAGTTATTAAGGTATAGTAGTGTTGCCTTTAACATTTTCGATGTTAATAGGTACTTCATCATATTTAGCAATATATATTGTTTTATTAAACCAAGGTAATATTGGTCTAACAAAAATATCTTTATCTTTTAAAGATATTTGTTTTTCTTTTATGGCTCCATACTTTCTTCATCAAACACAACTGTTTGTGAAGTTCCTTCTTCGTTATCTAAGTTGGTTTCAATAGTATCTATAATTTCTTGATTCATATAGATTTGTTCAAATTCTGGTTCTTCAATTTCTTCTATATCTAACTCATATATTGAGTCTGTTTCTGATAATTCATCTAAGTTTTCGATTATCTCATAATCTGAGTCGAATTTTATCTCTTCCATTATTCTAATGGCTTTAACATTTTCTCTTTTATTCTTATTAGGACAATTGGGAGATATATGTCCTATTTCATTACATGTAAAACATTTAAATTTTTTATAGAATTCTTCTTTAGATTTTTTCTGAGGTTTCTTATGTTGGTTATATTCCTTTTTCCAAGGTTTCTTCTTCTTAAAATATCTCTTGTGGCTTTTAAATCCTTTATTTCTCTTCCACGGTTTAAGATATTTCTTAAATTTCTTTTTATAATATGGTTTCCTAGGCGGTTGGTGACAACCAAATTGTGGTACTGCTGCTATTTCTCCATAATAGCATAAACTTGCTTTCTTACCATATTTTCTAAATATGTGTTGATACATAGATTTTCTACACCATTCAGATATTTTTCTTTTGGCGAATGAAGTTCTCATTTCTAAGGTATCAACTTTACGGTTAGGATCTTCCCATTCTATTTTATTCCAATAAGTTTGGTAATCTTCAAATAATTTTTGATCCCATGGCCAAGGTAGTTTAAAAAAATATCTATTTAATAATTTTACATCTTCTTCTGATAAATTCTATTCTTTTATGGATTTTGAAGCTTTAATATATATCTTTTCAAATTTCTTGGTATATTCGTTTAATTCACACATATCACAGATTTTTAATAATTCCATTTCTCTTTCAACTTGTAAAGCTTCTTGAGTGATCATGTCTATCTTTGTTTCTGGTATAACTTCTCCTAAGAGTAAGTGTCTAAAGAAATTTTCCATTCGTTTTAACATTTCTTTAAAATTTTCAGCATCTAAACTTTCATTACTATCTATAGTAGTTGTAAATTTTTCTCCATATTTAATTTTATTTTTAGTTTCTTCAGAAGTTCTCCTCTAGATATCTGAAGTAATTCCTCTAAATGTATGGATTAAAAAGTTATAAGCTTGAGTTGTATTCCATTTATGAAAAGCAACAGCTAAATCAGTAGCTTTTGCCCAGGAGTCAATAATTTCACTTTTATTATTGCTATCATCAACATCTAAGCAAATTCCTGTTGTAGGGATTGGTTCTGTAAATAATTTAACTGGATTATTATCTTTAAGATGTATATGCTTAGTTGACATAATCTTGGGTTCTTTTCTAAAATTGTAACCTTCTCGTTCTTCAGTTATTCCATGTTCTTCTATCCATTCTAGATTCCAGTCATCATATTCGACTTGTGTCCAATCTGTAGTAATATTAGTTCTACTTGTCTCTCCGACTAAAGGTTGAGTTTCAACTTGTTGATTTAGAGGTGGAGTATTAATTTCAGTAGTTTCCTCTTTGGGCGGAGGATCATTCATATAAATATTCTCGGTTTGAATAGCTAATTGTTCTAAACTTTGTTTATAGACTTCTAATTCTTCTCCAGTGGCTTCAAAGAATTTATTTTCTAATTCTTCTATAACATAAGTTGGTAAAGGTGGTTCAATTGCTATACAAGAATCTCTTTTTAGTTTTGATTCTTTTAATTTTGATTCAATTTGTTTATATAAGATTTTTGGTCCTATTTTAATATTGTCATTAACAATTTCTAAATTGGATTCGATATTTATTATATGAGTTAAAATATCTTGATTTATAATATCCATTTTTTCTAAAGGTTGAGCATAATTATCATATTGTTCTAAAAATTGATTTATCTTCTTCTTCATGTTCAGAAAATTCATCTACTAAAATTTGTAATCCTTTATTTTTTACTTCTGCTAGTTGTTGAGAATTATTTATTTGTTGTATTTCTTCACTTAAAGTTTTATATTTCGTACTTAAATTTGTCGCTAAATCTTGTAATTTAAGTCGATTAGTATTAGTTAAAATATTAATATTTTATAATTCTTCTAAAATCATTTTATCTTTTCTATTCATTTTAAAATATATTATTTAGGTTTTAAAATTTTTCTTCATTTTCGTTACTAGGCTCTGATACCAATTATGGGTGTTAAAAGCGAAAAAATGGTTAAAATGGCAAAATAGGGATAAAATGGCGAAATAAGGGTATAATAGTAATTTCACCTTAATTTTTTATTACCTGTTTTTGAATAGGTTTGCTATTGGCCTGGACAACAAGAATTTTTCTTGATAGAATTGATGTTGATTAATGGCCAAAAGTTAAAATTAGCCTAATTGTACATCCAATCCCATTTTTTGGAAACGGTTAAAGTGCTGATGGCGCTGCAGCGCTATGACCCTGTTGAAGTTTTTTTTTTTTCTTGGTTGTCAAAACAAAAATAAATAAATAAATAAGGATCAAGGGACAATCAATTTCAAATCTTGGTACTTTATATTTATTTCAGATTACTGCCCCTGTTTGGTGCACATTATTTTCAAAAGAATGCATTTTTTTGTTGATGTGATAGAGAATATGTGGTTGAAAAAGAATGAAAATTATTGACATAATGGAAAATATTATTTTATTGAAAAATGTGTGGTTGAAAATGAGTAGAAGAATGAGAATGAAAAAAATAATGTGGATCAAACATGGACTAATTTTCTAAAATAGATTAGTTGAAGCAACATGTTACCAAAGTAACATTTTTTGCCTAAATTAATTTATTTGAAATATTAGGAAGAGTGTGTGTATGTAATTCATGTGAGTATTGACCGTTTCAAATGAAGGTTAATATTGGACCGAATTATTTACACACCTATTGTGATAAATATGTGATAATTGTAAAGTTTTTTATTATGTGAACATTGAGTTGATCCAAAAATATACTTGATGTTGATTGAATTTATTGTCATTATTTGATTGCTACACTAGGAGTGTCACTTACAAGTTGGTATTTATGTCCAAAAACTAAATATCAATGTTGTGTTCGGTCTCTTGTGATGAAATTTACTATTATTTGAAATTTTTGATTGTCCAATACGAAATCCTACGTGAACATGTTATTTAGGTCTAAGTTCTCTATTCGGTTAATCCATCTACTTATGCAATATCTACTATAATCAATTCAATTCATGTGCTTAAACCAAAGTTTAAGGGCTATAAAGAGAACACCGGTATCGTTTTTGGCAACATCGACTAAACCTTGCATTAATGACTTAACAACCTACTAATCTTACGAATAAAATTTTCGCTAATAAAAAGGGACTCAAATAAGTGGAATCATTCAAGTCGCATAAGTCTAATGATCATGAATAATGGAATTCCAACAATATTCAGGGGCATTGTATCCAATGAGATAACTACTGCCAAAGAAATTCTTGATAAAATTGAAAAACGCTTTGCAAAAGGCAATAAGGTCAAAACTAACATGTCTTTTGACGAACTTAGTTTCGCTAAAGTATAAAGTTAAACAAAATATATGGAGTACATCATGGATAGGTTTCATCTTGCTTCATATCTAAAAACATTATAGCTTGAGTTGTCTCATGACTTACTCGTGTATTTAGTTTTAATTTCTATTCTTGCACAATTCGACTAATTTAAGGTCGGTTACAACTGTCAAAAAGGAAAGTTGACTCTTAATGAGTTCATTTCATATGTGTGCAAGAAGAAGAAGTGCTAAAACAAGATGAAACTGATATTACTAACTTGGTATGTACCTCTAATGACAAGTTATAAAGAATAAGAAAATTGCACCTAGTTCGGCTCAATATAAATAGTGAAAGCCTAAAAATGATAAATCTGGCTATTACTTTTGTGAAAATTTGGGATATATAAAGAGAGACTGTATTAAATACCACGCTTGACATGTAAAAAAATCATGTAAAAAAATCATACTTCTCACTTTGGTTTATTTTAAGGTTAATTTAATGTCAATAGCTAGATACACTTGGTGGATAAATTTAGGTACCACTATTCACATAAGTGTGTCTATGTGGGGTTGCATGAACATCAAAAAGTCCATTGATGCTGAAAATTCATCTACGTGGGGCGATGGTAAATTAGTCAAAGTTAAGGCTATAGGGACATTAAGTTATCATTAAAAACTGGTTATTATTATTTGAATTTAAAATGGACATTTGTGGTACTCTTTTAGACGAAATTTGATTTTTATTCTTCATTGGACAAATTCGGTTACTCTATTTCAATTAGAAATACTCAGTTTGATTTTTTTCTTAATTCAAATATTGTGGATACCAATTCTTTATCTGGTTACAATAATTTATATATGCTTAATACGATTGCATCTTATAAAGAAACATTGCATGTGAATTCATATGGTATTAAACATAAATTAACCAATGAGAATTTTACTTTATTATGACACAATCGATTAGATAGCATCTCTCAAAAGAGAATGAAAAATCTCGCGTCAAAAG
Source organism: Fraxinus excelsior (assembly GCA_019097785.1). Classification (NCBI taxonomy): domain Eukaryota; kingdom Viridiplantae; phylum Streptophyta; class Magnoliopsida; order Lamiales; family Oleaceae; genus Fraxinus; species Fraxinus excelsior. Next base: position 17,512,277 of record CM032641.1, on the reverse strand, counting down.
GAATTATTGATTCCCTTAATTTTTCAGACTTCAAAGTTCATGTTAATTGCACTAAGAGAAAACAAACAAATATAATGAGATTAGATGTCAATAGAACTTCAAACGCCTTAAAACTAATTTATACGGATATATGTAGGCTATTCCATTCAACTTCTTAGAATGGTCAATAATCATTTAGTATGTTTATAGACGAATTTTTCTCACTACGACTACCTATATATCATCTATAAGAAAATCTCAAACACTGGACATGTTTAAGGCATATAAGGCAAATGTTGAAAATCAACTCGACAAAAGAATAAAACATGATAGATCTGGTCATGGTGAATAGCAGATATGACAAATTAAGAGAACAATGTCTAGGGTCTTCTGCTAAAATTCCTAGAGAAATGTGAAATCTTCCCACATTGTACCATTTCAGGGTCCTTTGGCATGAATATTGTTACTAAAAGACGAAACAAAATAATTAAAGACGTGGTAAGGAGTATAATTAGTCATTCTACATTGCCAGAATCTCTATATGAAGAAGCACTAAATATTGCAGCTTAGATTTTCAATAAAATTCCAAGTAAAGCAACTATTAAGGGTTTACAAATTTTTAAAGATCATCTATTAGGTCAATTTTCAAAACGAAAATACAAAAAATTCCCTATACTTCAACAGTTAGGAGTTTAATGTATGCTTAAGTTTGTACACATCTGCATGTGGCATTCATTGTTGAAATGTTAGGCAAATATTTAATTAACTTGGGGATGGAAATTTGGAAAGAAGCTATTAGGTTATTCGGTATTTATAGAGAACTAAAGATTACATAATCACATTCAGAAAATCAGACCAATTGGAGATTATTTGATATTCTGATCATGGAATATGACTGCAAAATATTGTCATTATGCTACATATTTTAAATAGATTTGAAAGATCACTTTAGTTATTCTGTGACAACAGCAGTATTGTATTCCAACAGGTGCATGATGATCTCAAAGTTTGTAGCAATTAAGTTCATAATTGTCAAAGAAAGAATTCAAAGTGGTTAGGTTTCTATAAAGCATATTAGAACAAACTCCATAATTATGGATCTATTTATTAAATAGCTACCACTTAAGGTCTTTCACGAGTATAATACACACATGAGTGTTGTACATTTTGATGATATTCTAGTATAGTGAGAGTTTGTATTCGGATGTTGTCTATTTTAGACACCATTTTTATCCATTGATATTCGATTTATTTTGGAAATAAAGTATTTAGTTCAGTTCCACTCTAATTAAAGTTTATTGTAGATCTCATTAAACAATAAGGTAGAACCAATTGGAAATATGAATGTTTGGATCACATTACATGTAATTTTCATGCTACACATCCTCACTTGATTTGTGTCATTTGATTGTATTGCTATACATGACTACTGAGGATTTAGTTACGATATTTGTAACAAAAGTCACTTTGATCATATATTGATATAAACAATGGACAAGATTGTTCGGAGATACTTTTGGTTATGATAGCAAAAGTTTTGACGTCATAATATTATACACATTTATAAGGTAACATATGTGACTCTCAAGTGGGAGATTATTGTGTTTCTTAATTTGTCATGTGAGCATATATATATATGTAATTAATTGTGAATAAATCTATCTTAAAGTTGAGCTTAATTAAAGTGATCTAATAAAGAATTAAATTGTTGGTGTCAGGACATCTAAATAAAGTGTGGGTCGGATTATATGTGTGAAATCGGATCCATTATGGTTGTATTTGACGATGTACCAAATACATATGGAAATTATAAATATGGTTATCTTCCTCAATTCATCTGCAACTTCTCATTCTTTGTATCATTCCACCAATACAAGAATACAAAAGAAAGCATATTGAAGAGGAAACTCAACACTCGCAATCAAGAACGAGGATTAAAAAAAACAAGAATCAAGAAGTAGAATTTGAGCAACTAAATCGAACAAGACAATCAAGATTATAAAGCTAGAAGCCGATATCAAGATCAAGAACTTAAGAACCACAATTAAAATTCAAGACCCAGTATTAAAAAATTATTCCCAAAAAAATTAATGTATGTTCCACATTACTAATTTTCTTGATGATTTGACATGAAGAATTTTGACAATAAAGTAATTATATTTCCAGATTTTAAAATTTAAAGTTTCATAAAGTTTTAACACGTAGTCCCAATTTCACTTGAATATGAAGTATTGGGTAACTATATTAGCTAATTATTTCATTGGAATTTGGATGAAATTATAACAAGTCGTATTTTTTATTTATTTTTATTTTAGATTATTATGTTGGAAAATTATTTAATTTGTCACGTGGACCGACATATATAATTAATTGTGTATAAACACTATCTTAAAATTAAGCTCAAAATAAAAGTGATATGATAAAGAGTTGAGTAATCGAGTTTTGGACATTAAAATAAAGTGTGTGTTATGTTATATGTTTAAACATCATATTCCTTTCAAATTATATTTCGTGGTGGGTGAAATACATATGGAAATTATTTATAAGGTTATGGTACCCAATTCATATATAATTCACATTATTTGTGTCATCCCATCAATATACGAATTTAAAGAGAAAGTCTATTGAAAAGGAAGATCCAAAAATCCGCAATCTAGAATCAAGATCAATTAACAAGATCAATTAATCAAGAATCAAGAAAAAAGGTTTGAAACAATTAAATTGAAAACAAGGCAATCAAGATTAAAAGTAAGAAGATAAATCGAGTGGAGATTGCAAGTTAATGTTCAAGACAAAGGATTAAAGTTTCAAGATTCATTATTCAAGATACAAATCAAGTGATCAATGTATGTTCTGTAATAATTATTTTTCTTGTGACATGAAGATCTTGGTAACTATGTAAAGTTTACAACATTTAAATTTCATGAAAAATTCAACAAGTAGTATCAGAGCTAATTTATGTTAAAACATTGAAATTAAATGAGAAATTTTAGGGTTGAAATTCATAATTAGGCTTTCAAAAATTTGATATGTGAATTTCGAACTCTAGATTTCAAAAATATGGATTTTCAAGGATTTTTTTTGGAATCACAACAGCACCCAGTGCATGTCGATGATATGCGCCCAGCTTTCGGACGCTATAGCGCCTACCTGTTTACTGTTATTTTTATTTTTTTTAAAGTTCAAAACAAAATAAAAATAAAAATAAAATAATAAGGAACTAACAATTAGATTCAAATCTTGGTATTTAAAAAAATCTTTTTGATTACTAGTTTTCCTAAATAAATTAGTTTAAATAACATATTACCAAACTAACATCTATTGTCTAGATTGATTTATTTAGATTATTATGAAGGTTGTGTATTTGTAATTCATGTGGATATTCACTGGCCCAAAGGAAGGTAAATGCTTGGCCGAATTATATGCACACATGTGGTAATATGTGACAATTGTAAGGTTTTGTTTTAACTGAACAATAAATCAGTCCAAAAATAGGTTTATTGTTTGACATAGTTTATTGTCAATATTTGATTACTGTATCAAGAGTACCACTTACAAGTTGATATTTATATTCAAAGACTAAATATCAATGTTGTGACATGTCTCTTGTGATGTGGTTTACCATTATTTGAATTAATTAATTGTTTAATACGAACTCTAATGTGAACATATTTCTTTGGCTTTGTTCTTTATTTAGTTAACTCTTTTGCTTCTACAATATTTACAAATATCAACTCTATTCTCATACTAAATAGAACCAACTTTAAGGAATGGAAAGAGATGATTGTTCTTGGTTGAACAATCCGCTGCACTTACGAATAAAAGTTCCGCTGTTGAAAAGGGGGATTTTGATAAGTGGGATCATTTAAATTGCATGTGTGCTATAATCATGAAGTGTGATATTTCAGAATCATTCAGGGACGTTGTATTCAATAAGGTACCTACTGTCAATGAATTTCTTGATAAAATTGAGAAACTCTTTGCAAAAAGCGATAAGGCCGAAACTAGTATGCTTTTGACGAATTTAGTATCACTGAGGTATAAAGGTAAAGGAAATATTCGTGAGTACATCATCGAGATGTCTCATATTTCTCAAAACTGAAAATACTAAAGGTCGAGCTTTCTGATGATTTGCTCGTGCATTTGGTTTTAACTTCTCTTCCTGCACAATAAGCTCATTTCATACCATGTGCAAGAAAAAGAAAGGCTGAAACAAGCAATGGCTGAAAGTGTTTACTTGACTAGTACCTCTAAGGATAAGTTCAAGAAAAGAAAGAATAAGAAAGCTGTACCCGATCTAACTCAAAAGAAACAACAAAAGTCTGAAAATGATGAATCATTTTGCTGTTACTTTTGTGGAATTCCAGGACACTTGATAGGAGATTGTACCAAATATCTCGATGGGCGTGTAAAGAAAAATATGTTTCTCGTTTTGATTTGTTCTAAGGTTAATTTAGTTTCTGTACCTAGACATACATAATGGATTGTTTCCGGTGCCACTACTAATATAAGTGTGTCTATGCAAGGTGACTGAACATTTGAAATTCAAATGATACCGAAAGATTCATTTATGCATGCAACAGTAAATCAGTTGAAGTAAAGGCTCTAGGAAATTTTAGATTATTATTAAAGAATATTTTTATTTGGATCTGAAAGAGACTTTTGTGGTGCCCTTTTTTTAGAAGAATTTGGTTTCTATTTCTATTTTGGAAAAATCTGGTTATTCTTGTTCATTTGGATATAATAAATTTAGTCTTTTCTTGATTTAAATGTGGCTACCGGTTCTTTATATGGATATGATAATCTATAATTGCTTAATTCAGTTTCCTCTTATAATGAAACATTGCATATGAACTTACGAGGTATTAAACGTAAATTAACCAATGAGAATTACGCTTCATTATAGCACAAGCGTTTAGGTCACATTTCTTGAAAGAGAATCGAAAAAACTTATGTCAAAAGGAATTCTTGATCTCCTTGATTTTTCAGACATAAGTGTTTGTGTAAATTGCCAATAGAATTTCGGATGTCTTGAAACTAATTCATACGGAGATCTGTGGGACATTTCCTTCGACTTTTTGAAATGGTCAACATTCATTTATTACGTTCATAAATGATTATTCTCATTGTGGTTACATGTATCGTATTTATGCGAAATCTCAATAACTGAATGTGTTCAAAGCTTACAAAGCCGAAGTTGAAAATTAACTTCATCATTGTGGTGAATACTATGGCAAATATAAAGGATTAAGAGAACTTGTTAAATTCCTAGATGAATGAGAAATCGTCCAACAGTATACCATGTTAGTTCTCCTAGCGTGAATGGTGTTGCTGAAGAACGAAACAGAAAACTTATGGATATGGTAAGTAGTATGATTAGTCATTCTACTTTATCAGAATCTCTCTGAGGAAAAGTGTTAAAAATTGTAGCTTATATTCTCAGTAGAGTTTCAAGCAAAGCAACTGTCAAAAACCTTATGAACTTTGGACATGCGAAAATCCTAGGTTGAAGCACTTACACACTTGTGGTTTTCCAGTTGAGGCAAGACCTTATAGGCCATCGGAAAAGAAATTGGATTTCAGAACTGTTAGTTACTATTTATTGGATACTTTGAGAGGTTAAAGGGTTACAAATTTTATGATCTCACTACCAATCAATTTTCGAAATAGGAAATGCCCGGTTCTTTGAGGATGTGGAGTTTGTGAGGGAGAAAAATGTTAGAGATTTTGTCTTTAAGGAGAAATGTATAAATATCTCTCATATTACAATTTACAACGATTAGGATCAGTAACAATTTTTTATTCCAGATCTTGTTCAAGAAGGAATTTCGGATCAAGGTAGTATTATAGAACCCCCTATAAATAATCAAGAGATTGTTCTAAAGAACAAATGTAATTGAGGAGATCCAGTAAAGAAAGGAGAAATGCAATCCTAGATGACTTTATAGTATTTCTCCAAGAACAAGAGGATGTCATTGGATTGATGGAAGAAAATCCTATTGACTTTTATCAAGTAATGCAAATGAATAATTCTCAAAAGTAAATCGATGCCATGAATGAGGAAATAAAGTCCATGGAAGACAATGACATTTGTGAACTTGTCCCATTGCCTAAAGGTACGAAACTCATTCGTTGCAAATGAATATATAAACCTAAGAGGGATTCAAACGGTAATATGGGAAGATATAAGGTTTGTTTTATTACAAAGGGCTTTACTCAAAGGGAAGTCATCAATTACAAATAGACCCTCTCTCCAATTTCAACGAAATACTTTTTCAAGATTATAATGGCACTTGTGGCACATTTTGATCTTGAGCTATATCAGATGGATGTAAAGATGACGTTTCTCAATGGTAACATTGATGAGATGATATATATGGTTTAATCGGAAAAACTCGTGTCGGGAAATCTAAGAAAAATGGTTTGAAAATTAAAGAAATTCATCTATGGGCTTATGGAGACTCCTTATCAATGGTATCACATGTTTCATCAAATAATCATCTTGTTTGGTTTTGACATGAATGTGATTAATGATTATGCATACCACACGTTCAGTAGGAATAAGTATATTTTCTTGGTATTATATGTCGATGACATATTGCTTGCTTACAATGATATATGTTTATTGCACTAAACCAAGAGATTTGTATCTAAGAATTTTGAGATGAAAGATCTTGGTGATATCTCTTTCGTATTAGATTCAGATATATTGGGATCGTTCTCATGATATTTTGGATTACCACGAAAGAGTTATATCGACAAGGTGTTTAAGAGATTTGGGATGCAGGATTGCAAACCAGATGACACTCATGTTGCTAATGGAGATAAGTTTAATCTCAATCATATTCTTCAGGCTCAAGTATGCACACATCTGGACATGCCATTTATTGTTGGAATGTTATGGAGATATTTAAGTAACCCTGTGATGGATCATTGGAAGGGAGCCTAGCAGGTTATGCGATATTTACATATAACAAAATATTAAATGCTCACATATGGGAAATCAGACCAATTGGAGATCATTGGTTATTTTGATTTTAATTTTGCTAGATGTCATGATCCACATCTGGCTATATCTTCCTGCTAGCTAGATGAGCTATATCCTAGAAGAGTGCTAACCATGACAGCGGAGTTTGTAGCTTGTTATAAGACATCCAATCAAAAAATATAGATGCGAAATTTTGTCATTGGGCTGCGAATTATACATAGAAGTAAAAGACCACTTAACCTATTTTGTGACAATTAGTTAGCATTCTTGTATTCAAATAACAATAGGAATTCGATAAAGTCTAAATTTATAAACATTAAATTCCTAGTTAAATAAAGATTTTAGAGTGATTAGATTATATAGAACATATTTGGACAAACTTCATGATAGCAAATCCATTCACTAAAGGTCTATTACCCAAGGTCTTTCATGATCACATTGCTTACATGGGTGTTGTACATTTTGATGATATGCTAGTTTAGTAGGAGTTTGTAATTTTGGATATTGCCTTTTTGAAACATAATCTTTTGGTTGTGCACATTCAAGTTTATTTCAGTAATAAAAGTATATAGTTCAGTTTTCATTATTATTAAAGTTTTTGGTTTGATCTCATTAAAATATAAGGTATTAAAGAATAAAGTATGACCATTTGAAAATATGTATGTTTGGATCATAATGCATGTGATTGTTATGTTGCACATCCATATTTGATCTATGTCATTTGATTGCATTGATATATGTGACTATTAAGGGATTAGTTGTGATATTTGTAACGAAAACTGTTTTGATCTAATATGGCATAATTCATGGACGAGATTGTTCAGAGATTGATGTGATCCATTATACGAGAGTAAGTCTGGGCAAAGATCCATTGATGATTGAAGGAGGTCCAATGACTAGGTCGCTAGCAAAACGGGTCAAGAAAGCAATGACTAGGTCGCTAGCAAAACGGGTCAAGAAGGCATGGTGGACGAAACGTTGACCGCGACGAGCAAATGGGCAAGTTTCATGTTGGCCATGGACGGAGAAACCAAATGGATCAACATGATTCAAACAACGGATAAGGGGATGGCGTGGTTCAACTATGCGACTGCATAGTTGAACTAGGCATGCAGTCGCATGCCTGGCATCCGAGAATAATAGGGCTGAAATTGAAGCCTCTATACGACCGCATAGAGTATAACTATGCGTCCGCATACTTAAGTCCGACCGTGAGATTTGCATTTTTTGGAAAGAATTATGTTTTGTTTCAAACTCTGTTTTTTGGGTATCTTTTGTCATCTTTAGGATATGTTTCCGTGATAAACTAGGGTTTTAGTAGTTGGTTTAAATAGTTTCATTATATTCATTGTAAAGACAATTTTTTATTGAGATTATTATCGCGAGGCTAAATTGCTTTCTTATCGTTCTTCATTATTTTAATTTTGAACTTATCAAGAATTAAATTCTTGTGGCGTTCTACAAACTAAAAGTAAGGTTCATAAGTTTTGTGATCTCGGATCAAGATATTGTTAGCGATTGTCTTGGTTTTTGGTTCAATAATTTATTGGGTCGAGTTTTTCAAACATTGATTCTTAGCTTTCTTTGGTTGTTCTAATTTGTTGTGGGTTCCGTAGCTACAATTGCTACGTGGGTCAAGTAAGCAATGTGGCTACTTGCTCAAGGCATGGTGGACGAAACATTGACCGCGACGAGCCATGGGCAAGTTTCATGTTGGGCATGGACGGAGAAACCAAATGGATCAACATGATTCGAGCACTGGACGAGGGGATGGCGGGGTTCAACTATGCGACCGCATTGTTAAACAAGGCATGCAGTCGCATGCCTGGCATCCAAGGCCCAAACTAAAGCCTCTATGTGACTGCATAGAGTATAACTATACCGCCACATAGTTAAGTTCGGCAGCGAGATTTTGCATTTTCGGAAAGAATTCTGTTTTGTTTCAAACTCGATTTTTTTGGTATCTTTTGTTATCTTTAGGATATATTTCCATGGTAAACTAGGGTTTTAGTAGTTGGTATAAATAGTTTCATTATATTCATTGTAAAGACAATTTTTTATTGAGATTATTATTGCGAGGCTAAATTGCTTTCTTCTCGTTCTTCATTGATTTAATTTTGAACTTATCTAGAATTAAATTTTTTTGGCATTCTACGAATTCAATGTAAGGTTTATAAGTTTTGTGATCTCGAGTCAAGATATTGTTAGCTGTTGTTTTGGTTCTTGGTTCAATATTTTATTGGGTCGGACTTTTCAAACATTGATTCTTGGCTTTCTTGGGTTGTTATAATTTGTCGTGGGTTCTGTAACTACAATTGCTACGTGGATTCGTATTAGAAATGCTTTTGGTTATGATAGTAAAAATATTGATCTCATAAGATTATACTCATTTAGAAGGTAACATATGTGGCACAAGTGAGAAAGTGTTGAGAAATTATTTAATTTGTTATGTGAGTCTACATATATAATTAATTGTGTATAAATGACATTTTAAAGTTAAGTTCAAAATTAAAGTGATCTAATAAAAAATTAAGTAATTGAATTTTGGGTATCTAAATAAAGTGTGTGCTCTGTTGTATGTGTAGAGACCAGATTCTTTTAGAATTGTATTTCATGATGGGTGAAATACACATGAAAATCATTTATAGGGTTATGGTCCCCAATTAATAAGCAATTCTCATTAATTCTTTGTGTCATCCCATCAATATAAAAATTTAGAGATAAAGTATATTGAAGAGGAAGATCCAAAAACTCATAATCAAGGATTACAATCTAAAATCAAGATCAATTAATCAAGAAGAAGGTTTGAAACAATTAAATTGAAAAACAAGACAATCAAGATTAAAAGCCAGGAGATAAACCAAGAGGGGATCGCAAGTTGAACTCCAAGACAAAAAAAATTAAAGTTTCAAAATTCTTTATTCAATATACAAATTAATGGATCAATGTATGTCCCTCATTAATTATTTTTCTTGGTGATTTGACATAGAAATCGTGACAATTATGTAAAATTTATAAAGTTTAACCTTTATAAAAAATTTAACATATTATTCACATCACAAAGTAACTACATATGCTTGAAGCACCATAATTCAATTTTTTTTTTTTCCTATGAAAAACTTAATTGACACGTCTATAATGATATAGCCTTCTCATGATGTTGTTAATTTTTTATATATTGGTAAAATAAGCTATTATGTGTGATTTCTTAATTGAAAAAAATTATAGTTGCGACTTTGTTTTAAATAGACGCACGAGGTTTTGTGATTGTGGAGTTTCTCCGTTTGATTCCATTAAAATCATAATCAATTTATCTTTTTCTTCTTATTTACCACATATTCTCCAATAAAATAATATTACATATAATTCCATTTTTTTTTCTTTTTTGATCACCCATTTTTCAAAAAATAAATAAATACTATTCCAAACCGTTGAAATTACAAATAATGAGGACCAAATGGGACTAATTATATAATTATTCGCATTATTTTTAGGAATCGGTTCAATAGAGAGAAGGAGTGAAACGTTTGTGGAGAGGATATATATTAACTACTATTGATAGATATTACGAAAAAATTCTATATAAAAACATTTTTCTTCAATTCAAACATACGTTAATTCAATTTACTTTTGTGTATGCATGAGAATAGTAATTTTTTAAAATTAATTATTGTCTCGTCATTACAAAGTACCGAAAAATAGCACTCTTGATAACACTAAACTTTCAATGTCTCTTCTCTTTTACCTTTTTGTACTATTTTGTTCAATTCAAACATACCTAAAAAATTCTAAAGAGTTTTTATTGACAACTGAAGAGTCTCAATTGTACTTGTTAAGTCCCTATTTGGAATGTATTAAAATTTTCATTTTCATTCTTCTACTATTTTTCAATCGCATTTTTTAATAAAATAATATTTTCTATCGTATCAATAAATCTTTCTTCTTTTTCAACCACACATTCTCCACTAATTTACTATTCCAGAATACATTTTCCAAAATAATGTGGCTCAAACACACCCTAAATATAATTTGCTCCCAACAAACCGATGTTTAATATAACATAAATAGATTACTAAAAAGAATCACAATAAATATTCTCTTTTGTTTGTTGACAGCAATACGTATCTTTAATATAATAAAGAAGTAATAGATATCAAGAAACCAACATTTGCAAAGTGCATGAACGCAGATTTCTTTAAAGCTTAAAACTTAAGCAAGACAAAATAAATCTAATGTACAAGCTGGCAAAATATTTTTTTTCTTTTTTGGAGTGGTCCAAAGATTGGACATGTTATGCATGTTTTGTCAAGAATCATATCATAATATTTGGCTTTATATCTGACTAGACAACTCGAGTCGCAATTAATCAATTGTTCATCCAGCTCAATTCGGATGGAAGACAAGGGATAAAGATCGATTAATTTAGGTATTCGTATTGATTCTTATGAGCCAATAGCGCACACATATCTATATCTATATGCAGGGGCGGAGCCAGTCTGTCGAAGTAGGAGGGTCCCAGAGTTGAAGGAGTTCGGGGGAAGCGCCCCCGATTTTTTTTTTTTAAACATTATCCGTTAAAATGATAGAAATTGATACTTTGTCGTGGAGAAAGGAAACAAAGGAACATAAATTAATATATATTAGTTGAATACTTAAAAAATGGTAATACCTTCATAAAGACATGTCGGTAATTGACAATTATTTTTTGGGCACTTACAATTCTACTGGTTCAAACTTCAAAATTAGAAGTTAAGATTTAGGCATATATGCATAATGTATTTTAATTTTTATAGCTGAAAAATCTAAAATTTTAACATTCTCATTCAGTTAATAAGATGTAAACGGGTTTAAAGTATTATCTTCTCCTGTAATAAAATGTCTCACACAGACACCTCAATTCTTAGAGAACCTAAAATCTCAGCATTCCAAAAAAAAAAATGCACATTATGAAATTCATGAAAGGCTTTTTCAAATACAAATTGGTAAATACAAAAAAAAAAAAAAAAAATTTGTTGGGGGTGGGGGGCCCCCCAAGGACCCCCCCTCCCCTCCCCTCCGCCCCTATCTATATGTGTGTGCGCGCGCGCCACATTATTTTGGAAGAAAGTATGTTGAAATAGTAGATTGATTGAGAATGTGTGGTTGAAAAAGAAGGAAAAATTATTGATTTGATAAAAATATTATTTTATTAAAAAATGTGTGGTTGAAAACAAGTAGAAGAATGATAATAAAAATTTTAATACCTACCAAATTACATCGACATAATTATCTATATTGATTAGCCTACCTATGTTTTATTCAAACCAAACAATCTCTATAGTATGGATATACATACAAAGAAAAGTTACATAACTAGTAAAGCAATAACAATGGATAAGTGCATCTTCAATATGCGCTTTATTAGTTTTATTTCTCTATTTTCGATAGTCGAACCTCTTTTTAAGGTATTCAGTACATTTTTTTATCTTCAAAAGTAAAATGACGGGTAAACTTAATTCTCAAAGAGTCAAGTTCACTCTAAATACGACGTCTCTTTTATTATTGCACTAATATAAATATTCTTTACACATATTTGACTTGGACAAGTTCACAATTTAAGTCAACTTGATATGATATTAGGTCGAGTCTTGAATTATTCGAACATCGTTCACGAAAGAAGTACGGAAATTTGAATATAATTAGGTTTTCTTTCTTTTGCTTTTAACAATTCATTTCGACAAAAGCGGGAATAAGAACGACAGATAATTATCTAGGAATTATGAAATGAACGACGAGTTTTGTATCACACATTGTTAAATCTTTCAAGAAATGTTAGTGCACAAAGAAAATACAAAGAGTGCATAATAATTAATTGAATTATTTATAACCAAACAAGATCTCATGTGTGCATGGGAAATCTCCTAAAATTATAAGTAATTAATCGGGTTGGCAGAAGGTTCAATGTATGTGCTTAATTTTTATTTTTTCTTATAATCTTTTCTATTCACGTGGTAACAACTACAGCAGATCATTACAACATTATTATTTGCCAACTTTTATAAAAATTGTGCCTCTCAAGGTGATTAATTTGCATACTAAATCTTGAAATTCTTATTCCCCTCGTTTCATAGAGATAAACTTGCTTCCTTTTTTATTTATCTCAAATTATATATCATTTTTCTTTTTATATTATAATTAATTTCTTATTTTTCAATGTGTCCATATTTAGCCACTGTTTGGTTGGAATTAAAATCAGATTTTTAGTAGATTTTGATAAAAATTGATAAAATGTGTGGTTGAAAAGTTTGGTTAAAATTGATTATTAATTTTGACCTATATTATAATCTAAATTTTATTATCAACAAATATGAACTATCATTATTTAATGTACGTGTATATTAAAAAAGGTAGATAAAAATAATTTCAATTATATTAATTAAAAGTTCTAATCTTGGAAGCAAGCCTATCTTTGTGGATCGGATGGTGTAAAATAAACTTCGAATTTAATTACATGTGCAAAATAATTAACCAAGATGTTTGTTAGCAATAAATGCAAATAAAAATATTAATCTTTAGTATTTATTAAAAATAAAAACAATATTATCAGTTAGAATGTCATTCTACATGTATATTGTTTCTGTTGAAGCATCAATTCTTAAAGATCTTAATTAGCAAATAAATAAATAAAGGGCTTACTTTCTATTGAACGAGGAAAAAAAAAAAAAGTCAAAATTCTCATCTTTTGACTTTGCTTCTTTTCAAAGCATACAGCTTTACGACTTTATTCCCCCATTTAGTTTTTGCATTTTGTGTCCCACTTTGGGATATACTAAAAGATCAATTCTTTAGAGTCCTCCAGATTAAAACGATAATTATGAGAGAGTCAACAAATTTTGAGAATTTTTATTCTATAACTAAGATGTGAATGCTTAGCAGTATAGGTAGCAACAAAATTTTGAGATAAAAATTAAATTATTTTTCTCTTTAATTTGGTTCGGTTTTCTTGAATTTCGATTTTCGATATGATTAGCTCTCGTTGCATGATTGAGTATAATACAAAAGTAATTAAAAAGAAAAAGTAGTTTACATAGATTCATTAAAAAGAGTAAGTAATTAATATATGTCATATAAAATGATTAAGGTAATTGCTGACCATGAATAACATTATTTTTGAAGAAAGTAAGTTATTATTAGGCTCCGTTTCATAGGTCCAATTTTCCATGAAAAATGAAAAAATATTTTCCATTTTCCAACTTTTGTAATGTTTGATTGGCGTTTCCCGGGAAAATATTTTCCAATTTTCTAAATTTTTCACATTTTTTAGGAAAATAAGGGTCTGTCTGATTACAAATGTGGAAAATGGGTGAAAAGAAAATGAATTCCAAGGAATTGAATTGCCTAGAAATTGTTTTACCATGAATTTTAATTAATTGTGTTTGATTGATATAATTTTTCACCTGATCCGGTTAGCTTTGTTTTTCATGAAAATTATCAATTAAATGGATAAAATGTATTAGAATTGGTGATAGAATTTGTTTGGACTGCTAAAAAGTTAAAAAAAAATCGAAATTTTTTGTGTTCGTTTGGCTTTGCAAATTGTCAATTAAATGAATAGATTATTTTTTACCATTGGATTTGGAATTTGTTCCAATTGCAAAATAATAATAATAATAATATAAAACCAAAAGGAAAACAAATTCCACAAAAACATGGAAATTGGGCGCGTGCGGGTGGTGGAAGGCAAAATTTTTCCGGGCATAACATTGGCTATCAAACAGTCAAAAAGTTGGAAAATAGAAAAAAAATTCAAGTTCCATGGAAAATGAGGGTGATCAAACAAGGCCTAAACAAAAATTTGGTTCAACATAGAAAAGAGGGGCAAAAATGACATTAACCATTTTGGTGCACAAAATAAAAGCTCATTTGCACAATTTTTCACTATTTTGGTGCAAATTATGGTGTTCGGTTGGAGGGGATTTCATCAAATTTATGGTACAAAATGGGAAAAAATAGTGAAATGGTGCAAGGATTGGAGATGCCCTAATTGACCTCAATTTTTTTAAATAGATTTTATAAAAACTAATTTTTTAAGAATATGAAATTAAAAAGTAGTAAAAAATTATTTTATTGAGAGAATGCGTGATCGAAATTAAATTTATGAACACTTAAACGGTGATTTGGACCTTGTCTGATCCTCATTTTTTTAAAACAGATTTTTCTATCTTCTTTTCAACCACACATTATTCAATAAAATAATATTATATGCAACTCAAAAACTTCTCTCTCATTTTTGACACATTCTCTATCAATATATTATTTCATTCTATTCTACACCAAAAATAGGGCTCAACCATGCCTTTAATTTATTTATAGGATAATTGCAGCAAAAGTTCTAAACCTTTGAAATATTAACAAACTTTCTCCAAACATTTGATTTATTGCAATCGTCATCCATAATTTTCTTAAATGTTGCAGGTGAAGCCCTTTTGGACAATTTTTATTCATAATTCTATCAGTTGACAAAAATTTTAACTTCAACCACATTTTTAATATTCTAAAAAGGGGTGAAAAAATAACTTTCCATTTATCACATTAAATAAAAAAATTAAGGAATAAAACAAAAACACGCGCGCGCACACACACACACACCGGTGGGTCTGCCGGCGGTGCAGGAATTGGTTTGAGTTCCTGATGAACCTATCATCAACAAGAGATGGAAACTAACCACAGAAGAATTAGGAGCCGAATTTGATAAAATTTCTGAGTTATGGGGCTTCAATTCCTCTAATGGTAAGGATCTACAACCCATCAACAAGACCAAGAAATTCAACAAAGGTGAGTTTTCTCTCTCTGTGTTTTGTGTATGTATACATCTATATCTACAAATCCTTGTTCATTTATGTAAATACAGCACCCAGAAATACATTAGAGATAGAAGTATAAATTAAGGTTTTTCTGTGCAAGGACAAATGATAAGGTTGAACAGAAGAACTGTCCAAGGCCAAGGAAGAATATGTACAGAGGCATAAGGCAAATGCCATGGGGAAATGGGCGGTAGAAATTCGTGACCCCAAAAAGGGTGTCCGAGTCTGGCTCGGACCCTTCAACACGGCGGGGAAAGCAGCCAGGGCATATGATGACGCCGCCATGCGCATCTGTGGAGACAAGGCAAAACTCAACTTTTCCAACAATCTACCACCGTCGACTCTGCCAACCCCTCCGGTTCAGCCACCGGCTAAGCGACTGCATGTCAATCATGAGCCAAACTCGTTAATGGATTACGGGATTCAAACTACCCAGCAACAATATGTTTACTACCCAACCCAGGCGGTAGCTAGTCAATCTTTTGAGTCGAAGGATGAAATTTCGAGCTTGGAATTGTTATTGGGATTGGACCAGCTAAGCCACCTTAGTTTGTCAACACTGAGTCAGATGACTCAATTGATCTTCTTTCCCACAGAACCAAAGAATCCTCAAATCATCCCTCAAACTATAGGGCATTTGTGTTTGAGTTTGTGGGGGAGTTGGTCGGTGTGTATTTTGGGTTTTAGGTGGAGGTGAGCGAGGGTTGAGAGGAAGAAGACATCAGTGTGTGTATTTTTTACTTCTTACTTCTTACTTAATTATTTAATAAATGGAAAGTTACTTTTTTAAAATATTAAAAATATGGTCAAAATTAATTTTTGGTCAAATGACAAAAATATGATGAAAATTGTCTAAAAGGGTTTCACCTGCAACATTTGAAAAGATTAGGGGTGACGGTTGTATCAAATCAAAGATTTGAGAAAAATCTGCTAATGTTTCAAAGGTTTGAAACCTTTGCTGCAATTATCCCTTTATTTATATTTTTAGAATGTATATAGCATTGTGCAGTTCACATAAATGAGCCATCGAAATATCACCTTTGGTGTTAAATCGGATTTTATGCAGCAATTATTATATTTTGAAGCAAAATTACCTAAGGCATGAAAAGAAATTACCCTCCAAAGGCGGTCCACTCTATTGAGCCCCTGTTTGACAACAATTATTTGGGAAGTATAGAGTTTTGAATAGTGATTTTTAACAGAATGTGTAGTTAAAAATAAAAGTTTTTGGGTTACATGCAGAATATTTACGTTAAAAAAAGAGTTTGGAAATATTGGTTGTCAAACATGAATTGAGTTTTGTGCTCGTTTTTTACATTCGCTGAATTTTGTGCTCGTTTATTATTATTATTTTCGTTACATTCGTTGTGCATCCTGTGAAATTTTTCGAACATGCTATTGAGTTTTGTGCTCTTTTTTCATATTCATTTTCGTTACATTCGCGGAGTTTTGTGCTCGTTTTTTATTTTCATTTTCGTTACATTCGTCATGCATCTTAAGAATTTTTTCGAACATACTCCATTCCCCTTCAGTTCTACATACCAGTAAGACAGCCCCCAGGGCACATCTCCAAGTGGTAAAAAGAGAAGGTGGAAAAACTCCAACTTTGCTTGAGGCTGCCGCGTCAAGGGTTCGAATCCTGAAATATGGATTAGGCCATTGGGTAAGTGCAAGTGTACAAACAGCCTTTCACCTTGTACTCTTGTAGGCATAACCTGCGATTTACCTCATTCACCAAGGGTCATGATAGGACAGGTGGGAGCCATCAAAATTGCGATTCATCATTTACATACCAGTAAGACACATCATTTCACAGCACAAGTAATGAACCCAAAATCCCTCTTTTTGCTTTCAACACTTCTCTTTCACCCTCACTCAACCTAAAATCATAAGAATTAAAATCAGATTTTTAATAGATATTGATAGAAGTTGAAGAAATGTGTAGTTAAAAAATTATAGAACCCATGAAATATGTAATTAAAATCAATTGCTGACTTTGCTCCTGTTTAAACCATATTAAAATTTTTATTTTCATTCATATACTCATTTTCAACCACACATTATTTAATAAAATAATATTTTCTATCACATCAATAACTTTTCATTCTTTTTCAACCGCACATTCTCCATCAATCTACTATTTCAAAATACATTCTTCTAAAATAATGTGGCTTAAATACACCTTTTAATTTAGATTAAAATCTGAATTTTAATTCCTTACCACTATTTGCATATAATAGCCAAGTTCAAGATATGCATTATGCTATTCTTTATTTATTATATACATTACAGTAAACAATTAAATTAATATTTTCTTGTACTATAATTCAATATCAAGTTGGAAAATGTTGAGATATTTGGACAAAAAATCTGGTCAGATCTTATAGCGGGTTTGTGGATTTTGGTGGGTCTAATCTCAATACAGAGCTCATCACTCCTCTCATTATACATAAAACAAACAAGCCCACCATAGGAAAAAGGAACCCAACTTTTTTTCAGCTTTTTTTCTTCACAATTTCTTCTTTCTCCATAAGAATTGACAATGGGCATGGCAGGAGAAGAAGTCACACAGTTTCATGTTTTAGCTGTTGATGATAGTTTGATTGACAGAAAGCTCATTGAGAGACTTCTTAAAACATCTTCTTTTCAAGGTACTTTACTTTCTTGATTAGTATAAACAGAAAGAAAATATAGGGAAAAGTGATTTTTTTTTTTTTTTTTTTTCAATCTTTTTGAATATGATTTTGATCCATTGAGCTTCTTTTTTTCATAATATTTTGCATTTGTCCATGACAGTCACTACAGTTGATTCTGGTAGCAAAGCTTTAGAATTTCTTGGTTGGGAAGAAGATGACAGAAACAACCCAAATGAGACTTCTGTTTCTCCCAAAAATAATCATGTAATTTTAGTTCTTTCTTTTCATTTTGCCTTCTTGTTCTTCTTGGACTTTTCAAGAATATTCATGTCCTGTGTGCGTAAAGGGGTATGAAAATGGTAATTATTAATGAACATGTAAGGTTTAGACTCATTCTTAGGGTGGAGCAAATTTGTTCTTGTTTTTGATTAGTTAGAGCTCAACTGGAGCTCCTATTTATTTTGTTATTAACAAAAGGTGAAGTGGTAAAAGAAAAACATGAAATTCCGAGCATAAAAAGCTCAAACAAGCAATTTGATCGGTTGCAAAGCTCGAACGACCAGTCAAGTTATATTACAAAGACTCAGTACTGTGTTTCCTGAAAATTCCATTTGTTTTCTGATTGTTGCAGGATGTGGAAGTAAATCTTGTTATTACAGACTATTGTATGCCAGGAATGACAGGCTATGATTTGCTCAAGAAAATGAAGGTTTTTTTTCTTGATTTCTTCCTTTTTTTCTTTATTTCTGCTCATCATTTATATACCAACATAGACTAATTTTCTTTTCTGGAAAATATTTCCCTGCCAAATTTGAATTTTCCTAATCCAGGCTGTATTTTGTGGATTGATGTGAAGCCAAAAAAAGTTAGCCCACATGGGTCCTTTTCTTGCCTTTTGTTTGAGATCAATGAGAATCTTTGCCAAATCTTTCCCACACCTGATTTGTGTAAATCCCATATATATTGAAAGAACGTTTTAGCCCAACCAATTTTTTCACACTGCTAAAGATTACAAGAAAAGGTATTAGATAGTATTAAAGAAGAAACAATGTACACAAGTCCACAGCGAATTACTAAGAGGATGCTGCCAAAAGATGCCCATTTTGCGGGGCTTTTAATCACTCTCAAACACGCTCTTGACATTTTTGTTAGCTCGATATATAGTATTATTAATGGAACAATAAAAAGAACTAAAATTTTGTCCATAGTGCTTTTAGTTTTGTCCAGCAACAAACATGGCACCTGATCAGCTTCAGTAAACGTGTGGGCTTTCTTGTTTTTGACAGGAATCTTCATCTTTGAGAAACATACCAGTTGTTATTATGTCCTCTGAGAATGTTCCCTCAAGGATCAATAGGTAAGAATTTTTATTTACATTTTACACAAGCCCGTGTATCATTGTGTTGAACCACGCCTCGTCTAGAAATTACATCGAGACTAGATTATTTTCTTCTTCATTAAAAGCCCAATTCTCATAAACGGATAGCTGCCGAACTCGAATTATTAAACCATCTCGTCTAAAAGCACGATTTGGTGGGCTAATATTTGTCGATGGAATGTAATGATAGATGCTTAGAGGAAGGAGCAGAAGATTTTTTGCTAAAGCCAGTGAATAAATCAGATGTAAACAAGCTTAAGCAGTACATGATTAGAAGCAAATGCAATTATTTTGAAAAGCCTGAAAAAAAGGAAGAAAAGCAAGAAGAATCAGCGACAGCAACAGCAACAGCACAGGAAGCATCTGAAAATAATCAATTACAGACAGCACAATCCAATAACAAGTGGAAATCCATTGATGAAAGCCTTCCTGTAGACAGAACAATGCCCCAACTTAGTGGCCTTACTGTATTGTCCAGTTAATCATTGTAATTTATTAATTTTTTTTTTTTTTTTTTCAATTTAAAATGTTTCTTCAACTTTTGGGTTCTTCTCTTGTTTTTCTTTTTAGTTAGGGTGAGTATAAAATTTACAAACACGTACGGAGAGGCAAGAGAAGAGAAGGAGAGCGTTCATCGCATTATAATGAGATGAATTATCCGTACAAATTATTTACACATAAGATCGATCAAATTTTGTGTTACTGATAATGTTTGTCACCATGAACGTAAATGTTACAATCCTGAATGTTCATGACCTCGTCTCCATGTACGATTTGTTGTCCCCGTTATTTCTAGACTCTAGGTGTTAAAATTCAAGCGAAGGACAACATATTTAGACTCTTATTTTTATTTCATGTATTTTGTTGATCTCAAAATTTTTACCTCTAACGTGGCCAAAAGATCGTAAGACCTCCTGCATCAACATAAGTGATTTCTACACACTTGGACAAACAGTTAGTTGCATGTGACTTCCTCCGGTGGTGGTGGAGTCACTCCTATAGTCAAATTAGTTGTAGTAGTGAACATGAGTGTTGGAGGTGTTTTAGACGCGAGCCTCCAATGTAGAAAATGGGGGGTCGACTTTGGGGAGATGTCTTGATAACAACCGTTAATATATCAAAGTTATAATTTGAGAGTCTAAACATGCATTACTTTTAGAATGATACATTGTGTGAATTTTTATAGTAAAATATGATGAATGACGATGGTAGAATGAAAGTACATGCGGCCTCATCTACATGGCTGAGGTCTCTTGTCGAAGGTGTTAATTAATTGTAAGCATTTAATGTTAATACCATTTTGTTGCCCATAAATTTGACACAAGTCTTAGATTTGACGTGATTGACTGGATAGGGTGGTGGTAGCAGTGAATTGTCACATCAACCACATGCTACAGATTGCACAAAAGATCTCCTACTAGGCTCCCTTTGCAACCTTTCCCATCACGAGGGTTCAATTCTATATATGGGATCGACTTCGTCAAATGGATTCGGTTTCACATACATGTTTGGCCTTTCATGTGGGTTCGATTAAACTGCCTATTTGGGAGAGTGATGAGGAGGGCGGGCCCATGTTTGCCTTCCATGTAGGATCCTCCGTGGCCACGTCAAACAAGGCGTGAGATATTTCAATGTATTTTGGTTGCTTTTAAGGCTCCAAGCAATAATTTTGTCATAAAACATTTTTTGATAAAAACTAGTCGTATGCCCGTACAATGTACGAGTTTTAGTATTTTTAAGGTAATATTAACGTATCAAATATTAATAATATTGTTTGTAAGTTTTTATCTAACATAATAATTAGTAAAATTTAATAATGATAATATTCTAGTTTAGGGCGTGTTTGACACCCATTTTAGTAGAAAAATGTGTTTTTGAATAGTGATTGATGGAAGAATGTGTGGTTAAAAAGTATGGAGAATTTTTAGGTTTATGTGTAATATTATTTTATTGATATAATGTGTGATTCAGGGGCGGAGCCAGGAATCGATCGTACGGAGGGCTAAAATTTTTAAAATGTAATGTACGAATAAAATTTATATATAACTAGAAAAATTGTAATATAGCATTACTTATTACAATTGTACTCGACGATATTTTAAAGCATAAAATTCGGCTATAATAGAATCTAGATCTAAATTAATATTAAATTTATAATAATGCAACAAAAAAGTTGATGAAATTCATATTTTTCCCTCGAGCCTGCTAAAATCTCATTTCCATTTGTTCCATTTTTGTGGGAGTATATGCAAATTTATCAGTTGCATCAGTAAAAAGAATGAACTAACCTGAAGAACTAAAAATGCCTTCTCTGCTATGTATTTTTGTGGGACTGTGGCTCCCCTTTGTTGCAGTTTGTCCGAGTGTAGGCATAATTGTGCTCTCTGATATGCTTTCTTGAGAACTTTTGATTAGATTCGATAGAGGAATGGCGATCCAACCACTTTCAGGCCATAGAATCTGAATTGGGTAACCAAATAAAAAGGAGCTATTTTTCAGCTAACTTGTATATATATAATAAGCAAAGATGATAATAATTTTGAGACTGTAGATCAATATAACATGATGCAGCGTAGAAAGCAGCAATCGGATTTCAGCTTCCTTGCCAGTCGACCATGAGCCAAGTGGATCAAAACTGACGTGTTTTTACAACCAAATCACACAGGTATAAATAGAAAATGAACACATCCCAGGAACAAAATAACTATAATTCAAACTCGGGTTGACTTCTCTCAAACTCATGGGTTAATTGTCCAAGTTCCACAAGAAATTCACAAATAGAAATATGAGATCTGTACAATTACTAAAACCCAACAATTTATATAATTTTTTATTCGTTCTTTTCTTTATTTCTGACCAAACATAGCCATATCACAATTAGCTAAAAATAAACCCACAAAAGTAAAAAAAAAAAAAAAAAAAAAAAAAAAAAAACTGCAACAATGGATTCAATAGCTCGAGTTATATCTCTGAACTCCAAGATCTCATAAATAAAAACACAGAAATTTATTAAACGCAAACTTTGAAAATACCAATTTTTTTGGTAATTCTTCATAAAATGAAGAAAGTTATATTCATACCAACATACACATTAACGTTAAGCACCCACATGAACTTAGTTGAGGGAAAAAAAATACTGTACAAGCACTTGACAGATTGAAATTGAAATAGAAAAAAGAAAAGTTGAAAAAAAAAGAATATTAGTTATTAACCTTTAATCCGCAGAGAATGCAAGAAATGTTGAAAGAAATCGGCAGGGGCGGAGGCGGAGCATCAACCGTGCAATGCAAATGATTTTGAAAGGGTTTGAAAATTTACGCTTCGACAACTAGTTAGAGAATTTTGGGGTAGTAGAACTGGCAACTATCTATTGACTTTAAACTATTTCGTTTTAAAAGTTTTTCAACCTTTCAATTTTGCATATTGTAGCCTTGGGGATGGGTAGCATAGTGGCGTTAAAATGGGCTATAGAAATTGCATTATTTTATAGTTTGAGAATTTGGGATGTGAATTGGGTAATTTGGTTTTCATTTTTCAAATGATCAATGGGCTTGGTTTTTTATTTTTTCAAATGGGCTGACAGTGGGCTAAGGGCTTCAAGTGACAAAACAATTGGCTAGTTAAATTTTTTTTTTTTTTTTTAACAGGGCTTGGGCTTGGGCAAGGTTGGGCTACAGCCCACCCCTACCTCCGCCCATGGTTTGATTGTAATGAAGAAAGAGAAAAAAAAAATGAGAATGAGAAATAAAAAAAAATGGGTGCCAAACGGGTGCTAAGATTTAAATGAAGATTTTTTGGTAGCCAAAATTTGTTCTAAGGAAGAAATTAATGAAGATAATATTATTCATTTTTAAGCTTGCTAACGTTTCAAAATATTTATAGTACACATTGAATAAGGAAGAAAGCTTAATGAAAAAAAAACGAAAATATTATCTGATAATATTAAACGTCGAGGGGGGCTCTGCCCCTCATGAGGGCAACACAAAATTTTGATTTCTCATGTATGTATGGAATGAAATATTTTTTAATTAAATTATGAATAAATGAAATTATATTTATAGTTTGTGTAAAATGTAAATAAGTAGAATTTTTTGACAAAAAAATAAGAAATAAAAAAAAACGGCGTGTCTCTGCACAATTCGGAGACACCGTGTGCGCGGTGTCTTCGAATTGTACGGAGACACTGAAGCAGTGTCTCTGAATAATTCGGAGATTCGGAGACATAACGAGTTAAGTGTGAAATGGAAGGTGCAAAAATGAAGAATGTTGGACTCATCCTCTCTTTTATACTAGTAGTAATATATTTATAGATAACTGATAAATATACTTTAAGAATTATTTGTATGTTGCCTATCAAAATCAAAATAAAAATCGTCTCTTTTTGAAAAGTAGTGTGAACTATTTGGGGAACTTTGAAAAGCTAATGGTATAAAGTCAATTCTTTTGCCAAATTCGAAAGACAAGTGGACATGAAAATAACGAACATATTAGGAATGTTCACCAAAATCGATACCAACAAACCTTGTAATTTTATCACATATCCCCTTGATGTTATACTCGAAAGCACAATTCAACCATATTCCATATACAAAAACAAGCACAATATCAAGGTGCTCGTACAACACACCAATGAGGTGCTTAGTCGACTTTAGTAAGTTGTGTTCTCATAAGCCTCGAAAAAACTGAGAAGGGATAATATGTTTGTCAGACATCTAATTCGACAATTATGCTATTAAGAGCATGTTTGAGCCCCCCCCCCCCCCCCCCCCCCCCTTGTAGAAAGCATTTTGAAATGATAGATTGATGGAGAATGTATGATTAAAAAATAAGAATTTTTTTTGTATTTGCATATAATATCATTTTATTAAAGAATGTATATTTGAAAAAAAGAGAAAAATATATTTTTGATAAAAATGGGTATCAAACCAGAGCTAAGCAACCATGGTATCTACGACTAACAAATGTTAGAAGATGTGACAACCATTAATCATAGAGAACATTGAATCCTCTTTCCATGCTATTTGCACAATAACTAACTTGATTGTTTTATGTGAAATATGGCATATCTACAACTTGAAGTCAAGTTGACTAATTGACGCCTATTATTTTTAGTAATTTTATGTTACTATTTTTCTACAAAATGTCAAGGGGCTTTAGTCAATTTGCATGGACTGACTTGTATTATTTAAAAAAGGTTAATATTCCTTTGGTTAATTAGTTTTGTGAAGTACAAAAACCGTAAAATAAACCCCATTAAATAAAAGTTAATT
>CM032641.1:17366729-17486919 GCA_019097785.1 Fraxinus excelsior | reverse complement strand
GGAAAATGTCACGTGACATGACAAAATCAAACTTGTTCGTTTATCGTGAAACTATAATCTCTTCATCAATATGATCCGATCAATTACGAGATATGGACGTGTGTCAATTTCAATTATCGATCATATCTTTTATCCTACTGTTAAGTCAATGTAAGTCGAAAACTCTTTTCCGACTTATGAGTTCACCTTGGCCAAGGATTTCATTATCAACTTAACTAGATGAAATGTAGATCATAATCTCTTACTATCTAAGAGTGACGAATCCTCTATTGATCATTCACAACCTTCATATGATTCTTGACATACACGAACGATGTCGTATTAGCGACCCTTGACAGAGCAACATCCGACATCACCAAAGCATGACTGTCCTTACATAAGGCACTATGATGACCTCAAGTCAAAGAACCAATTCCACTACTGAACGTTAGAGATTAACCACTGACACTCAGATAATTTTGCATGTGGAATCTCTCAGCTGGTCTCCAATGTTTTGTTCTATAACAAAACATTCACGTGTTCATTCAAGTGTCTCCACACTTTAGCTTGTAAGATCAACTACTTACTTCATAAGTAAGAAATGACACACGTGATGGTCTATCCATAATAACGATATCTGTATCTCGTTATTACATACGACCACGGACGATTTAAGATTCAGTCATATGTAATTTGTATTTCACAATCACAACTCTTTGTGATTAACAAATCACCAAAACTTGAATCTACGGATTCTATTATTTAATTAATTAAAATATTAATTCAATAATAAATCTTGCCAAAAATATGCATCGGTTATATATACATTAAAAGTGCTTATGTCCAAAGTTGATTGGACCTAGGGCATAACACTTACAGCAACAACATGTTTACTACCCAACTCAGGTGGTGGCTAGTCAATCTTTTGAGTCGAAGGATGAAATTTCGAGCTTGGAATCGTTATTCGGATTGGACCAGCTAAGCCACCTTAGTTTGTCAACACTGAGCTAGATGACTCGATTGATCTTCTTTCCCATAGAACCAAAGAATCCTCAAATCATCCCTCAAATTATAAGGCATTTGTGTTTGAGTTTGTGGTGGAGGTGGTCGGTGTGTATTTTGGATTTTAGGTGGAGGTGAGTGAGGGTTGAGAGGAAGAAGACACCAGTGTGTGTGTGTGTGTGTGTGTGTGTGTGTGTGTATTTTTTTACTTCTTACTTCTTATTTAATTAATTAATTAATGGAAAGTTACTCTTTTGCCTCTTTTAAAATATTAAAAATGTGGTCAAAATTAAATTTTTGGTCAACTGACAAAAATATGGATGAAAATTGTCTAAAAGAGTTTCACCTGCAACATTTGGAAATATTAGGGGTGATAGTTGTATCGAATCAAAAATTTGGGAAAAGCCTGCTAATGTTTCAAAGGTTTGAAACTTTTGCTGCAATTATCCCTTCATTTATTTTTTCAGAATGTATATAGCATTGTGCAGTTCACATAAATGAGCCATTGAAATATCACCTTTGGTGTTAAATCGGATTTTATGCAACAATGATTATATTTTGAAGCAAAATTACCTAAGGTATGAAAAGAAATTACCCTCCAAAGGCAGTCCACTCTATTGAGCCCCTGTTTGACAACAATTACTTGAAAATTATAGAGTTTTGAATAGTGATTTTTAAGAGAATGTGTAGTTAAAAATAAAAGTTTTTGGGGTACGTGCAGAATATTTACGTTAAAAAAAAGAGTTTGGAAATATTGGTTGTCAAACATGAAGTGAGTTTTGTGCTCGTTTTTTACATTCGTTGAATTTTGTGCTCGTTTAATATTATTATTTTCGTTACATTCGTTGTGCATCCTGTGAAATTTTTCGAACATGCTATTGAGTTTTGTGCTCATTTTTCATATTCATTTTCGTTACATTCGCGGAGTTTTGTGCTCGTTTTTTATTTTCATCTTCGTTTCATTCGTCATGCATCTTGTGAAATTTTTCGAACATACTCCAGTTCCCTTCGGTTCTACATGCAAGTAAGACACATCATTTCACTGCACAACTAATGAACCCAAAATCCCTCTTTTTGCTCTCAACAATTCTCTTTCACCCCACCCCACCTAAAACCATAAGAATTAAAATCAGATTTTTAATAGATTTTGATAGAAGTTGACGAAATGTGTAGTTAAAAAATTATAGAACCTATGAAATATGCAATAAGACACATCATTTTAATTTGTTACCACCATTTGCATATAATATCCAAGTTCAAGATATGTATTACGCTATTCTTTATTTATTATATACATTACAGTAATCAATTAAATTAATATTTTCTTGTACTATAATTCAATACCAAGTTGGAAAATGTTGAGATATTTGGACAAAAAATCTGGTCAGATCTTATAGCGGGTTTGTGGATTTTGGTGGGTCTAATCTCAATACAAAGCTCATCACTTTTCTCTCATTATACATAAAACAAACAAGCCCACCAGAGGAAAAAGGAACCCAACTTTTTTTCAGCTTTTTTCTTCACAATTTCTTCTTTCTCCATAAGAATTGACAATGGGCATGGCAGGAGAAGAAGTCACACAGTTTCATGTTTTAGCTGTTGATGATAGTTTGATTGACCGAAAGCTCATTGAGAGACTCCTTAAAACATCTTCTTTTCAAGGTACTTTACTTTCTTGATTAGTATAAACAGAAAGAAAATACAGGGAAAAGTGATTTTTTTTTTTTTTCAATCTTTTTGAATATGATTTTGATCCATTGAGCTTCTTTTTTTCATAATATTTTGCATTTGCCCATGACAGTCACTACAGTTGATTCTGGTAGCAAAGCTTTAGAATTTCTCGGTTGGGAAGAAGATGACAGAAACAACCCAAATGAGACTTCTGTTTCTCCCAAAAATAATCAGGTAATTTTAGTTCTTTCTTTTCATTTTGCCTTCTTGTTTTTCTTGGACTTTTCAAGAATATTTATGTCCTGTGTGTGTTAAGGGGTATGAAAATGGTAATTATTAATGAACATGTAAGGTTTAGACTCATTCTTAGGGTGGAGCAAATTTGTTCTTGTTTTTGATTAGTTAGAGCTCAACTGGAGCTCCTATTTATTTTGTTATTAACAAAAGGTGGTAAAAAAAAAACATGAAATTCCGAGCATAAAAAGCTCAAACAAGCAATTTGATCGGTTGCAAAGCTCGAACGAGCAGTCGAGTTATATTACAAAGACTATATACTGTGTTTCCTGAAAATTCCATTTGTTTTCTGATTGTTGCAGGATGTGGAAGTAAATCTTGTTATTACAGACTATTGTATGCCAGGAATGACAGGCTATGATTTGCTCAAGAAAATGAAGGTTTTTTTCTTGATTTCTTCCTTTTTTTCTTTATTTCTGCTCATGATTTATATACCAACATAGACTAATTTTCTTTTCTGGAAAATATTTCCCTGCCAAATTTGAATTTTCCTAATCCAGGCTGTATTTTGTGGATTGATATGAAGCCAAAAAAAGTTAGCCCACATGGGTCCTTTTCTTGCCTTTTGTTTGAGATCAATGAGAATCTTTGCCAAATCTTTCCCACACCTGATTTGTGTAAATCCCATATATATTGAAAGAACATTTTAGCCCAACCAATTTTTTCACACTGCTAAAGATTACAAGAAAAGGTATTAGATAGTATTAAAGAAGAAACTATGTACACAAGTCCACAGCGAATTACTAAGAGGATGCTGCCAAAAGATGCCCATTTTACGGGGCTTTTAATCACTCCCAAACATGCCCTTGGCATTTTTTGTTAGCTTGCTATATAGTAGTATTATTAACGGAACAATAAAAAGAACTAAAATTTTGTCCATAGTGCTTTTAGTTTTATCCAGCAACAAACATGGCACCTGATCAGCTTCAGTAAACATGTGGGCTTTCTTGTTTTTGACAGGAATCTTCATCCTTGAGAAACATACCAGTTGTTATTATGTCCTCTGAGAATGTTCCCTCAAGGATCAATAGGTAAGAATTTTTATTTACATTTTACACAAGCCCACGTATCGTGTGTTGAACCACACCTCGTCTAGAAATTACATTGAGACTAGATTATTTTCTTCTTCATTAAAAGCCCAATTCGCATAAACGGATAGCTGCCGAACTTGAATTTTTAAACCATCTCGTCTAAAAGCACGATTTGGTGGGCTAATATTTGTCGATGGAATGTAATGATAGATGCTTAGAGGAAGGAGCAGAAGATTTTTTGCTAAAGCCAGTGAATAAATCAGATGTAAACAAGCTTAAGCAGTACATGATTAGAAGCAAATGCAATTATTTTGAAAAGCCTGAAAAAAAGGAAGAAAAGCAAGAAGAATCAGCGACAGCAACAGCAACAGCAACAGCACAAGAAGTATCTGAAAATAATCAATTACAGACAGCACAATCCAATAACAAGTGGAAATCCATTGATGAAAGCCTTTCTGTAGACAGAACAATGCCCCAACTTAGTGGCCTTACCGTATTGTCCAGTTAATCATTGTAATTTATTAATATTTTTTTTTTCAATTTAAAATGTTTCTTCAACTTCTTCTCTTGTTTTTCTTTTTAGTTAGGGTGAGTATAAAATTTACAAACACGTACGGAGAGGCAAGAGAAGAGAAGGAGAGCGTTCATCGCATTATAATGAGATGAATTATCCGTACAAATTATTTACACATAAGATCGATCAAATTTTGTGTTACCGATAATGTTTGTCACCATGAACGTAAATGTTACAATCCTGAATGTTCATGACCTCGTCTCCATGTACGATTTGTTGTCCCCGTTATTTCTAGACTCTAGGTGTTAAAATTCAAGCGAAGGACAACATATTTAGACTCTTATTTTTATTTCATGTATTTTGTTGATCTCAAAATTTTTACCTCTAACGTGGCCAAAAGATCGTAAGACCTCCTGCATCAACATAAGTGATTTCTACACACTTGGACAAACAGTTAGTTGCATGTGACTTCCTCCGGTGGTGGTGGAGTCACTCCTATAGTCAAATTAGTTGTAGTAGTGAACATGAGTGTTGGAGGTGTTTTAGACGCGAGCCTCCAATGTAGAAAATGGGGGGTCGACTTTGGGGAGATGTCTTGATAACAACCGTTAATATATCAAAGTTATAATTTGAGAGTCTAAACATGCATTACTTTTAGAATGATACATTGTGTGAATTTTTATAGTAAAATATGATGAATGACGATGGTAGAATGAAAGTACATGCGGCCTCATCTACATGGCTGAGGTCTCTTGTCGAAGGTGTTAATTAATTGTAAGCATTTAATGTTAATACCATTTTGTTGCCCATAAATCTGACACAAGTCTTAGATTTGACGTGATTGACTGGATAGGGTGGTGGTAGCAGTGAATTGTCACATCAACCACATGCTACAGATTGCACAAAAGATCTCCTACTAGGCTCCCTTTGCAACCTTTCCCATCACGAGGGTTCAATTCTATATGTGGGATCGACTTCGTCAAATGGATTCGGTTTCCCATAGAGGTTTGGCCTCTTCATGTGGGTTCGATTAAACTGCCTATTTGGGAGAGTGATGAGGAAGGCGAGCCCATGTTTGCCTTCCATGTAGGATCCTCTGAGGCCACGTCAAACAAGGCGTGAGATATTTCAATGTATTTTGGTTGCTTTTAAGGCTCCAAGCAATAATTTTGTCATAAAACATTTTTTGATAAAAACTAGTCGTATCCCGTACAATGTACGAGTTTTAGTATTTTTAAGGTAAAATTAACGTATCAAATATTAATGATATTGTTTGTAAGTTTTTATCTAACATAATAATTAGTAAGATTTAATAATGATAATATTCTAGTTTAGGGCTGTTTGACACCCATTTTAGTAGAAAAATGTGTTTTTAAATAGTGATTGATGGAAGAATATGTGGTTAAAAAGTATGGAGAATTTTTAGATTTATGTGTAATATTATTTTATTGATAGAATGCGTAATTGTAATGAAGAAAGAGAAAAAAAAATGAAAATGAGAAATAGAAAAAAATGGGTGCCAAACGGGTGCTAAGATTTAAATGAAGAATTTTTGGTAGCCAAAATTTGTTCTAAGGAAGAAATTAATGAAGATAATATTATTCATTTTTAAGCTTGCTAACGTTTCAAAATATTTATAGTACACATTGAATAAGGAAGAAAGCTTAATGAAAAAAAAACGAAAATATTATCTGATAATATTAAACGTCGAGGGGGGCTCTGCCCCTCATGGGGGCAACGCAAAATTTTGATTTTTCATGTATGTATAGAATGAAATATTTTTTAATTAAATTATGAATAAATGAAATTATATTTATAGTTTGTGTAAAATGTAAATAAGTAGAATTTTTGGACAAAAAAAATAAGAAATAAAAAAAACGGCGTGTCTCCGCACAATTCGGAGACACCGTGTGCGCGGTGTCTTCGAATTGTACGGAGACACTGAAGCAGTGTCTCTGAATAATTCGGAGATTCGGAGACATAACGAGTTAAGTGTGAAATGGAAGGTGCAAAAATGAAGAATGTTGGACTCATCCTCTCTTTTATACTAGTAGTAATATATTTATAGATAACTGATAAATATACTTTAAGAATTATTTGTATGTTGCCTATCAAAATCAAAATAAAAATCGTCTCTTTTTGAAAAGTAGTGTGAACTATTTGGGGAACTTTGAAAAGCTAATGGTATAAAGTCAATTCTTTTGCCAAATTCGAAAGACAAGTGGACATGAAAATAACGAACATATTAGGAATGTTCACCAAAATCGATACCAACAAGAAACCTCGTAATTTTATCACATATCCCCTTGATATTATACTCGAAAGCACAATTCAACCATATTTCATATACAAAAACAAGCACAATATCAAGGTGCTCGTACAACACACCAACGAGGTGCTTAGTCGACTTTAGTAAGTTGTGTTCTCATAAGCCTCGAAAAAACTGAGAAGGGATAATATGTTTGTCAGACATCTAATTTGACAATTATGCTATTAAGAGCATGTTTGAGCCCCCCTTGTAGAATGTATGATTAAAAAATAAGAAATTTTTTTGTATTTATATATAATATTATTTTATTAAAGAATGCATAGTTGAAAAAAAGAGAAAAATATATTTTTGAAAAAACTGAGTATCAAATGTTGGAAGATGTGACCACCATTAATCATAGAGAACATTGAATCCTCTTTCCATGCTATTTGCACAATAACTAACTTGATTGTTTTATGTGAAATATGGCATATCTACAACTTGAAGTCAAGTTGACTAATTGACGCCTATTATTTTTTAGTAATTTTATGTTACTATTTTTCTACAAAATGTCAAGGGGCTTTAGTCAATTTGCATGGATTGACTTGTATTATTTAAAAAAGGTTAATATTCCTTTGGTTAATTAGTTTTGTGAAGTACAAAAACCGTAAAATAAACCCCATTAAATAAAAGTTAATTATTTATTTCACTTTAAACAAATAATATTTCTTCTTTACTCTTTTGTTGATTCAATCTTCATTTTCAACTGAATTATATACACAAAAAATAGAATTAAAATAAATCCAAAGGGATCTTATGTTTGCTCGTTTACTCTTCCTCTGTGTAGCCTCCGTTTGGCAAACCAATTTATATATAAAATCAAATATTAAATTCAATCATAAATTCATAATTATTACTTTTCATTATTCACACATTTCGTGAATCTACTGCTATTTTTATTTATAAACCATTTATATATTTGCTTACCTTTGATCAAAATTATAAATGTCACATTTTTTTTTTTCGTAGTGAGTGGACAAAAATGGATATCTTAATTTTTTGTTGTACTTATAATGTGGTAAAAAAAAAAAATCAAAACTTCTCGCAACTTCAATATTGTTTTAAATTAATTTGGGGTGATAAAAAACTAACAGAATGTGGAAAAATTAGAAACCCAATGTGAGGATCTATTTGATATGTTATATAAATTCAGGGAGTAAAATGATAATTTTCTAACAGTTCAATGGCTCAAATAGTAGTTCAAGGCAAGAAGAAAAGTTAACTTTGGCCCAACAGTGACCAATCCAACGTGAAAAAGCCAGTCTCAATCATCCGATCCCCTCTCGTGCGGATTGGCCCCACTGCCTCAAATTTCGTCATAAAACGCTCCATTTATAACTCTGCCACACCCTTAATGCAATGCCAACTTGTACTTTATTCTTAATAAGCGTCACGTAAGTTTGACAATAGAAAATCTGGAATGGCACTATCAAATTCTTTAATGGATAACGTTACCGGATTTTATTTCAAAACGTCAGCGCGATGTTGTTTTTTGTGGATTAAATGTTGTACTTTGACCTCATAATTTTCTAAAATTTATTAATAATTCATTCCTCGTATTAATATACATGGAAACGTAAGTCGCAGAAACCAAAGAACCGTCCATTATTTATCTGTCGGAAAGAAGTTCTCTCTAATTCTCTCAATCTTTATCTTGCAACATAAAAAAATTTCTTGAAGAACCCAAGAAAGTTTCAGGTAAAAAACCCGCGCGAATTCAATAAAGTTCAATACTTTACTTTATGTTTATACCTTTTTTTTTTTCCCAAATTACATGCATATATATTATATTTTGGTGTATATGCGATGTGATCTTTTGGTTCTGAGGGTTCCTTTTTCTTTCCTTTTTTTCCCCCTATTTGAATAAGAGTTTTGGGGTTTGTTTTGGTAGTGATCATGGCTGAAAATTGATGGATTATTGTGATCTTACTTGAGGATTTGGTTTTCTTGATGCCTCGTTTACGTTTTTATGAACAATCCTTTTGTTAGAGGAGTTAATAATTGTTAATCTTGAAGGGTTTTTATGCCTGCTATATTATAACACAAGTAAAAGAACCAAATATATATATTTTTCTCTTTATTCAAGAAAAGTTTATAGTAAACTTTAATTTGACAAAAATTTCTTAAATATCTGTTCTCATGATTGCCCCAAATATTCATAGCTCAGACAGAGTGATAACGAACAGAGAGGTGTTGTATGGGATACAAAAGAGAATAAAATACCAGATGGAAGAATATGGTGCTATAATAATTAGTTTTGGAGAAGAAGTTCGAAATAAGAACCTATGCTTGCAAGAATTCTAAGGTTAAAGGACAGTGGAAAAAAAGGCGCTGAATGTAGGTATGAATTTGTGCCAAACATTGCATTTGGAAAGAAAAATTATTGGTAGATTATGATGCACCAACACGGACATGTGTGTTTGACACGATACGTGTCGGATACGCCGACACGCGATTTTTAAAAAAAGTATAGACACGATGCGTCATCTACACGTTGATTAAATTCTTAAAAATTCTTCATTTATATAATATAAATTTAGTTTTATACTTGTTATTAATTTTTCTTGTTGAAATCTTTTAAATATGAGTACCTAATAATTTTGAATTAACAATATATAATATTTCTAATATAAAAAGAAAAATGATTATGGTCAAGTGTCCGAAAAATGTCGGTATCGACTCGTGTCGGACACGAACACGGATACACTACCCTAATTGAAGTATCCGTGCTACAGAGTTGGTAGATAAGGCAGATTTCGTGTTTAGGTTTTGGTAGAGGGGTTAATTGGTAAGTGTGGGAGTCTTTCTGGAGCTGTTTTAATCGGGAATTTGGGCCATGACTAGTGGTTGTCATGGAAGATAAGGATAGAAAAGTTACAAAATATTGTTTTCATTTTGTCGAATTGAACTTAGGCTTACCAAAAAATAATCTTAAACAACATCAACATTGAAATAACCAAATAAAAATGGTGCGAGTGCCTTTTCTTCCAATAAATGTTGCAAGTAGTTCTGGTAACAAATTATATATTTTTTATTATAATTTCGTCAACATATTAAATACATGGATGGAACTGACGAGCCGTTTCCCTCTATGAAACGTATTGGTTCTCTTAATTCTACCTTGCTACTAAAGAAGCATTTCGAAAACCTTAGAATATTTCCTGTATAATAAAAATACTAAGTTAACAAAAATATTATTATCTAGATCCATTTTCGACCATTTTTATTGTGAAGCTTCGATATCTGCATATGAATGAGTAGATTACACGCAGATGCATTTGCGTGTGTATTTACGTGTATGCCTGTTTTGATTAACGAGTGCTTGAGTTTTGTCTTCTGATAATCATGGTCATTGGCTGAATGCTGATGTTGGTGTGATTTCTGTGAAAGATTTTATGGTTCTTTATGTGCTTTATAGAAGTTCTCAATGGATTATGCTGACGTTGGAGTGATTTCTGTGAAAGATTTTATGGTTCTTTATGTGCTTTATTGAAGTTCTCAATGGATTAAGAGTTTTAAAGTTTTGATCATCTAATGTACATACGTGTAAAATATTATTTGATTCTGAAAGTGACTACATGTATTGAAGGGTCAATATAATTGTTATGCGCATGCTTTCTTTTTAAATTTTTATTTTTTGTTTAATTGCATTTAATGCCAAGTGATAATAATTTGCGATGTTTCTGCTAACATGTGTCCCTATTTATTACAAATTTGTCAACTAAACTGCCTGCTTGTAGTCAAACCAAAAAAACATGAATGGGGTGGCCAGATTGCATCAAATGCTTAAATTAGGTGACCCTGTTGTGACAAAATCAAGCTTAGCGATTCAATTGAAATTTTGCCAAAAATTTGGTTGGGGCGCATGTTTTTGTTGCTACAAAATCTGTGTTGCCGACATTTTTGATAAGTTTTATTGTATTTGTTAATGTTTTAATTATTTTACCTTCTGTTGATTCTTCATTCATCTGGAAATATTTCCCTTTTAACTATTGTTTTTGACCATGCACGTTCTTGTACTCCTTTTTTTTTTTTTTGCATTTGAAATCTTTACATGTTAATATACCTAACTACCTGAATTGATGCAGTCATTTCAGGTGGTTTACATAACGGTGACATGAAAAATTAACCAACTCAAATAAATCTCATCCCGTCGGTGATTTTGCAAGATGTCTAGCGGAGAAGGTAGGAAAGTGTCTGTTCAAGATATACAGCTGGTAAGTTTCCCAACTTCATCTATACATTTTGTTTATAAATGCCCTTGTTTCTTTCTTTTAGTAAATAGGACCCCTTTACCATTCATTGGGGATTTGGAAGGTCAGCATTTGAGGATGTTGATGCTTTGAGTAGCACCTTCTCTTTAATTAACTATTTTGTGCACATATATTTTGAAGTATCTTGACAAAAGAGAGCCTTTGGATGGTTGCATGACTTGCTTCATTCATTGATAATATAGGCGATAAGAAAGTAGAAGAAGCTAAGGCTCTAAATGTACATAATCATATTGTGTTTTTCAAAACGGGAAATTATTTAGAAGTTTTCAATTTGAGCTTATAGACTTTTGCAAAAATTTAATCATCCATGATCTTTGAACTGAGGAAGGTTTTTTCTTGTTAGGTTTATGTCATTGCATTTCTGGCAAGGTTGATTTAAAAGCTTCCCAATGGAAGCAATAGTAGCTCCCCTTCTTTTTCGAATATTATTTTTAATTTTAAGCATCTGCTGTCATGGTGCTAACTGTGCTCTTCTCTAATATCAGGTTCAAAATCTTATAGAAAGGTGTCTTCAGCTTTACATGAGCCAGAAGGAAGTCGTGAATACTCTCTTACTCCAGGCAAAAATCGAGACTGGTTTCACTGAACTTGGTAATGCCAATTCTTGGATAGAATTTTCTTCTTCTTCTGTGTTTTGTTCTTTTAAGGTAGTGATTTTTACTCCCATAACATATCAGATATAAGATGAGTAACTTCAAGCTACCAATTCAATTTTTCTATGGAAACAATTGAATAGCTGCATACTCATCATTACCTTGTGCGTATTGAATCCTGCACTTCTTTTAGTGAAAAATATGTAATCTGACAGTGTGAGGCTTCAAAGTTTGATCCAGAGTAATATTTGATATGGGCAATGAAATTGTGCTATTCTAACCAAGTTCTTGACCTAGAGTAAACGAACAACAGCATTGAGAAAAGGAGGAGAAAAGGAGAGAAGAAAGAGAAGAAGAGGGAAAGAAAAGAGAGAATTTAGAGGGGGAGAATATAAATTTATTTCACGAAGTTTTGTATTAAAATGAATAAGCCACCTTTATATTGAGTCTAAGCAAACCTAAGTTAAGAAGAAAACAAAGTAAAAAATAAATCCTAATTTAGGGAAACTAGACAACCTATCAAACAATAACATAATCCTAGTCAAACTAGGAAATGTTTCAGGTTATGTGTCCTTGTTAGAGAGGCCTCCTAGTATACCAATTATTTTCTGAATATATTATGAAGAAAATTTTAGAGGTCATGTGTTTTTCGTGTTTGTTTTCATTTGAAGGGTTTAGATGGCAGGTGCTTACTTTTTAGAGTTGGGGTTGTGACTTGGGACAAGATCATTCTTAGTGCTTGCTTGGCAGTGTTTTTAAGTTATTACAAGTTGTGAGTCCTACAGAATATGTAAGCTTTGCCAAAGTGCACTTAACGTTATGAACATGAAATCCTTGAGTATTTTCTTTCTTCAAAGTTATTTGGGTTCTTCAACCCTATTGTTATGTTCTTCTGTTAAATCAATAGAAGTTCCGGACATATGGCAATTTTTAATTACGACCTGCTAATGAACGATAACAAATTCAAAGCATGCTATTTTTTTGTATGTCCACAATGGAAGTCGTGAGGCAGCATTTGACGGGTTACAACTACTTGGCTTTTCTCCAATAAATAGTATAGGAGATTTTTGTGCTAATAAATGTCAATGGTGTAGAAGGAATCAGCATATTTAGTTATTCCTGCCCTTGATATTTTTGTTAACATAAATCTGGACCGTCTTCCAGTGTGGCAAAAACTTGAAGCAGAAAATCCGGAATTTTTCAAGGCATATTATCTCAGGTTGATTGCGAAGGACCAGATATTGCGATTTAATCAATTACTTGATAGACAGATTCAGTTAATGCGCCAATTGTATCCAACAGTAGTTGCTCCAATTCCTTTGTCTGATGGATCTCAGAATTATCCAAGTAAGCTAGCATTTTGATAACTGGTTTTCTTTATATGATGGTTATACCTTATATCAAAATGTCAACAGAGAGACACCCCTTTTATCTGTATATCTGGTTTTCTTTATATGTTGGCATTTTGGTTCCTACATAGATGAACCAGCGGTTGATGATATACATATTTATGTTGGGGATTTTTGACGTGCTCATCTAAAAGAAGTTTTCTATTCGTTGGGCATAGATATTTTCTTTCTATTTTCCTTGTGCTTTGCTGATTACTTTTCTAGGGGCTATGCTTGTAGTGTTAAAGAATGTACCTCTCTTTTTCATCAGGGGCTGTCAATGGATCGATAAACTATTTCACTAATTTGCACTTTTAAGCATTAAAGTTGCCAGTAATATACTGCCGTGTTCCGAATAATCCTATATCTAATTCAGCTTTATATGGCTATGATAACAAAATTTAGGTGTTGTCCCCTTCAATTTAATAACTTAGAGCCCGTTTGGCACGAATTTTGAGAAGTCAAAAGGAGTTTTTGGGACCCAAAAGTTGTTTTTGGACTCGTTTAACTAATTTTTTGAAAGTGTTTCTTCTTGTTAAGAGCTTTTTAGAGGAAGGTGATCTATTGTGACTTCCTCTCAAAGTATTTTGGAAATAAAAAGTTCATTTATAAATTAGTTTTTAAATGAAAATTACAATAACTTCCTCAAAAAGCTTTTTTATAGGAAGTAAAAGCGAAAGTCATACCAAACAGACCCTTAAACACTGTGGAAGATTGTCATAAAAGAGTGAGCGAAGGTTTACATTACTTTCATGCTTCTTTTGATTCCTTGGATAGTCTTTTGGATTTTATAAAGTACATAGCAAGCTCAATGCGGCAGTACATTTTACATTTTTAAAGGGAAAAATACACACACCCTTTACATTCCGTCTTGTCTACCAAATATTGCTTAGACTGTAGATCATACTTGATGAATTGGTGTACAAAGATTGTGAAAATGGGATAGAAGAAGTTATTACTGGCAGAACAATTGTTTTTGTTGCTAGAGCAAGTTTTAACCACTGAAACATGGCACTGCTCCTAACTTCTTTTTCCCTGAGACTTCTTTGCCCTTTTCCCTGGATACTTTCATTCTGATTTTTGTGTTGTATTAGAGACTACCTTTTCTAAGCTATATTTTGTGGGAACACTTTTTAATTTCCATAGAAGTTGATGCAGGACAATAGTAGGATTAAGAATTGTAGGAAGAAGATGTGAAGAAGCCGTGAAGAAGAAGAAGGAGGAGGAGGAGGAGGAGGGAGAAAAAGGGGCACAAGCCACTTTCAATTCATCATATTCATCAATTGTCTAATAACAATGAAAAAATCATATAAATAGCGAAAACCTAATGGGTTCGGGCCAACCCACTACTACAAGCCCAATAACAATAATAACTAGAAAACATAAATGATTAGGTCTAATAACAATAAAATCAATAAGGCCCAATAACGATAAAAATAGATCCGATGGGTCTAATGATGTCCGCATCCGCATCAACTATCCCGGGGTGGGAGAAAACTCGACCCTGTCAAGTGGATAAACTTCGACGGGGGATGATCTTTCGTAAGAACCAAATAACGATACTCTATGCTTGGTAGTAGTAAAAACTGCAACTTATTCCCAAGAATATGATCTGACCAAGGGGGACTATCTCTCCATCTAATCAAGTACCGATACTGGACTCCCAAGAACAAACACTCATGCAACTCATCTTTAACACATTCATTTGGTTGTGCATAACGAGCAGCATAATGATCTAGCATTGTAGGCTGACCTGTAGAGAAAAATGATCGCAACATCGAAGGCTCGAATGTGCCCCGATTAGTAAACAATTCTTTTCTATTGAAAATATAACTTTCATTTAAGTGAGATGACCAGTCAAATCGAAAATCATTATGTGAATAACACAAAAACTTTTTCTTCATGTTTGTAGGAAAACGGATAAGAGAAACGTGCAATAAAGTATAGTAATTTGCAATAGGGTACTCCAACATATATTGCACTTCGAAAGTAAGTTCAAAAATTTCATGATTAAAAAGGATTTGGCCTCTTAACTTGGCATGAAATTTAAGAACATTGTCAACATGATGATTAACTAACAAAGCATGTTGATAATTTGTGGACAACATTCTAATGTCAATGGGAAGAATGTGCAATCGAGTAATAGCCTTAGAAAACAATGTGACGACCCGTGGAATTTCATATAATTGAGGGAAAACTAAAACAAATTCAACATGAAAGTCATGTAACCTAATATGCACGAGATCTAGGATGTCTGAAATGTTGGACTTTGATGGTATTGTTTTAGGTAACTTCTCAATTATGTCAATATTATGTATACTGGTTACAACCGCAGTCACGATAGGGGCACAATACATTGTTCACAACTCTCGACTTTTGTGATAATGGAGGAAAGAACTGGACTATAATAATTTAAACAAATTCCTAAAGATTTTATAGCTCGTGACAATAAGGTTTGATCATGTTAGCACATTTTTCAAAAAGTCTTTCCACCACACTAAATTTAATTGGAGAATCATCCTTGTGTTTATTTTGAACACTATCCAAAAGAAGGGTAATCAAATTTAGAAGAATATTGTCACTTTCTTCCACTGTAAAGGTCATGATAGTCTCTACGGATGTGAAGACATTCCCTAAATGATTTCTGTTTAAAGCAACAAGAAAGTGATGGACCATGTCAATTATCGTACGTTTACAATCTAGGTCCAACATGATAAGACAATATTTTGCATTAGCCATAGTTTCTAGTATCCTAATGGCCATAGCATACAAATTGATGGATGTGCTTGTGAGAAATGCAAATGAGGATATAATCGAGGGGAAAATGTATTGCATTATTTTATCACAGAAAGGAGGATCGGGTGCACTGATACGGAATATTTCACCAAGACAAGAAACAACTGCTACTTGTATAGCAATATCAGGATGTCTTAATAGTTTATTTGAGACCAATGCTGTTCTAAGTGTATGAATAGATGTGAGTATGGAAACAGCAGGTGCTTGGTTCACTTGGGAAAGCAAATACTCGGTATATTCAAGCATCGATAGGAGTTCATTAAAAGGTAATGAAAATTGAAGAAATTTCCTTCAATTTGTTAACAATTGGACTCCTAACGTTTGGTATTCATGCCTTAACATTTTATGTTTTAAGTTGACAAGCCAAAATACTAAAATAAAAGTACATATCAATACAATAAAATACAAAATTAGGGCCCAAAAACGGAGGGCCAATTAACAAATCAATTACCCTAAAAGTATGGCCTAAGACACTTTACCACACTCTTGAGGCCCAAAAGGAGGCAGGGGCCGATTCTTCTCCTCTTCCTCCCCGCGGCGGCTCCTCTACAATTTCTTTCGTTCTTCGTTTTTTTTTTTTTGGGGGCGTCGAATGTTCGGTAATTAAAGCACAGGCATTGGGCTGCAGGTTCGTGGGTATGCAATTCTCGCCGGCGAGTGATGTGGCCAGAGGCTGTCGATTTTCTGGAATATATGGACTCAGGTTGAAATCGATGTAGAGGAGGCGGTGTTTGGTGATTTTGGGAGATGGATGTGAAGGAAATTTCAGGCGGGCTTGTGATTGTGACTGGTGGCCTTTTTGTAGTTGACGGGCTGCTGTTTTAATTGGGTGTGGTTGGATTTCTATGTATGGTGGCATAATTGCAGGCACTGGTTGAGGTTGGTTTGGATGTTGTGTATGTGCGGGCTGTTGTCGTTGACATGGTGAGAGGGTGATGGGAATGACAGCGGACTAGTTTGTATTTAGGGATTGCAGCAATCGGTCTGGGCGGCGGCTATGGTTGATACCGGGATTTTCAGGTTATGGTTGGGCCGTTGGTTATGGTTAGGCATTCACAGAACCTTGTGGACGAAGAAATCAGTAGTTGACCTAGATTCGGTTCTGATACCAAATTTGATGCAGGACGATAGCAGGATTAAGAATTGCCGGAAGAAGCTGTGAAGAAGAAGCCGTGAAGAAGAAGAAGAAGAAGAAGAAGAAGAAGAAGAGAGAGAAAGAGGGGCACAAGCCACTTTCCTTAATCTGAGTTATTTAGTTTGTTATGTCAAATATATTCTATCGTTTATAATGAAGGTGATGTAACTGTCATATAGGTTTTGCTTGTAAGTTCAGCTGGTTCTGAAAATCTCAATTGATGCTGAGGAGTCCAATTTGATTTTCATTTATAATTCTGGACTGTTACAATCCTTACTTTTATATTTAGATTTAGAACTCAAATGAAGATCAGGAAGAGAAATTTGGGTGTTGGGATAGAGACAGAACAAAGGATGTTATTCTGGATGTGATGCATGATTTTATCGATCTCCTTGTCTTATCTAAAAAATTGTTTGCTGTTCTCGTAAAGTTCAAAGCAATCTTTGTGCAAATGAGTACTGTCTGTGCTGGCTAGAAATATGAGTGATTATCAAGCTCTGGAAATTATGTTTGACAATTTAAGTGGTAGAGTTCCAATGCTGCACCGACATATTGTGTTGGCAACATGGTGTGAAAATTGGCACCAAATTTTAATTATTCTTTTTATAGGCGTTAGTGAAAATTGGCACCAAATTT
Source organism: Fraxinus excelsior (assembly GCA_019097785.1). NCBI lineage: Eukaryota > Viridiplantae > Streptophyta > Magnoliopsida > Lamiales > Oleaceae > Fraxinus > Fraxinus excelsior. The sequence goes on along the minus strand of CM032641.1, from coordinate 17,469,298 downwards.
AAATTTCTTAACATTTATTTTCAAAACTATATAAACCCTCACCCTTTCTCATCTGTTTTCACAATTCAATTATTATCCCCGTTCTCTAATTTCTCCTGCTCAACTCTTGATTTATCACAATGTTAATTCTCTCACATTTTTTATATTCAATTAGTTAAATATCATTTTATTATTTAGTATTTATTTTACATAATTGTTTAAATCTTTTTTCAGATTTTACAATCACGACACAATCTTTAATTTGTCTTGTTTTATATATTATGGATTTTAAGAGTTCGTTTGATACTGAGTTGAACAAGTTAAACTATAGTTGTAGACTCCCCCTAATTATGATCAATTTGCAAATCTTGATGATGTACCAATTATTTCTAACCTTCAAATTTCTGTTGATTTTGATGATTATATCTTGGATTTGGAAATGCTGTCTTCAAAAAGGTCTTGAGTAAAAAAAAAAAAAAAAATTTAATAAAGTTAAACTACCGTTTGACAAACTTTTACACTAGAGAGAGTCATTTTTAATGGAAATGAACTACTCCGAGAGTTCGTAAATAAGGTTTTGCTCGAAAACTTGTAGTGGCAAGATCTTCTGCATAGGCATATGCAGAAATGTGTGATTATATTTTTCTTTACTTTGATATGCAATATCCCCTGCACCAATGTCAGCGCCAGGAAACACCAACAAACTGGCAATTTAGGTTTATTTCTTTACTCTTGATATTTCACTGTCAAACTTATCTGTTGATCGTTATGATTTAGAAAAATATTTGGACCATAGTTTTTTATTCTCATCTTTGCTCATTATGTTTATCTACTGACATTGGAAAGCATTTTTTGCACGTGTATGTATGTGCATGCATCGCAGTACTATAGGCACTAGCAGAGCTAGCTTTTCATTCTTGACCCAGAGAGTTCTTTTTGTGTGTATGTTTCTGTTACTTTTCTTTTTGGATACCTCTGCTAGTGTTGTTTTGGCTTTGACCAATTTTTTCCAGCAATTATATAACTAGTTTGGCTTAAAATGAAATTACTGTTATTATATTTTGGCAGTGCACAACAATTCAGGGTATCATACCTCAGAATTTGGTGGACATTCTTTGAAGACGGAAGATATTCACCAACAAATTAATACTATACCTAATGTATACACCAATGGTGCATCTTCAATTCAGCCAACCGTACATAATTTATTCAATAATGGTGAATCTTCACTTTCATCGAGCATGCCTGTTGCAATCAATATGGCGGGTCATGTTGGAAGGATTGATATATCACCAAACATGCCATTGACTCAGAGCTCTAATCCAGGGATTATACAACGAATGATGAAATCAGAATCTAGTCATGCAGATGATCCTCGCTTCATGTTTGGTGCAGACAGAAATCTTCGAGATCCAAATACCACAATAGGAGATTCATCCGTTTCACCCCTTGTTGGTGTCGAGTCTAATTCACAGGCATCGAACAAGGCTTTCCTGGATCATGACATGAATTCATTTGGATTCTTGGGACAGATATCCCCAAATTTCAGTTTTTCAGACTTGACAGCTGACTTTTCTAATAATACTGGTTAATTCTCTCCCCCTACTCACTCTACGCCTGTGCATGAAAATTCAGCACAGCTGAAAAGTTTATTTTCTAAGAAACTACTTTTTTATTAGGAGGAAGTATACTTTTATTTGACTTAATTGATTTTTTTTTTTTTTTTTTATTTATTGTCAGATATATTAAGCTATTCTAAGTCTCCCTTCCTTGGAATGAATGCAAACTTTGTGGATCGTCATATTAGAGGAGAACAAGGTAAGGTTTTTGACACCGGTCATTGTTCTTGAAATTTCAAGGGTATCTCTAATACTCGTGTCCTCTGTGAGCAGACAGTAAGAGGCTGGACACTATATCAGAAAGCTTCAGTTATGAAGATTTTGGCAGCGATTGATTAATTTAAATGGTACCGCTTTCTGGAATTGTTTACCTCTCTTCTTCCCTATAAAATGTGCAAGTGCAGCTAGTAACCTCTTTGATTAATAACGTATGTTCTGTACTCGAATATTTTTTGGGAGAAGTTTACAACTATGGTCCCCAACCAATTCGTAAATATGTACTTCCAGATCAATTTTTTTGGTAAGCGGATCCCTAGTCAATTTCCATCCTAGAGGGCCATTAAATCATCACATGGCTTGCACATGAGGTAATCTTTTGGAGTATATTGATTAACTTGGAAAGAAATATTCCTAAATAGAAAGGAAATTAAAAATAAAAGGATTTCTCCCTCATCAACTGCCTCTCAGCCCACCATCTGGTTTCCCTGCCATCCCTCACGTTAATTTAAAATATCGGAGTCGGTATACTTGATTTCTACTGTCTAGTTTAAATATCAGGTGACTTCAAAATCTGTATTATTTCACTTATTTGATGGGATATTTCATTTATTGATTTCTCTAACTTTTAACACTAGAAAACAGGATAAAACTCTGGGTTTTAACAGATCTGATAGATAGGTATCTTCTAGAGTCTAGACATAAGCATTACCAACTGTAGCCCCTGGTTAGGTCAAATGTTGGACAATTGGATAAAGCTGCTGGAAGTTTCATTGAAATTCAATGAATTCTGTAATTTGAAGGCCACAATATCACTGGCTAAATAATGTAGCATTTTCTGGAGCCAGTTGTAACCTGGCTTTAGGGTCTTTGAGTGTTTTTAAAGGAGCAAAATCGAGCTGTGAACAGTTTTGAAGGAGTCAATTTATTCCCTTCCGGTTTCCCCCTCCGATGGTGGGGAGGGGCAAAGGTGGTAAGTGTGGGGTGGCGTTGACACCTTTCTGTGTGCTGTAGAAAACTTGGCAAAAGGGAGATCTTTGATTCCAAAATATGTATATATTGCATGATAAGGGAATAAGAAACTAGACGGTTGAGTGGGGGGAGAAGAAGATTAATTATTTTGCGTTTCTTTCATTTTTCAATTTTAAATAAGGATATACTTGTAACCCTAAGGGGTAGCTCAATTGGTCAGGCCTTGGGTTTGCTCCCCAATGATCACCAGTTCGAGTCCCCTCAGGGCCACTGAGGTGAGAAACGGCTGTAAACTTCAGGGCCTCGTGGAATTAGTCGAGGTGCGTACAAGCTGTCCCGGACATCCACGGTTATCGAAAAAAAAAAAATAAGGATATATTTGTTATTTTACTAAGGGTCGTTTGGCATAACTTTTGAAAAGTTAAAATGAGCTTTTGAACCGTTTGTTTAATTTTATAAAAGTATTTTTTCTAGTTAGAAGAGTTTTTATAGGAAGTTGGTACGGTGTGGCTTTCTCTAAAAGCACTTCCGAAATAGAAAGTTATTTTAAAAATTAGTTTCAAACAAAAATTAATATATCTTCCTCCAAAAGCTATTCTACGGGAAATACAAGTGAAAACAAAAGTCATGTCAAACGGGCCCTAAATATCCTTGTGACCGTACATATTATTTCCTAATTCATATGAGTAGTCAACTCTAAGTCATAATCAAAAGCGTCTGGGATCATGTTCTAATCATTATTGTCAAATATGTTAAATCCTTTTCACATCAAAGTTGCAGTTGGATTTGTTGGTTTTTTTCTTAATTAACAAGGCATTCTTTTGAATTCTTGTTCTGAGTTGTTATTGCACCCATCTGACTTTCTGTTGTTCTTGTGCTCATGTTGCAGGGAAATTGCTTGCTAGGATAGAAGTTACTGTAAAAAGTCTCGTAGAATTAGGGCGGTCGGGGTTTCAACTATTTGAAGGTTAAAACTTTAATGATGGCGAATTACAATACTAGTTTTTTTGGAGCAACAAGGGATTAGATTATTACATGCGAAAATGTGTGAATGGATGCCATCCATATGTTTTGATGTATTAACCCAAATCAAGAATTTTGTCATAGAAGTATTGCAGTGATTTTGAAATTCGTGCTGATATTGTTTATATGCATTGGAATGACATATTTACTGTAATTATCAGCAAGCATGTTTAGCTGAGCTTAGAAGCTACTGTGTATGGATAATTGACTTTTTTTTTTTAATTATTATAGTGATGAAGTTACTCAGTTGAAAGTAAGCCTGCCTTGTACGATCTTTCAAGTAACTTGATGATTCTTGATTGAATATTACTTATTTTAAATCTTATTAAGGGAAATTTTCAGCAGAGATTTCAAATCTTTCAAAAATGTGCCCGGAGGTCCAAAAACCTTCCAATCTTAGTACCTACTTCCCAAATATTTTAATAAATGTACACCGGAAGGACCTCCTAATTTCTAAAAGATTGTTGATCAAAATGTCATAAATTGATCTCTATTTGACTAAAACGGTCTATACGCCCAATCCCACTTGAAAGATTTAAATTAAACAAAACGAAAAATAAAGAGAGAAGAATTCGTATGAAAACGTTTCATCGTCTCACCGTACGCCCACCATGCCCCTCCTTTCTCCCCTCGGGTTTCGTCTCAAACCAGCAGGTTTGGGGCTCGAAATTAGGGGAGAAATCCCCCGGAGAGTCAACAAACCTTTTTCATCTTAATATTTCGAGTGCGATTTTCTTTCTAGTTTTTTTTTGCCAACCAGGGCCTTATTTCGCTAAACCAGAGGGGGGAAACCCCCTTGTCGGCGGGGACAATTGAGATGGTGGTGTGTTTGGTGGGAGGGGGTTTGCGGAAGACACTCTAATTTCTATAATTGTTTTAAATGAAAAATGTGGAGGGAGATCATTTTGTCCTTAATAAAATTGGTAAAATTAAAGTCCGACATATGACTTTTGGTCATCTAATAGCCTTTGGACGAAAATCATTGAGAAGTCCTTTCAGTTATACAATTTTAACTTAATTGTTAGCTAAATATTATGAGTATAGAACCTTTTTTATGTGTTTGCTAGTATTGTTTTAAATGTATGGTGAGGTAGAGTTAAAATAGTGCTAAAATGAACAAACGGGCTAAAGTTGAGGAAAAGAAATAGCAAAATGGTGCTTAGTCGCCATATTGGGAACGCCCAAGTGCCAAGAATGAACCGTTTTTATAAAAAGTTAATGCCCGGGCGTTGTGAGGAACCGACAGAAGTTGGTTATGAATAGAGAGGAAGCACTTAGGTGCTACCTAGAGTTGCATCGCGTCGCCTAGGTGCTAAGCCGCCTATGTTTAGGATTACACTGTTTTGGCCTGCGAAAATTTCAGAAAGACTCCAAATTTGGGAAAACGTGTTGGGGAGTATAAGTAGAAAAAAAGGAGGCACTTTTAGATGGTTCCACACATTGAGAAAAATACAACTAGAGATTGACGAACGTAATGAAAGGGAGAAAAAAAATAATCAAGAAATTCAAGTTTTAAAGCATTGATTGGAAGGGGAAGAAGATATTGGTGTAAGATTAATTCATTTTTCTACATCTTTTTGCAAAATTCGACGATATATTCAATAACAACTTCTTGTTTTTCTTTTTTTATCATTATGAGTAGCTAAATTTTATATTAGGACGAGCAATGTAATCTATTTGAGACAATTTATTTCTTTTATTCAAGATTCTTATTATTTTATTATACAAGTCTTGATTTTGCTATGAGTTTAATGCTTTAAATTACTTGATCACTAATTTGATGATTTTGTGAATCTTTTAAGAATCAAGAGGTAATTTTGGGATTTACACCATATAGTAAAATTTGGTACATAAATATAACGTGTAGAGATACTTATATTAAATATTGTGTTCATTATATGAATTCTTCAAACTAATATTTCGTTTAACAAAAATTGATTCACATATAGATATGTGATTGAATTAATTAAACATGATCAATGAGAACTGGAGAGAGGTAAATTGAATACAATAATAGAATTTGATCAAACATTACATTAAACTCTTGAATAAGGTGATTAATAGGTGAAGTTGTTCGGCCCTAATATCCATCTATTATTTGAATTCTCAATCAATTTTTGTATGCATTTTAATTAATTTCAAGTGTTTAAACAAAAGATTCATAACAACATACAATTCTTTGGTTGATTTCGTCAAATAAGAGTTATAAAATTTTGATTAAGTTCTAAAGTATAGTCCTAGTGGAAACGATAATCCAAACTCAAAGACTTACTATATTACTTGTTACGATATTGTACACTTGCCATAGGAAAAAATGCAACAAAGTTTTAAGATTGAATGGTTTGGGTCCTCGTGATACATTTTTGAATGTTTGGCATATCTGTCACAAATTTCCTGTTTACTTACATAAAGGCCAAATATGCATACCTTAGTCTAGCAATCGAAGGAGGGTAGTGGGGACTAACTATACACTTATTATTAGGTCTTGGGGCTAGAATTACGTAAATCTTTCATAGAAAAGAGCTCAGAAGAAAGCTTTGTTCCATAATTCTATATATCCATTCAAAATTTTGTAGAAGCTTGTTTATAGAACACACCCATACCTATTTTTTTACATGTATTTCTTGGGTTGGAGAAGAAGAAAAAAGAAACAAAGGGGAAGAAATCAAGCTATTAAAGAGATTCAAGATTCGAAACTAATTTCCATCATGTTTCCAATTATTCAATTTCGGGTTGATGTTGTATAATTGAAATGAGTTTTTGCATCAATTTGATGCTTTGCTAATTGTATAAATGTTAGAATAATGTTGAACCCTACTTTTGAAGTTTTGATATTTAAATCCAGATTTTAAACAACGTGTATTTGATTTTAAATGATTATTAGGAGCTAAATGTTCTTCAATTAATTAGTTACTAATTGAATTGTCTTATGATTACTATTGACATTCGAGAGAATAAATATGAATTTGGCACATAGCAAAACTTATTGTAAAGTTCGATAGAGAATAATGATATACTGCTATGGTTTGCATGATTTTGTAAATGTTTTCGTGTTTTAATGCCTCTTTTAGGTTGGAATAGAGATATAGAAATGTCAACATGAGGATAGATTCAGTCGGCTTAAATTATTAAACGAATTAGGAAGATTAATCTTCATATTTGAATACGTGGGTCTAAATCTTGAATTGATATTAAAATGGATGGAAAGTAGGGAGATTCGAGATCCTAGTATTTAACAGTTACTTCAGTTTCATAATACTTCTATATCAATTAGTTTAATTAATTTATTATAGAATTTAGATTTTGAATATAAAATTCATCCATAAATTAATATTGCTATTCGATTAAAGTTGATGTTAATTGGAAATTAAATTAAGTACTTAGATCTTGTATGAACGATAATTTATTCATTCTTTATAACTTGGCTAGAAATTGTACACTTGCGAGATTTTAGCACATCCCAACTCCATCCAAAATTTCATAATACTTAAAATATAGAGATTATTCATTTTTTAAGGATATTATTGCCCTTCCCACAGCCCTTTAAAATAATGGCTTTATTTTAACAATTTTTTTATTATATCCAATAAAAGTAAAGGAAATCAGTCCCCAAGTTGTCTAATATTTATCCTTCGTATAGCCCATGCATCGGGAATTGGTCAAAATCAACGGCTGTTTAAGCCATTTTAGATGTTAATAATCTCCCGGCCCTTCCCACAGCCCTTTAAAATCATATTTTAATTTAAATTAAAGTCAAACAATCAATATTAACCACATCTTTCATGGGTCCCACAGCTTTTCAACCACACATTTCAAAAACTTCTATCACAATCTACTAAAAATCTAATTTTAATTCAAACACCCTCTTATTATACATGTGCTTAACATTTAAATGATATTGGGATATATATCCACGTAAATGAAGTTAAATTTGTGTAAATACATACATAAATACACGCCTTTATTGCATATGTATAAAAGTGAATGATGCTACACGTACATGAGGAGTTTGAAAGAATTTTTACAAGTAGGACATTTATCAAATTTTTATTGATTTTCTTGAAAACAGACAAAAAAATGCATCACACAGCTGCTACCAACACAACACCTGTATGGTGCCTGTGAATAATTCCCTATGTGGTATCTATAGAGAAAATTTAAATTTGTATCTAATGAAGTGAATGAATTTGTTTGGATCATTCCACTCTACCATCCTCATGGCTCGATTTGACTTCATCTCAAGAGAATTTTTTTCTTGCGTTCAGCTACTTTTAGCCTCATAATTGACTCCGCCTTTCAATCGGTGACAAGACTTTGATGCGGGGTTCAGCGTGGTCCTCGAAACTCCAACCTCAGACGAAAATCCTTGTCTGGCCTCTGCTAATGAATTTAACAAAAATATATAAGTTGCAAAAAAATGAGCCATCACCCTTTAATAATTCATATGATTCATGGGAAGCATTTCGTTCAAAAAATAAAGCACAATTCACAGTATCCATAGCATGTTTATTTTGGGCTCTTAAAGGTTACCTTCTTGTTCAGTTGCTGCTGCAGTATATTGTTAATCAGAATAGTGGTCAGGAACCTATGGAGGCTCCGATCAAAGAAGAGATTTAGACGAATAATAGCTTAAACTTTTACATGAGATGGTTCAACAATCTTGGCTGAAGTTTTCACTTTTTAATGCCCTTAGGAAGCTAGTAACTTGGTATTAATTCCAAGTCTTGGGTTCAGCTTAGATGAGTGAATTTCCTTCTCATTTGCCACCACACTCCTGTTGATGAGCCGAACCGGAAGGGTAGTCCGTTTTCCACAACCACAAGGTCAGTAGCTAGAAAGCTTCAATATTTCACTCTACTATATATCCACAGGGCCTACTCTTAGGAACCACTTGCCTTTGTGTATTACCCATTTACCCTTGATGCCTATGAATCAAGAAGATAGGAACAGGAGCACAGAACGGACTGCTAGTCATTATGAAGCTTCATGATAGACAAACTCCTACAAAGCACCACCATCACAATTTTTCAGTGGTTCAGAAACTACAGACATCCACCAAAGATGTTTCAGATTTTAATTTCATTCTATCCTTAAATCTCATCCACACTGAAATAGAAGAAATGGCAAAGAGGGATAGGATCGTCTTAAATTGGTATATTTATCTTTAAACTTGATCTTGATGGTTTAACATGTAATTGGAACACAAAGGAGATCTCTCTTTCTGTCTAGGATGACGAGAATCGAGGACTAAAAGAAAAAAATTGCAAACTTTCATTATTTATTTATCGCGTACTTATCAGAAACTTCAGTTGACCTCGAAAGGGATCCTATGGCAATCTTGTCCAGTGGTCCACATAATTTCAAATGATGAATCAAGTGAAGTAAATATAATCATTGAAAAGTGTGCTATTTCTGAAAGAATTAAAAGAAATGAAAAGGGAAAAATTTTATTCTTTTACCTGTACTCTTGAAAGATTGAAGTTGTGGAACTGAATATGCGATTATTCAGCTATTTCCAGCCAGTTTTGGACAACCGCTAATATGCACTTTGGCGTTTAGATTTTGCAACCCCTCTGGAAGTATGGATAAATTGGGACAATCCTCAAGGTAAAGCCTCTGAAGTGAACTGAAATCTGAAAACCACTTGGCCAATGTTGTCAAACTTGCACAATTAGATATTCGAACGAATCTGAGAGTTTTTGCAGCAGTCTCTTTAAGCCCCACTGGCACACTTACCATCTTCGGAAGTCCCATTAAAAGAAGTGACTGAAGACTCTTGAGGCCTTCTAATCCTTCTCCGTCAGTAAAATCGAGCTCGTCGCAGTTCCAAATCCACAATTTCTCGAGTGCAGTCAGATACTTAATACTTGTTGGAAGAGAAGCTAGTCTTTGGCATTCATAAATGCGTAATACTCGAAGAGAAGTGAAATGTTGAAATCCTTCTGATGGCAGTTTTACAAAGTCACAATTGTAGAGCAATAAGAAGTAGAGAGAATTGTAGCTTTTTGGACCTTTTCTTCTCAAAGACATCTCCTGGGAAGTCAAATATAGAGTTCTGAGGCTAACTAAATTCCCAATGTTTCTCGGCAGCTGTTTAAGTTCCTCACAGTTTATGAGATTCAGTGTCTGCAGATTCACAAGTTTGCAAATGGACTTTGGAAGGAACTTGATCTTCCTGTTGTTACTCAAATCAAGATACCGTAATTTTCTTAAGTTGCCAATGGAACTCGGTAACTCCTCAAGCTCTAATGAGTTAAGTACTAAGACTCGAAGGCGCCTGAACTTCAATGTGATTGTCTCTATGAAATTCTCGTTTACAGTTGCAACCTTGTAAGAATAACGGAAGGTCCTCAATTTTCTCATTTTGGACAAGGGTTCGGGGAATTCTTTTCTAGACAGATCTTCTGCATGAAAATAGAGATGGCGAACACTATCAGAAATAATTTTGGCATCAGATTTCACATTTAAGCATTCATAACCAGCCACAGATTGTGCAAGGTCGTGCACAAGGTTATGAATTTTACAAGCCAATATTTCTCCATCAAAAGCCTCTACTACATCTTGAAAGCAGAATCTTGATAACAACTCGTTAAAGTACTGGTTTCCAATGTTTTCAAGTTGTTTATTTCCATTTGGTGAGTGAATGAAACCCTGTGCAATCCAGAGGTTGATGAATTCCTCCCTTGGAATTTCAAAACCCTTGGGAAACATGGAGCAATATGCAAAACATTGCCTTAAATAGGATGCCATTTGTTCATAACTTATCCTCAATATAGGAAGTATGTCAGTTTGCTTTTGATCAATTTCCCACATATCGTTATCCCTTATGTGCAGCCATTCTTGTTCATCTGTTTTCATATACAAGCAGCTTCCCAATGTCTTGATAGCCAAAGGAACTCCGCCACACTTCTTCACAATTTCCTTCCCGATTTCTATTAGATTAGGGAGCCAATCATCTTGTTTACTGAACGCACATCTCAAGAATAAAGATAAGCAGTCATCATCGGAGAGACCTCTCAAAATATAAGGGGATGTGGTACTGTAAATCGTAGCAACAGTCTTACTTCTCGTGGTAACGATGATTTTACTTCCTGAGCTGCAGTTCATCAACAATTCTTTCAAATCCATCCATTTATTACGATCTTCATTCCACACATCGTCCAGGACAAGTAAATATCTTTTAGCATTCAAAATTTCCCACAAACATTTCTGCATCTCGTCCATATCCAGATGGCTAAAAGTTTCCCCAGTGGCAGATCTTAGAATTTTCTCAGTTACCTTTCTTGTACTAAAATCTTCATTAACAGAAATCCACATTTTAAGATCAAAACCTTGAACTACCCGATCATCATTGTAGACCAATTTAACTAATGTCGTCTTCCCAAGACCTCCTAGTCCGACAATAGGAATAATCGAAACATGTTCTTCATCGTTAGTTCTCAAAAGAAGCCGTACGACGAATTCTTTATCAGAGTCTCTACCAATGATGTCTGACGCTGTTACAAAAGAGTGAGTTTGATCTCTCTCTCTATTCTCTACCGGAACAATATAAGCCTGTTCCGTAAGGTGAAAATTTTTCCTGTCAGCCGCAATTTCGTCTAGTTTCTTCCTGATCTGGCTTACCCTATGGCCAATCTTGAATCTATAGGCCAACGGATTTGAGCGTGAAAAGAATCTACTAACCTTTGCAAGAACTGAAGTGCTATCCCTCTGCGGTGAAATTCCAATTGAAAGATCATCCAACAAATCATCGGCATCATAGACGGCATCCCTAAGCTTTTCTAGCCAGTCTCTTAGTTCATGATTCTTGGTTTGTTGCTCATTTGCATCCAAAAGTACAGCCTTGATTGTAGACAAAGTGTTTTGAAGTTTCTTCACTTCTGATTTGATGCTACAAGCTAAACTGATCTCTTCTATAGCAAGTGAAGAAACTTTTGATAGAACGTCCTCTGTGATGTTGAACAAGAATGTTTCTGCCATTTTTGCTTTTTGCTGAGAGAGAAGAAATTGTTGGCCACTAGTAAAAGTGGAATTTATGGAAAAAAGTAAATTGCAGAAATAGTCTCCAACCTGTACCCTATTTTGCAAGTTTAGCTCCAATTGTTTATTTCTTGGCATTAAGCTCCTCAAACATTTCATTAACAGGCAAAAATGGTCCTCACCAGCCAATCTACAGTCCTAGAGCCACCGCTAGCTCCCCCAATTCTAACTTCTATAACCCTCATCTCAAACGCTTCTCGACTCTTCGTCGTACTCAAAACACTTGGTCACTAATATCACGACTCTTCATTTACCCCGACGGACTCCTCGTGCAATCCAATCATCGGTCGGCTTTCTTGCCTAACCCACAATATATGCTCTGATGCTCAAAACTAGTCCACTACCACTACCACTACCACTGTCCCATAACCCATCCTCCCAAAAAATACCACCCTGCTTTGGTCGATGCCAAATCAGTTGAATTTAAACTAGGTAACAATCAATTGAATTAGTTAATCTAATGTCTTGAACTTGAATTTGAAGCCACGAAAAATGATAATGTTGTAAATGGATTTTGTTGGCTAGTGTTGCCAATCTAGTCCAATGGGTGGGAGGGGGGAGGTTATGATGAGACTTAGGCTTGGCCTATATAATAGCTGATCCATTGCCTGTAGGGGTGGGCGTGGGTTGGGTTGGGTCGGTTTTTGTCCCAACCCAAACCCAACCCAACATTGTCGGTTTGTTAGAAATTCAACCCAACCCAACCCATGTAAATGTTGAAACCCAACCCAACCCAACCCAATTATGTGTCGGTCGGGTTGGGTTGGGTTGGTCGGTTTGAAAAAAATTTATTACACAAAAATTAAAATCATCCATTTTTTTGATGTAAAATAACATTAATATAACCGTTAACCATCCAATGTTAATAAACTTGAAAAATAAAATAGTACAATCCAATGATATGTTCATTAGTAACTTTTACAAAAAAAAATACTATCTCATTTTCAAAAAAAATTATTCACAAAGACGAGTTTGACTATTTATTCACGAGACGGGTTTGCTCAATATTGCACCCACAATTTGACGGCAATTATCTTTGAAAATATAATTGTTGAATGAAAATTGATTCTAGTGATGACTTGAAAATCAAAAATTAAAATTTATCGATTCACGCTCCTCCTTTTTCAATTCAGTGTGCCAATATTAGATTACAGAATTCATTTTTAAGGTTCGTGAAATTTTATTTCATAATTATTTTCTCTATTCGAATTCTTTTCACTGGAGTAATTACACGGTTCATGTGAATTTTAGTATCTTCTTAATATATTTTGTTTTGTCATGGAATTCAAGTAATTAACTTTCATGTAGAGGACATATTTTTGTTAGCTGTATATCAACTTTCTTGAGTTTGGGCCGTTCTCTATTTTTTGTCAATTTTTTGCGCTTGTGATTATATGTGTTCTTTTGTATTAACATTTTTTAAATTCGCTAACAATTTTTTCTATTCGAGTTCTTTTGTGCATATAATTATATAGCCGTGTCGATTTTGGTATCTTAAGGATTGATTTTTTTTGTGTAGAGTTTTTTTTTTTGTCGGGTTGGGTTGGGTTGGGTCGGGTTTGGGTTGCTAACCCGCAACCCGACCCAACCCAACCCGATTACCCAACCCACAACCCGCAACCCGCCCAAAAATTTCAAAAAACCGACCCAACCCGGTCGGTTTGGGTCGGGTTGATCGGTTTTCTTGGGTTGGTTTGGGTTTTGCCCACCCCTAATTGCCTGATAATTCATTGATGAAGTCCAAACCCAAAGCCTAATAAATGGTCAAAATCGCACTTCTGTAAGTGCAACTTTAGTTTCCACTCAAGTGTAAAATCGCTAGCTACTCTGAATTGTCGATCACCATCTGAGATCAACGGTGAAAGATTTGTGTATAAAAGGAGCTTTGATATGTTGACCTGGTTCCCTTGGATCATTTGATTTTTGTAGAGGCTTTTGGAATTTCTCTGTCCGAGTCTTTCCCTTTTCATTCGTCTTCTTTGTTGATCTCCAACATCTATTGGGTGATTACTTCTTATTTCTAAGTGATTATTGAGTCTTTGTGATTCTTTTGTGAGAAGAGTGGGTTTGGTCTTCAGTTTGATGGCTTTTAGTTCATAGAAACAACATCGACCTGACCATTGGGGGTTTGGATTAGGTCTTTTATTTGTACAAAAGGGTACAATGTTTTGAGCACTAAAATCCGTGATACTGAGATGCCAATGAATTTTGAGTTCTATAAAATTTTGTATACTTTTTAGTTTTCCAATTTCTTGTTCTAATAGTAGTATTAGAGCTATTAGTAGTTATTTTTGTTCATTCGATTGCAATCTGTTTGTTAACGGATCTTGTATCCTAGTTAAAATCTAACTAATATTAGTTCTCTGGTGATTTATTGGTTGAATCTTGAAAGAAACGGTTATGTTCTTGGTATTCTTGGAACGATTTGAATTATTCTAGGTTTCCTCTGTTGTTTTTTAATTTTGGTGGTCAAAACTCCGAACCACCACTCTGGTTTGAGTCTCTTCTTCTCTAAAACCTATTTTCCTAGTACCTTATATGGCGTTTGTATGATTCTTTAAAGTTTATTATACAAATTGATATTGGGTGAGCATGGTAGTACATTTTTATTGTGATTAACTTGATTGCATATGTTGATTTAATTTGACCTTTGAAAGACATTAATCCTTGATTCTCTATCTTCTTTTTTTTGTTCTTGTGTTCAAATTTAGCCTTGACTTGGGGACTTGATATTGAATGATGAATGTAGAAAAATGAAGAAGGGAATGATAAATCTGAAGAATAGAAGAAATGATATAGAAGAAATGATAAAATATGGAGCAGAAAATATCTCGTTCTTATTATTCCAACTCAACTCAAGAAATAAAAGTTCCAACATTATAAATACAAGCAAAAATGTGGAAAAGGCGAGAAGTACAAAGAGACGGAAAATTCAGTTAAACTAAAATATCTAACGAGCTAAAATGTCAAGTCTTCAAACATGAACTTTGATAGCTAAGCATTCCAACTGGATGATTCATGATCTGTGTTCTGTTACTCCTCCTCAAGATGGAGTGTGGGGATTATTCACACCCATCTTGGACAATGACGAAAACATCAAAGAAGTCGGTATAGCTTTTCTAAAAATGTCAGCCAGTTGATGAGTAGAACGAACTGGTAATAGCTTGATAGACCATCATTAACTTTGTCCCAAACAAAGTGACAATCAATTTCTATATGTTTAGTATGTTCATGAAAATTAGGATTTGAAGCAATGTGAATCGTCGCTTGATTGTCGCAAAAAATCACAGTTTGATCCGTTTAAAAAACTTGAAAGTCATGAAGTAACTGAGTTAACCAAATCATTAGTAGTGGCTGCTAAGGCACGATATTCAGCTTCAGCTGAAGATCTAGAAATGGTAGTTTGTTTCTTGGCTTTCCAAGAGATTAAAGAGTCTCCAAGAAAAACACAAAACCCAGTAACTGATCTTCTAGTACCTCGACAAGCTCTCCAATCCGCATCAGAAAAGGCCCTTAATTGAAATGAACCTGTAGCAGAGAACAAAATTCATTGTCTTGGACTTGCCTTAATATGTTGTAATAGGTGATGAACTACATCTAAATGTGTCTGCCTAGGTTTTGACACATACTTAGTTTACGTACGGCGAATGTAATATCTGGTCTGGATATTGTAAGGTAAAGGAGTCGACCAATTATTCTTCCGTACATTGATACATCAGTAAGCGATTCCCCTTCATTTGAACTCAGTTTTAGTTTAGGATCCATTGGTAATACAATACATGCTAGGAGTCATGTATTCCCCAGTAACTGAAGAGCATATTGTCTATGTGACATGAATATTCCTTTATGTGATCTAGGGATGGCAAAAAAGCTCGGCGGCTCGCACGGCTCGGGCTCGGCTAGAAAAAAGCCCGAGCCTCATTTTGAGGACTCGGCCCGAGCTGGGCCGGCCCACAAAAAAAAAATTGTCAACTTATTCCACTCATCATGAAACTAATAAACTAATTATAAGTGACAAATTTATCTCATAATGTATCACATATATTATTTTGAAAAATTGGAGATATTTGTTTGTTTAATATTTATTGTATTATTAGTTTTTTATTGTTTTCATTTCTCTAAAACTCTAAGTACCTAAATATTTAAAGTAAGCATTTTCTCATTTACACAAATGTTTATTATTCTATATTAAGTGAAATTATTAGTGATATATATTGCTTAATTACATTTAAAAATTTAGTTAATTTCATCAATGGTTACTAAAATTTGTAAGAAAATTTAAATCGATCATTAAAAAGATTTCTTACTTTGTTATAATGGATAGTTACTCATTTATAAATCTAACATGTTATCCGATATAAGCCTAAAGGTGCCACAAAAAAAAAAAAACCCGAGCCGGCTCGGGCTCGGGTCAAAAGCTCGGGCCAAGCTTCATTTTGTTTTGGTCGGGCTCGGGCCCAAAAAAGCTCGGGCTCGGCTCGAGCTTTTTTTTCCCGGCTCGGGCTCGGCTCGTTGACATCCCTAATGTGATCTAGCTATCTCCAGCCCAAGAAAATACTTCAACCTTCCAAGGTCTTTCAACTTAAACTGATTATGTAGGAAACACTTCATAGAGTCAATAACATTTTGATCAGCTCCAGTGATAAGTATGTCGTCTACATACACTAATAGAGTAACAAATGTACTCTTAGTTCCTTTTGTAAATAACAAGTAATCTAATTTGGATTGTTTAAAACCGTGTTCAACAAGTGTAATAGAGAATTTTGTAAACCATTGTCTCGAAGCTTGCTTCAGCCCGTAAATTGACATGTGCAATCTGCAGACTAAATTCTCTCCCTGAATTCTAGAACCAACATACTCTTTATATCCCAATGGCAAGTCCATTTAAATTTCTTCGAATAAGTCTCCATTAAGAAAGGCATTGTTAATGTCAATTTGAACAATATGCCAGTTTTTTATTGCTGCAATTGCTAATAGGGTTTTCACTATGACAAGTTTGGCCACTGGTGAAAAGGTCTCATTGAAGTCCAAGCCTTCATACTGAGTATATCCTTTAGCCACCAAGCGTGCCTTGTATCATTCTATGCCACCATCTAAGTTGTATTTTATTTTGTATATCCATCGACATCCAATTGTATGTTTTCCATCAGGTAATTTTTCAATAGACCAAGTGTTAGTCATTTCCATTGCATCCAATCCAGCTGCCATAGCAGCTTTCCAATGGTCATATTTGACTGCTTGATGGTAATACTCAAGTTCGAAATTAGATGATACAGTGAACAAGAATTGACGGTGAGATGGAGAGAAAACCTTATAAGAAATATATCTGGACAATGGATATGGTAAGGAATCATGTGGTTGTTGAGTGTTGGTTAATAGATTACAGTGAAAATCTCTCAAATAGGAAGGGGGTCTGATGAGTATTGATGACTTTCTTGGAGCATTTGATGGTGGAGTGTGATCATTACTTTCATCTTGAACAGGAAAAATAGGAATTCTGGCTGAAGGTGTGGATGAAGGTATATGAGAATCAATATTAGGAGTGGAAATGGGTAATACATGGTTAGGAAATGGGTCTATTACATCAGAATGGTGTGTGACGGTTTGAAAATGGAATATGTGTTCATGAAAAACCACATCACAAGAAATGAAAAAAGTTTTTGATACGATATCATATAATTTATACCCTTTGATCCCTGGTGGATATCATACAAAAAACGCATGCTTTAGCTTTAGGAGTGAATTTTGTTCTACTTGATGGCAGCGTGGAAGCAAAGCACAGACTACCAAAGACTTTGAGTTGATTGTAATCAACAGGAATGTTATGCAATAAAGAAAAAAGTGTTTTGTAGGATGGAAGATGGGGTTCTGTTGATGAGAAAGGTGGAAGTTAAGATGCATTCACTCCAAAATTGAATGGGAACTTGGTATTGGAAATATAGTGATCTGGCTACATTAAGCAAATGCTGTTGTTTTCTCTCCACCATTGAATTTCGTTTAGGTCTTCATCACAAGCAAATTGATGAATTACCCCTTTTGAGGGAAAGAAATCAATTAGCCTCAATTTTGGTGCATTATCTGATCGAGAATTCTTTATATTCTTTTGGAACTAACTCTCAATTAGCTCAAAGAATCTGAGAATAATGTTGCTGGCTTCTGATTTGTTTTTTATGAGATACACCCATGTAAATATAGTGCAATCATCCACCAAAGTAAGAAAATATCTATAACCTGAGTGAGAAGGAACATGATACGGTCCCCAAGTGTCACAATGTATCAAATCAAATGCATTGGAAGAAAAATTGTTGTTTGAAACAAAATGTAGTCACCTTTGTTTTGCCAATAGACAGACATTACAAGGAATTGAGTTATAGTTCCCATACTTGTTACAAACCAAATGCAATTGATCTTTTAAAAATTCTAACTTTTGAAATGAGAAATGACCTAATATGTGATGCCAAGTATTGGCATTCACTTTATTCAAAGCAGTGTACATGGTAACACAAACATTATCATTTAAAATATTATTTTCAGAATTTTCTCTTGAATCAACTGAGATATCATTCAATATGTATAAGCCAGCAGTCTTTTCACTTTTGCCAATCATCTTCTTGTTGCGTGTATCCTGAATAATACAGGTGTTATGAAAAATTTGACTTCAACATAAGGATCCTTGGTCAAAGAACTGACTGACAACATATTAAACTTTAACTGAAGCACATACAACACATCTCTAAGCATCAGTTTATGTCCACACTTCACATTCCCAATGAAGTTAACTGGAATTTTCTTATGATCTGGCAAAGTGACATGTATATTCTTAACATGCTTCATAGTACAGAATGCAGATTGAGCATATATGACTAGTTGCTCCAGAATCCAGCACCCAATTTTCAGGTGAATTTATCCATGAATTAGGGGGAATATAGAAGTACGAACCTAACACTTGGTTAGAGAATTCATCAATTTCTGTGCAAACCTTTGCAGAGGTCAGATGTGTGCTAACCATATCCATCAGTTGTTGGCATTGAGTAGCACTCAAAGATTGCATAAAATCTGTTGTGTTACATTGTGTTTGTTTTGACTTCGACTCAGAGGTCACTTGATTTGTAACCACACGTCTTGGTTGGTTGTTTCCAGCTCCCAATCGATTGTTGAAACCAAATTTTATTTCATTTTAAAGCCAGGGAGATAGCCATGTGACCTATAGAATTTATCCACTGAATGGCCTATCATCTTGCAGTGAGTGCACATAGGCTTTCCCTTCCTTTGGAACCTGCTATATGCCAGTCCTGAACTGATCTTCTTGTTATCAGTGTTAGCATAGAAGGCATAGTGTCACCAGTATCAGAATTACCGATACTCATTTGATGTTCCTCTTGTAAAATAAGAGAGAAAACATTGTTGATAGACAGTATTGGATCCATGAGCAGCAATTTCCTCCTTTTCTGAGCATATGTATCATTCAGCCCCATCAGGAATGACATCACGTATTCCATCTGATAGTGTTCTGATATCTTCTTGTTACCACCATAATCACACTTCCCACACGAACACATTGGCCTGTAATTACTTAACTCTTCCCAGATTGTTTTCAATTTGGTGAAATAAACACCAACAGATGATTGACCTTGGGCAAGATTCATCAGCTCACGCCTTAACTGGAATATGCAAGGTTCGTTTCTTTGTTGAAATCTCTCTTTCAAGTCAATCCATATGTCATGTACCGAATCTGAGTATATGAGACTTGTAGAAATTTCTTTACTTACTAAATTGAGGATCCATGATATGACCATATTATTGCCGCAGATCCAATTATTTAACTGATCATCATCAGCACTTGGTTTGGGTAATGATCCATCTACAAACCCTAGTTTGTTCTTCACTGATAGAGCTATAACCATGGATCTACTCCAAGAAGCATAGTTATCACCAGTGAGAGGTTGTGACACTAGCACAAGTCCTGGACTCTCTGAGTGATGAATACAATAAGGACTAGACCCATCAACAATGGCTGAATTGTTCGTTGATGATGGGTTATTTGCTGCTGTTGACTCCATTACAAATTGTGCTATCAATTGAGTTCAAAAACGTATACAATAGAAGCATATAAGCTCTGATACCATATTGAATGATGAATGTAGAAAAATGAAGAAGAGAATGATAAATTTGAAGATCAGAAGAAAGGAGAAAATATGGAGCAGAAAATATCTCGTTCTTATTATTCCAACTCAACTCAAGAAATAAAAGTTCCAACATTATAAATACAAGCAGAAATGTGGAAAAGGCGGGAAGTACAAAGAGGCGGGAAATTCAGTTAAACTAAAATATCTAAAAGCTAAACTATCAAGTCTTCGAACGTGAACTTTGACAGCTAAGCAATCCAGCTGGATGATTCATGATCTGTGTTCCGTTACTTGATCTTCATGGAATCATGGTAAATTTGACTATTTGGAACGTGAAGAACATCATAGTGTTATCACTGTCATTAATTTGTAATTTTGAATATTCCCTATTAACCTAATGGATATTTCACGTTTATTTGTCACTTTGTGTGTTGCCAAATATTAATTGGTATTTATGTTTTCTATTGAACACTAAACTTCAAATTTTTTCTTAAGTTGATTAAAAACTTCAAATAACATTTAAAAGAGTTTTTAATGCAAAAAGGGATTTTCCTATTTGGTAGCAAAAAATAATAGGAATCATTGTTCAACAAAAGGTTTCTAAGGTATAACGCAAGAATTTCACAAAACAATGACTGCTGACCAAATAAATGAAGCTAATGAACTTGCCTATACCTCTATTATTCTGAATTTGTCTAATCATGTATTGAGAAAAGTAGAAAACCTTGACGATGCCAAGTCCTTGTGGGATAAACTTGAGAACTCTATTTGGCTAAATCTTTGCATAATAAAATGTTTCTCCTAGAAAGATTTTTTAGTTTTAAGATAGATTCATCTAAAGAGTTGGATGATAATTTTGACACCATTAATAAATTGGTATAAGATATTACTAAAATTGATAACAAAGCATTTGAGGAGTACAATGTAGTTGTACTCACCAATGCTATACTTGAGGCATACAGAGAAGTCAAAACTACCATTAAATATGGCATTGACATCTTGATTTTGCTATAAATTATTTAAGAAGTAAAGAATTGGAGCTTAAATATGAAAAACATGTGAAGATTCTAAGAGTTTGTTTGTGAGAGGTAGACCATTAATAATAATCAGAATAATCATAATCATCAAAGAAATAATAGTAACAAGAAGAAAGGTAAAGAAAAGTATAGGTCAAAATCAAGAACTGAAAATAGGAAGTATTGGATGTGGGAAGATTGGACATTTCATAAAAGATCGTTATAAAAGAAGAATGGGTAGATGCAAAAGTATGTGGATAAGAGAAATATGGTTGAACCCTAGATGCTAAGACTATGGAGCCCACACGCACAGAACAATGCTGACATTTTGCACTACTTGTATGAAATGAAATAATGTATGTTCTTCACGCCGTTCCTGACTAGCAACAGACATAAACACAAAAAGATGCATGAATTAATACTTGTTCATTCGGATATGAATAATGCAAACTTTGCAGATAACACTGATCAAAATCAAGAGTAGATTTTGGATGCACTTTTCACATATCCGCTAGAAAACCTTGATTAGAAAACTATAAGGATATGAATGGGGTGAGGTTGTGATGAACAATAATGATGCCTGTAGGGTTAAGGAAATTGGTAGTGTAACTTTGAGATTTGAAAATTGATAGACTTTTACTCTTGAAGGGGTAAGATATGCCCTTGATTTAAATAGAAACTTGATTTCAATTGGCAATCTAGATGATATAGGCCTATAGAAATGACTTACTAAAATTAATCAAGGGATCACTTGTCAATTTCAAGGTTACTAAAGAAATGGTATATGTGCCACTAGAGCTCATGTTATTCTAAGTCATATTGCTGAGTCCATGAGTGCTTAAATTGATGTTACTTTAAAATAGCACAATAGGCTAACAAATGTAAGTGAAAAGGCTTACATATCTTGAGTAAAAGGGAAGATTTTTGGTAAAGATGTCATTTCCAAAGTTCATTTATGTGAGTATTGCACCTTAGGCAAGCAACACACACTTCATTTTAATCTTGAAAAGCATAAAATTGCATCTGTTTTGGAATATATACATTCTGACTTGTGGGGTCCTTCATCTAACATCATTCAAGGTGGAAATTGATATTTTCTACCCCAAATTGATGATTGGTCAAGAAAAGATTGGATATTTATTTCAAAACAAAAATATGATACTTTTGAAAAATGTGAAGTTTGGAAAACCTTAGTTGAAAATCAGGCTATCAAAAAGATTAAAGTTCTAAGGACTGATGTTGGTATGAAATTTTCCAAAGCTAATCAACTTTGCAAAGTTAATAGGATTCCTAGACATAAAATGGTACCCTATACCCTTCAATAAAATGGAATTGATGAGAAGATTAATAGAACCATTTTAGATAAGGCCAGTTGTATGATGGTTAATTTAGGTGTTCCAAAAGTGTTGTGGGGGTGAATGTGTTATGACAACTGCCTTTATAATAAATCGAACCCCTTTTATTTCTTTAGAAAGTAAAACTCGTGAGGTATGGTTAGGTAAGTTAGCTAATTATTCTCATTTAAAAGCCTTTGGATGTGCTTCCTACTCATTAGACTATAGGCAAGCTGGAGCCTAGATCCCATAAATATGTGTTTATGGGGTATCTTGAATAGGTGAAAAGGTACATGTTGTGGGCTAAATAGTCTAGAGATTTGGAGATGATAAATAACAAGAATGTGACATTTAATGAACCTTGATGATGCTTTTGTGAGAGAAGAAAAAAGGAAGGCCAAGCTATAGGTGAAGTTCTTCGGGTCTTTCCCTGAACTTCTTAATAAGGATTAGGATGGAAATGAAGCTGACAATACTTTGATTTTGATGAGAATATTAAAGTCACTACTTGTAAGGTAGATGAAGAACAAGAAAATCCCTTTGAAGGTTATCACTTGGCCAGGGATAGGATTAGAAGAGAGATAAGAGAACCTTCTAGGAGATTTTCCTGTTCACAACCTTTTCATAAGATAATCTTGATATCATATCTTTAGCTTTCATACGATATCAAGATCTATCATATAAAGAGCCTAAATCTTATGAAGAGGTTGTGAGCTATAAGTTATTTAAAGACTGGTTGTTTGCTATGGAAGAAGAGAATGGAGTCCCTTTTAAAGAATAATACTTGGATATTGGCTCCTAAACTTGTAAATAAATCCTTAGTAGACTGTAAATGGAATTATTGTATTAAGGATGATAATTCTTTTAAAACGGCTTCTTATGTTTAAAACTAGATCGGTAATAAAGGGATATACACAAAAACGAGGTATTGAAATTTTCTTACTTGTCGTTAAATACATTACCATAAGAGTTATGCTTGCTTTAGTTGCACAATATGACTTAGAGTTCGGACAGATGGATGCTAAAATTGCCTTCTTACATGGTGACGAGACCATCTATATGTGTCAACCACAGGGTTTTATTGATAATAAGAAACCTAAACATGTTTGCTTATTAAAAAGATCTTTATATGGGCTAACACAATCACCTAAACAATGGTACAAAATATTTGATAACTTTGTGTCATCTATTGATTTATGAGATTTTGTTTTTATCATTGTTTCTATTTCAAAAAAAAAAAATGAAGAGAAATATGTGATTGTTTATCTACTTTGTTTGTGGATGGTATATTGTTAATTGGACAAAATATAAGTAACATTAATGAGGGTTAAAAATCTTTAAGTTCTGAATTTGAAATGAAGGATTTATGCCATGCTAAAAGAATTTTAGGTATGGACATTAAAAGAAATAGGTCTCAATAGATTTTATTTCTTATTCAATCTACCTATGTGGAAAAGTGTTATATAAATTTGCTATGCATGGATCCAATTATGTAACTTTGCCTCTTGCTAGTCATTTCAAGTCTAGTAAATATTAGTGTCCCATTGATGAATCTGATGTTAAATACATGAAAAAATGTTTCTTATGTAAATGTTGTGGGATCTATTATGTACACTACGGTATATACTAGATCTGATGTAGTTCATGCGATTAGTAGACTAAGTAGGTTTATGTCCAATCCCAACTCTGAACATTGAAATGCCTTAAAATGATTATTAAGGTACTTAAAGGGATCTTCTTATTTAGGTTTATGTTTTAAATCCTGTAAAGATGGTGTTACTTTAAATGGGTATGTAGATTCTGATTATGCTGGTGATATGGATAATAGAGAGTTAACCACTTCTTACATGTTTACTTACATGGTACTTGTATAAGTTAGAAGTCACGCTTGCAGTCTATTGTTGCCTTATCTACAATTGAAGCTGAATATGTAGCTATTACTAAAATCATTATGAGTTAAATTAAATTTTCTAATCCTATACAAATTTATTCTAATAGTGAAATTGTTATTGATTTATGCAAAAATTCCATTTTTTATGAAAGAATTAAGTATATAGATATTAGAATGCACTTTATTAGAGATATAATTTCAAAAGAATTTATTCTACTTGAAAAAAAAAATCCCTACTCAATTCAATCCACCGACATGAAAACTAATGTACTTCCTCTTAACAAGATTAAGTTTTATTTATAAATGTTAAGAATTGATACTAGGTAAACTATGTGTTGCTGCAAGTACATAACACTTGGTGTTGGTGATAACTGTGGAACTGATTATTAGTTTTTGTTACTTTGCTCTATAATGTTTTGATCATTGGTATCAATGTGGAGATTTTTTGGGTTGTGATGTCATTCCAGACTTGGGCTTGACCTATTTGATAGCTGTTCTGGAAGTGTAACTTTAGTTGCCACTTAAGTGTAAAATCACCACTGCCTAAATCGTTGATCTTCACTTGAGATCAACGGTGATATATTTGTGTATAAAAGAAGCTTTGGTGTGTTTTTTGTATCTATTTATGAACTATGGACCAAATAATGAAATGCCTTTACTTTTTTTTGGGAAATTTTTTTTTTTTTTATATATAGAAAAAAAATACACTTTTGATTAATACCTTTCAAACTAAATAAAAACTAAATGACCCATGACTTAAATTTAATTGGAACTTTTGAAGAGCTCTACAAAACTGCAGATTATTTGAAAAATGAATTTGAGATGAAAGATTTGGGAAAAACAAAATTCTGTCTCGGATTGCAAATTGAACATTTATCAGAAGGATTATTTGTTCATCAATCTACATATACAGAAAAAGTCTTAAAACGATTTTATATGGACAATGCACATCCATTGGCATCACCTATGGTTGTTCGATCACTTAATGTAAAAAATGATCTTTTTTGTCCACCCGAAGATGGATAAAAGATTCTTGATCCTGAAGTACCATATCTTAGTGCAATTGGAGCATTAACTTATCTTGCAAATTGTACTCGACCCGACATAGCTTTTTCTGTAAATCTCATTGCAAGATATAGCTCTACACCAACACAAAGACATTGGAATAGTGTTAAACATATTTTTCGTTACCTAAAGGGTACTGTTGATTTAGGATTATTTTATTCTCAAAAGTCGGGATCGGCTTTAGTGGGATATGCAGATGCAGGTTATTTCTCTGACCCACATAAAGCTAAATCACAAATAGGATATGTGTTTACACGTGGAGGAACAGATATATCATAGAGATCTGTAAAGCAATCATTGATAGCAACATCTTCAAATCATTCTGAAATCATTGCAATCCATGAAGCGAGCCGAGAATGTGTATGGTTGAGAAACATGACCCAT
Source organism: Fraxinus excelsior (assembly GCA_019097785.1). NCBI lineage: Eukaryota > Viridiplantae > Streptophyta > Magnoliopsida > Lamiales > Oleaceae > Fraxinus > Fraxinus excelsior. The sequence continues at coordinate 17,443,633 of CM032641.1, read as the reverse complement.
CATATCCAAGAGTCATGCGGATTAGTTTCAACAAAAGATAGTCCAACAATTTTGTATGAAAATAATGATGCTTGTATTACACAACTCAAATGAGGCTATATCAAAGGTGACCGGACGAAACATATTTTTCCAAAATTCTTTCATACACGCTTCAAAAAAATGGCGACATCAATATTCAACAAATTCGTTCAAGTGATAATGTGGCCGATTTATTTACAAAAGCGCTGCCAACATCTACATTCAAGAAATTGGTTCACGAAATTGGAATGCGTCGACTCAAAGATTTTCAGTGATCAACATCAGGGGGAGTAGCTGTACTTTTTTCCTTCGCTTAGGTTTTATCCCATTTGATACTCCAAAATAACTGTACTCTTTTCCCTTTGTTTGTTCTTTTTGTCACATTTGGTTTTTATCAAACAAGGTTTTAACGAGACAAATATTTTATAATGTGTCATTCAAGGGGGAGTGTTGTAAAAGGAAAGTAAATTAGGGTTTAATATGAATGACACTTGTAACCCTGCAGCCCTATATATTATTACCATATGTATTCCTATTGCTGCCCTATAAATATAGGGTTTTGGTTCTCATTATAATACACAAAAAAGTCTATTGGTTTTTATTCTCTCTTCTCTTTTCTCTATTTTATAACACTATTTAATATTCGAGTTATTAAATTACGTAAAATATAAAATTATTTATTAACAATTACAATTATTAATTTCATTATATCATTAATTATCATATTAAAATTAAAATTAATAATAGAAATTTTATTATATTATCAAATTAAAATTAAAATTAATTGTTTAACTATATAAATATTTTTAATTCTACAAATATATATTATAATATACATTTATTAAATTATATATATATAAAAATTAAGCGGGCCGACTTTAACAGCCGACCCACTTCGTTAGACCCGGGCCGGCCCAATTGACCGGCCTTTATTCTGCGTGGGTCACCAAACGAGCTGTTAAACGGCATTTCTAGTAATGAATCGGCGGTAACCGCCGGTTCACCAAATGGGTTGTTAAGCGCCGGTCTAAAACTGGATCGGCTGTTAACCGCCGGTCCAGTTTTAGACCGGCGGTCAACAGCCTGTCGGATATCGCACTGTCTCATGCCGGAAATGGCTGAAAATCGCCATTTCCGACGATTTCAAGCTCAAAAAATTTCATAAACACACAAAAAAATTCCCCTATCACTAAATATACGTAGATCTACGTATACATTCCATAAACACACAAAAAAATTCCCCTTGTCGAGCTCAAATCGTATGTGAAAAAAGTTGTGAAATCAAAAAAAAAAAAAAACTAACATTTGTTCTGCGTGGGTCATCTTTGTCGGTGGGTGGCCGGATCCTTCTTTGTAAGTGGTCGGTTTTTGTGAATAATGGTCGGTTTTGAGAAATATTTGGACGGTTTTCACGTGTTAGACTTTTTCTTCTCCTACCAATGAGGGTATTTTTGTTTTTTACCTTATAACTTGTTAATTTTGGAATTTTTTTTTTATATTATTTATTGGTCAAAGGTCGAAATGAAATTATGACCTTTTCAACGGGCCATTCACACGTATATCCTCGAAACGGAACCCTTCTCTCGCACGAGGATATACGTGTAAATGGCCTGTTGAAAAGGCCAAAATTCCATTTTGGCCTTTGACCAATAAATAACATAAAAAAAAAGGGAAAACTCGAAAACACAAGTTATAAGGTGACTTGCCAAAAATACCCTCATTGGTAGGAGAAGAAACCACGTGAAAACCGTCCACTTTTTTTCCAAAACCGACCATTATTCACAAAAACCGACCACTATTGACAAAGGAGCTGGCCACCCACCGACAAAGATGACCCATGCAGAACAAAGGTTAGTTTTTATTTTTTTTTTATTTGAAAACGGACTCCTCGTGTATATATGTGTTAAAGCTCGAATTTTTTTGTTATTTATGAAATGTATGAGTAGATCTAGGCTATAGGGAAATTTTTTTGATGGTATATTGCATTTTGGGAGCTTGGGACGCCGGAAATGGCGATTTTCAGGCGCCATTTCCGGCGTCCCATTCGCCTGATGAAGAACGCGGTTTACAGCCTGTCCAAAAATGGACCGGCGTTTAACAGCCGGTCCATTTCTGGACCGGCTGTTAACGGTCCCATTTGGGGGCCCAATTGGCCTCCAAACGGGCTGTTAACAGCCCGTCCAGTGGAGGCCAATTGGGCCCCCAACTAAAGCCGGCCCGTTTAGTTTTTTTTTTTATATATAATTTAATAAATGTATAATTAATATATATAAATATATATATATAATTATATAAATTGATAATATATAAAAATTTATATTATTAATTTTAATTTGAATATGATAATTATTAATATAATGAAATTAATAATTGTAATTACTAATAAATAATTATATATTATTTATTTAATTGTTTTTTTCCTTTGAATTAAATAAAATTTATATTATTTAATTTTAATTTGAATATGATAATTATGAATGTAATGAAATTAATAATTGTAATTGTTAATAAATAATTATATATTATTTATTTAATTGTTTTTTTCCTTTTAATTAAATAAAATTTTATATTATTTAATTTAATTTTGAATATGAATAATTATGAATGTAAAGAAAATTAATAATTGTAATTGTTAACTAAATAATTATATATTATTTTATTTAGATTTGTTTTTTTTCCTATTTTAATTATCATAAAATTTATATTTATTTAATTTTAAATTTGAATATGATAATTACATGAATCATAATAAAATAATAATTGTGAATTGGTAAAAAATAATTACTATTTATTATATTTAATTGATTTTTTTTCCTATTTTGAATAAATAAAATTTATATATTTAATTTTAATTTAATATGATAATTATGAATGTGCATGAAATTAATAATTGTAATTGCTAATAAAATAATTATGTATTAATTCTATTTAATTGTTTTTTTCCTTTGAATTAAATAAAATTTATATTATTTAATTTTAATTTGAATATGATAATTATGAATGTAATGAAATTAATAATTGTAATTGTTAATAAATAATTATATAGTATTTATTTAATTGTTTTTTCCTTTTAATTAAATAAAATTTATATTATTTAATTTTAATTTTAATATGATAATTATGAATGTAATGAAATTAATAATTGTAATTGCTAATAAATAATTATATAGTATTTATGTAATTGTTTTTTTCCTTTGAATTAAATAAAATTTATATTATTTAATTTTTATTTGAATATGATAATTATGAATGTAATGAAATTAATAATTGTAATTGTTAATAAATAATTATTTATTATTTATTTAATTGTTTTTTTCCTTTGAATTAAATAAAATTTATATTATTTAATTTTAATTTGAATATGATAATTATGAATGTAATGAAATTAATAATTGTAATTGTTAATAAATAATTATATATTATTTATTTAATTGTTTTTTTCCTTTGAATTAAATAAAATTTATATTATTTAATTTTAATTTGAATATGATAATTATGAATGTAATGAAATTAATAATTGTAATTGTTAATAAATAATTATATATTATTTATTTAATTGTTTTTTTCCTTTTAATTAAATAAAATTTATATTATTTAATTTTAATTTGAATATGATAATTATGAATCTAATGAAATTAATAATTGTAATTGGTAATAAATAATTATATATTATTTATTTAATTGTTTTTTTCCTTTGAATTAAATAAAATTTATATTATTTAATTTTAATTTGAATATGATAATTATGAATGTAATGAAATTAATAATTGTAATTGGTAATAAATAATTATTTATTATTTATTTAATTGTTTTTTTCCTTTGAATTAAATAAAATTTATATTATTTAATTTTAATTTGAATATGATAATTATGAATCTAATGAAATTAATAATTGTAATTGTTAATAAATAATTATATAGTATTTATTTAATTGTTAAATATTTTACGAAGCCGAGTAAAAATTTTATAATTGAATACGTAATTTTAATTTGATAATTAATAATATAATTAAATAAATAATTGTAACCGTTAAATATTATATTTTAACAAATTAGTTACTTCTAATTATTTCGTTTAATTTTTGTTGATAATTTAATAAATTTAAATAAAATTTATATGTATAATTATAATTATAATTTTAATATGATCATTAATAGTATAACGAAATAAATAATTGTAATTGTTATGCGATTTTACTGTATTTCATTATCTTATGTTCGAAGTACTGATAGTTAATTTTTTTTTTTCAATTTTGCAGTATGGAGTATCACTTGGACGTGACGCTGAGACAGATGCCGGGCAAGGCTACCTGGAACGGTAACTTCGGCAGTTACACTGCCGTGTTGGAGCTGCTTGATGAGCATCATGCAGATATGCTTCGACGTTCATTTCTCTGGCCCCTGTACGAGTTGAGAGACTTACAGTTCTCCGGGCAGATCTTCGATGCACTACTGTGCCGATTGCTTACTCCAGTCGACGGCGATGCCCTCCACTTCGACCTTGGGGGCAAGGTTCCGAGTCTCTCCATGTTTGATTTTGCTCTCATCACAGGACTGGAGATTACGGGTGATGATGCAGCTCGTACTGATACTCAGAGAGGCAGATTGCACGACACTTACTTTGAGGGACATGGGACGGTGCTGCTGTCGGCTCTGATGGACGCGATCACTAGATGTGACGACATGTTGGATAGACTGAAGCTCGGCCTGGTCTACATCCTTGAGAGCGTGTTGCGATGTCACCATCGGAGGACTGGGATTGACCTATTCCATCTGCAGATCGTCGACGATCTTGATGTGTTCAACACATATCCGTGGGGCCGGAGATGTTTTGAGGACACGGTGCACGTATTCACCAGATCACACTCGAGGCCGAAGGGGACCATGCGTAAATACGATACATACGGATTACCCATTGCCGTGCAGGTAAATGTTCGACATACTTTATTATAATATTGTTTACAATAAATATGAATATAATAATTGTATGTATGTGTTGCAGATCTGGGCGTACGAGACGGTCCCCCTCCTAGGTACCCAGTTTGCGAGGCGAGGGGAGACACGCTGCCCTCGGATGCATCACTGGCGAGCAGAGGGATGTCCGACTAGCAAAAAGCTATCAGCTCTCCTCGACGACCCTCAGGTAAGATAATACATTTGCAATTTATGTTGTGTGTAGCTCCAAAATATGTTAATGTGATCATTAACAAATGTTGTTATGCCAGATTCGAATCATAACGCAGTTGATGCCTTCGATGGAGGAGGAGGGACGTGGATATGTGCGTGAATTGGCCGCTCATGGGCATGATGAAGCCGCTCGAGATGAGGTACGTGAATTGAATATCATCGATTTGCATGTGTTAATCGAATTTTCATTAAATATAATAATTTTTTATGTTTCAATCCGTGTAGGGGGGCGGTCCAACTGCTTCACCGCCGCCGGTGCCGAGGGCTTCACCGTCGCCGCCACCGCAGAGGGTATCACCGCCCCCGGTGCTGATTACTTCATCGCCGCCACTGCCGCAGAGGGCTTCACCTCCGAGGGTTTCACCGCCCCTACCGCAAGGTGTCTCCTCGCCCTCATGGGCATCACCGTTTCCGTGGCCAGATGCGCCGCAGAGGGCATCACCGTTGCCGATGGCATCACCGCCACCGATTACTTCATCACCGCCGCCGTGGGCATCACCGCCGATCAGATTACCTTCTCCACCGTCCACTGATCTGTACGATCGCCTGACAGTATTTATAGCGGGTCAGATGGACGAGATGCGCCGAGAGTTTAGGGGTCAGATGGACGAGATGCGCGGAGAGTTTAGGGGTCAGATGGACGAGATGCGCGGAGAGTTTAGGGGTAAGATGGACGAGATGCGCCGAGAGCTTCAGGCTGAGATTGCAGCCCTCCGAGGCGATATCATATGCGGGAGACGGGGTGAGGGACGGGGTGATGGAGGGGGTGATGGAGGGGGTGATGGAGGGGGTCATTTCTGGGCGGATGATGCCACATTGGCTTCGTTTTTTTATCCCCGGAGGAGGGTAGGAGAGAGGCGGTTCCTCCGGAGGAGGGTAGGAGAGAGGCGGCTCCCCCGGAGGAGGGTAGGAGAGAGGGGGTTCCCCCGGAGGAGGGTAGGAGAGAGGGGGTTCCCCCGGAGGAGGGTAGGAGAGAGGCAGTTCCACCGGAGGAGAGTAGGACAGAGGCAGTTGCCCCGGAGGAGGTTGTGGTGGTGGGGAGGACAGAGGCAGATGGTAGGACGGAGGAGTTGGTGGTGGTGGTGAGCCCGGATGATGTTATTCCCGAGGTGGAGAGCGAGCGTACACCTGACGTAGCGGCGGGAAAAAGGCATGCCGCTGACGCCCCGAAGCAGGTGGTCGGCAAGAGGGTCAGGTTGCCTTCGCAGTACGTCGTTTCTCCCTTTACGGCTGAGGCCAAGAGGAGGACGTTCATTGACGGGACGTACCCCAATCTGTTCCGGGAGGTGGACGCAGCAAGATGGAAAGTCTTCGAGGCAGAGTTGAGGATAATTAAGCCCCGGTAAGTATTATAGAATTTAAATAAAGTACGTTACGCTAATTCATCTATATCTTTTTCAACATTTTTTCAAATTTTATTTTCAGACAAAGCCGCCAAGTTGGCTCGAAGATGATAGTAGATGCATATAAATGGTTTCGCGAGATCACCACTTCAGGGACGTGGCTCGCCGACGATGTAAGTGAAATATTCATTTTGTTGTTTATTATGTGTACATTATTTTTTTGTTTTTTGAAATGAAATAACTCGCTAATTTTTTTATTGGTGTTTCCTGATGTAGCACATCGACCTAGCCATGGAGGTACTACGAGATCGAGCTCGACGATATCCGCAGTCATTTGATATGTCCGGCCGACTCATACTGAGCACTGAGTTTTTGGGAGCTATTACCATTGAGCATGAGTCGTTGCTATGTATGGGTAGTAAGTACGTGCTTCCTGAATATATGGCCGAATGGGTCGTAGGGATATTGCCGAGGCTCGGGGGAAAGGCATGGGATGCTTGTACACATATATATGTTCCAGCGATCTTGAATCATCATACCATTGCCGTGGAGATTGTTTTTGCTGACTCCACGATGTATGTGTACGACTCCGATCCTTCGTGTCTGACACAGGGCCAGCTCGAGCAGCAGTTGGAGCCGCTTGCTGTGATCGTACCGTTGATGGCCGCCCGAGCAGGTGTTATTGTTAATGACAGGCTAGCCATCGTGCGGGACCAGACGACGGCGAGACAGTCGACATCGTAAGTATTTATATTTTGTTTTTTACTTTCAAACTTAGTTTTTTATCTAACACGTTTTCGCACTAATAATATTCTTCAATTGTAGGGGTGATTGCGGCATTTTTGCAATAAAGTACATCGAGTTTTTGAGTATAGGACATAAGGTCGATGGAATCAACCAAGCATGGATACAAATTTGGAGGAATAAATTAGCGTGTGATTTATACGAATTCGAGTGTGATCCGTAAACGTTATACATTTAATTGTTGATTCATTTATTTAATACTTGTAAATATTGTATGAATAATTATATAATGAAATATTGTGCACTTTAACTGTTACTAATGTACACTTAATCAAATTGGCGAAAATTATGGTTAAATAATTAAATATTGTTCATTTAGCAACAATACCATTACATATTTGACTAATTGTTATCTAGTGGAATTTGACTCGTACAATTTTGACGAGTATGACCGACTGCTCTACATCTGCCGCACCGACGCGGTCGAGAAAACTCTCCAGTAGATGGTATTCTAGAAGTTCGTGGACGTCCAGGGCCACGCGATTCAGTTACCGGTGGCGACAAACTATTAAGTGGGAAAATATGGTCAGGAACTTCCCAATCAAATTCGTTTGGTAAGGGAAATATAGTCTCAGCATATGCAGTTCTCCAATACTCAGCCGTGTAATACTGAGAGCATAATGTTCTCGCTGCAAAGCCTCTGTTCATAGATACCGCGACTGCATGCTCACATGGAAAACTCTCCAACTGAAATCGAACACAAGTGCATGTGTGTTCATTCAGGTCCACAATGTATATCAGCTGACGTGCATCTTGTACAGAGAAGCGCGACTCATCCAGTGGTTCCACATTCAACCTCCTCGCAACCTATGCGGCCTTGAACAATTTTTCCTCTTGAGCCGGGGCTAGCCAAGTCGAGCAGTTCTGCGATTCAACACGTCGGTCATGAAACCACTGCTGCAGTTTCGTACGAATGTTCTCAATCAATGCGAGAATTGGCAACTCTCGATCCTTCTTAAACAGTGAATTCATAGACTCCACGTTATTTGACGTCATCAAGTTGTACCGACGTGTTGGAAAATGTGATCGCGCCCAATGTTCTATCCCCATCTTTGTAAGATAATCCCATGCCGATATCGACTTCTTCCCTATCTCGACCAACCACTTATTGCATTCCTCGACACTGTAAGCTTCGGCCGCCCTCCTGAACAATGAAACGATGCCTTGGCCCCGGTATCTAGTCTTCAGATTACCTTGTATGTGGTACATGCAGTACCCATGATGTGCCTCGGGGAAGACTTCAGCAATAGCATTTATTAGAGACTGACCCGATCTGTTACGAATGCAAGATGAGGGACTTCCCCGATCACTTCCCTGAGCTTCGTAAAGAACCAACTCATTGACCGATCATTCTCGCTGTCGACTATGCCGAATGCAAGTGGGTAAATCTGGATGTTGGGATCTTGACATGTAGCAATAATCAACGTACCCCTGTATTTCGATTTCAGAGTTGTACCGTCGACTAAAATTACCGGTCGCATCGCATTTGTAAATCCTCTAATGCATTGTCCAAGAGCCATGAATAAATACTTAAAACATTTCTCGCCCTCCGTCTCAATGAAAAAAGTGGAACCGTGATTCGTTGTCCCCAAATTATGACAGTATCTGGCCAATTTAGCATAACTCTCCTCGGCCGAGCCCAATAAATCCTCCAACGCACATTCTTTGGCCTTCAAGGCCTTCTGGTAGCTCATGACCACTCCGTACTCTCGTCGAACGTCGTTAATGATGTCTGAAGGTCTATAGATCGTCCGTGGGTTCTGATACTTGTGCATTATCTGTCGTCCAATAAACCATGATCGAGCTTGTCTGTGATCGTTTTGACGAATCCCCAATTCACAAGTATGTTCCCGTATATACTTGCGAACTACAAAATTCTCATTCGTATCCATCTTAGTCCCTCGCAACCGCCAACGGCAACTGTCGTCAACGCAAACAACTGTCAACAATGATTTATTTGATTTCTTTACCTTGAACTCAAAATTGAATTTCAATGCCAGGAGGTGCACAGCTTCCTGTAAAGCTTTCTTCGTTTCAAACAGTTGCTCAACATACAAATCTTCTTCATCGGGAACCACACGTGAAGAATTAGATGAAGGTCCGCTTGTTCCGGCCCCTGAGCTCCCACCCCACTCATGTCTCTGACGGGATAAACCAATTAAATCCTCATTTGTAAATTCATTTACATTCTCGCTGTCCTGAACTACCGATTGAATTATGTGCGTCTTAGTGATGTCATGATGATGAACAACTGTCTCGGGAATATTTGTGTCATCCTCGCGAGCTATCTCCACCGTATCCCAAAAATTATTTGCATTGTCATCAGCTCCATCCGAATGTTCATTTCTACCTTCTAAGTCGTCCTTCATCACTAAAGTCACGCAAATTGGTGTCATTTGCGTTTTGTTCAAATCATACAGATAACTCACGTCAATATCAGATGTAACATTTGCAGGTGGAATTGAAAATGGCAAATGCTCTTGGAATTGATATCTCAGTACCATATTGTATAGAGATAAATCGACGTTCAGCTTCTTCTGTATATCATGGTACAGTTCGTCGTACGATGTAGTCTCTGTTATATGTGTTGGCATATTACGTTGTCCGTCACTTGTCCATTTCCATGTCCATCGATTATTTTCATCCAACTCAAAATCGCCAAAATAACAAACCGGGAGTATAATCCTCATATCTGTGTGGCATGACAAAATCGAATTTGTAAATATTTCAAATAGAAAACTTATTAAAAAACAAAACAACACCTAACAGTCTAACATTCCCAATTATTTGCATAACACAGCCGATTTTTTAGGTTGTTAACAGCCTTAAAATATGACCAATATTTTTTAGGCCGTTAACAGCCCATATTTTGGGCTGTTAACAGCCCAAAAATTGGGATGTTAACCGCCCAAAATATGGGCTGTTAACAGCCCATTTTTGGGCTGTTAACAGCCTAAATAGGCTGTTAGGCACAAACAGCCGATTATTTGGCTGTTTTGTTAGTCGATTTTTTAGGCTGTTAACCATTTTTTGGACCTTTTCGTTGTTTATCGTAACAGCTTAACACGCAAACCAATCGAAAAGTTATGCAGATGAATTCTTTTTCCATTATACTTACAATAAATTATATACATCTGCTAAAAAAATTTATCTGCCAACTCCTACGTCGAATCTTAATTTATCAAGTAAAAAATATGCACATATTTAACGAAAACGAAATTAAACATATGTAAATGTACTTACTGATTTGAAGTAATTGACCGAGAATTTTTTTTCTTCAGCTATGGATATTTTTGAGATTTGCAGAGTGTAGAAGATGAGAGAATTTTTATCTGTATTTGAGCTGATTTTGTAATGTTATGTAGGGAGTGTTTGGTTTTTATTTGTTAACTAAAAGGGCAGTATTGTCTTTTTAACAATATCATATTTTGTAATTATATTATTCACTTAAGGGTAATTTTGTCTTTTAAACACCTTTAGGCCAATTTGAAGTTATTTACTTGTGAAAAAGTCAAAAGGGAATTATGGCCTTTTGACTAGGCCAATTTTAAAGTTACCCCCAGAAATAGTCTCCAACCTGTACCCTATTTTGCAAGTTTAGCTCCAATTTTTTATTTCTTGGCATGAAGCTCCTCAAACATTTCATTAACAGGCAAAAATGGTCCTCACCAGCCAATCTACAGTCCCAGAGCCACCGCTAGCTCCCCCAATTCTAACTTCTATAACCCTCATCTCAAACGCTTCTTGACTCTTCGTCGTACTCAAAACACTTGGTCACTAATATCACGACTCTTCATTTACCTCGACGGACTCCTCGTGCAATCCAATCATCGGTCGGCTTTCCTGCCTAACCCACAACATATGCTCCGATGCTCAAAACTAGTCCACTACCACTGTCCCATAACCCCTCTTCCCAAAAAATACCACCCTGCTTTGGTCGATGCCAAATCAGTTGAATTTAAACTAGGTAACAATCAATTGAATTAGTTAATCTAATGTCTTGAACTTGAATTCGAAGCCACGAAAAATGATAATGTTGTAAATGGATTTTGTTGGCTAGTGATGCCAATCTAGTCCAATGGGTCGGAGGGGAAGAGGTTATGATGAGACTTGGGCTTGGCCTATATAATAGCTGATCCATTGCCTGATAATTCATTGATGAAGTCCAAACCCAAAGCCTAATAAATGGTCAAAATCGCACTTCTGTAAGTGCAACTTTAGTTTCCACTCAAGTGTAAAATCGCTAGCTACTCTGAATCGTCGATCACCATCTGAGATCAACGGTGACAGATTTGTATATAAAAGGAGCTTTGATATGTTGACCTGGTTCCCTTGGATCATTTGATTTTTGTAGAGGCTTTTGGAATTTCTCTCTCCGAGTCTTTCCCTTTTCCTTCGTCTTCTTTGTTGATCTCCAACATCTATTGGGTGATTACTTCTTATTTCTAAGTGATTATTGAGTCTTTGTGATTCTTTTGTGAGAAGAGTGGGTTTGGTCTTCAGTTTGATGGCTTTTAGTTCATAGAAACAACATCGACCTGACCATTGGGGGTTTGGATTAGGTCTTTTATTTGTACAAAAGGGTACAATGTTTTGAGCACTAAAATCCGTGATACTGAGATGCCAATGAATTTTGAGTTCTATAAAATTTTGTATACTTTTAATTTTCCAATTTCTTGTTCTAATAGTAGTATTAGAGCTATTAGTAGTTATTTTTGTTCATTCGATTGCAATCTGTTTGCAAAAAAAATAATTTTCACAACTTGATTTTAAGAGATCTCACTCTTGTTGGAACCCTAGATCATGTTGTTGACGGATCTTGTATCCTAGTTAAAATCTAACTAATATTAGTTCTCTGGTGATTTATTGGTTGAATCTTGAAAGAAACGGTTATGTTCTTGGTATTCTTGGAACGATTTGAATTATTCTAGGTTTCCTCTGTTGTTTCTTAATTTTGGTGGTCAAAACTCCGAACCACCACTCTGGTTTGAGTCTCTTCTTCCCTAAAACCTATTTTCCTAGTACCTTATATGGCGTTTGTATGATTCTTTAAAGTTTATTATACAAATTGATATTGGGTGAGCATGGTAGTACATTTTTATTGTGATTAACTTGATTGCATATGTTAATTTAATTTGACCTTTGAAAGACATTAATCCTTGATTCTTTATCTTCTTTTTCTTGTTCTTGTGTTCAAATTTAGCCTTGACTTGGGGACTTGATATTGAATGATGAATGTAGAAAAATGAAGAAGGGAATGATAAATCTGAAGAATAGAAGAAATGATATAGAAGAAATGATAAAATATGGAGCAGAAAATATCTCGTTCTTATTATTCCAACTCAACTCAAGAAATAAAAGTTCCAACATTATAAATACAAGCAAAAATGTGGAAAAGGCGAGAAGTACAAAGAGACGGAAAATTCAGTTAAACTAAAATATCTAACGAGCTAAAATGTCAAGTTTTCAAACATGACCTTTGATAGCTAAGCATTCCAACTGGATGATTCATGATCTGTGTTCTGTTACTCCTCCTCAAGATGGAGTGTGGGGATTATTCACACCCATCTTGCACAATGACGAAAACATCAAAGAAGTCGGTATAGCTTTTCTAAAAATGTCAGCCAGTTGATGAGTAGAACGAACTGGTAATAGCTTGATAGACCATCATTAACTTTGTCCCAAACAAAGTGACAGTCAATTTCTATATGTTTAGTACGTTCATGAAAATTAGGATTTGAAGCAATGTGAATCGTCGCTTGATTGTCGCAAAAAATCACAGTTTGATCCGTTTAAAAAATTTGAAAGTCATGAAGTAACTGAGTTAACCAAATCATTAGTAGTGGCTGCTAAGGCACGATATTCAGCTTCAGCTGAAGATCTAGAAATGGTAGTTTGTTTCTTGGCTTTCCAAGAGATTAAAGAGTCTCCAAGAAAAATACAAAACCCAGTAACTGATCTTCTAGTACCTAGACAAGCTCTCCAATCCGCATCAGAAAAGGCCCTTAATTGAAATGAACCTGTAGCAGAGAACAAAATTCATTGTCTTGGACTTGCCTTAATATGTTGTAATAGGTGATGAACTACATCTAAATGTGTCTGCCTAGGTTTTGACACATACTTAGTTTATGTACGGCGAATGTAATATCTGGTCTGGATATTGTAAGGTAAAGGAGTCGACCAATTATTCTTCTGTACATTGATACATCAGTAAGCGATTCCCCTTCATTTGAACTCAGTTTTAGTTTAGGATCCATTGGTAATACAATACATGCTAGGAGTCATGTATTTCCCAGTAACTGAAGAGCATATTGTCTATGTGACATGAATATTCCTTTATGTGATCTAGGGATGGCAAAAAAGCTCGGCGGCTCGCACGGCTCGGGCTCGAGCCGAGCCTCATTTTGAGGACTCGGCCCGAGCTGGGCCGGCCCGCAAAAAAAAAAAACCAAAAACTGTCAACTTATTCCACTCATCATGAAACTAATAAACTAATTATAAGTGACAAATTTATCTCACAAATTTATCTCATAATTTACTCAAATTGTTAATGTCAATTTGAACAATATGCCAGTTTTTTATTGCTGCAATTGCTAGGAGGGTTTTCACTATGACAAGTTTGGCCACTGGTGAAAAGGTCTCATTGAAGTCCAAGCCTTCATACTGAGTATATCCTTTAGCCACCAAGCGTGCCTTGTATCATTCTATGCCACCATCTAAGTTGTATTTTATTTTGTATATCCATCGACATCCAATTGTATGTTTTCCATCAGGTAATTTTTCAATAGACCAAGTGTTAGTCATTTCCATTGCATCCAATCCAGCTGCCATAGCAGCTTTCCAATGGTCATATTTGACTGCTTGATGGTAATACTCAAGTTTGAAATTAGATGATACAGTGAACAAGAATTGACGGTGAGATGGAGAGAAAACCTTATAAGAAATATATCTGGACAATGGATATGGTAAGGAATCATGTGGTTGTTGAGTGTTGGTTAATAGATTACAGTGAAAATCTCTCAAATAGGAAGGGGGTCTGATGAGTATTGATGACTTTCTTGGAGCATTTGATGGTGGAGTGTGATCATTACTTTCATCTTGAACAGGAAAAATAGGAATTCTGGCTAAAGGTGTGGATGAAGGTATATGAGAATCAATATCAGGAGTGGAAATGGGTAATACATGGTTAGGAAATGGGTCTATTACATCAGAATGGTGTGTGACGGTTTGAAAATGGAATATGTGTTCATGAAAAACCACATCACAAGAAATGAAAAAAGTTTTTGATACGATATCATATAATTTATACCCTTTGATCCCTGGTGGATATCCTACAAAAAACGCATGCTTTAGCTTTAGGAGTGAATTTTGTTCTACTTGATGGCAGCGTGGAAGCAAAGCACAGACTACCAAAGACTTTGAATTGATTGTAATCAACAGGAATGTTATGCAATAAAGAAAAAAGTGTTTTGTAGGATGGAAGATGGGGTTCTGTTGATGAGAAAGGTGGCAGTTAAGATGCATTCACTCCAAAATTGAATGGGAACTTGGTATTGGAAATATAGTGATCTGGCTACATTAAGCAAATGCTGTTGTTTTCTCTCCACCATTGAATTTTGTTTAGGTCTTCATCACAAGCAAATTGATGAATTACCCCTTTTGAGGGAAAGAAATCAATTAGCCTCAATTTTGGTGCATTATCCGATCGAGAATTCTTTATATTCTTTTGGAACTAACTCTCAATTAGCTCAAAGAATCTGAGAATAATGTTGCTGGCTTCTGATTTATTTTTTATGAGATACACCCATGTAAATATAGTGCAATCATCCACCAAAGTAAGAAAATATCTATAACCTGAGTGAGAAGGAACATGATACGGTCCCCAAGTGTCACAATGTATCAAATCAAATGCATTGTAAGAAAAATTGTTGTTTGAAACAAAAGGTAGTCACCTTTGTTTTGCCAATGGACAGACATTACAAGGAATTGAGTTATAGTTCCCATACTTGTTACAAACCAAATGCAACTGATCTTTTAAAAATTCTAACTTTTGAAATGAGAAATGACCTAATCTGTGATGCCAAGTATTGGCATTCACTTTATTCAAAGCAGTGCACATGGTAACACAAACATTATCATTTAAAATATTATTTTCAGAATTTTCTCTTGAATCAACTGAGATATCACTCAATATGTATAAGTCAGCAGTCCTTTCACTTTTGCCAATCATCTTCTTGTTGCGTGTATCCTGAATAATACAGGTGTTAGTGAAGAATTTGACTTCAACATAAGGATCCTTGGTCAAAGAACTGACTGACAACATATTAAACTTTAACTGAAGCACATACAACACATCTCTAAGCATCAGTTTATGTCCACACTTCACATTCCCAATGAAGTTAACTGGAATTTTCTTATGATCTGGCAAAGTGACATGTATATTCTTAACATGCTTCATAGTACAGAATGCAGATTGAGCATATATGACTAGTTGCTCCAGAATCCAGCACCCAATTTTCAGGTGAATTTATCCATGAATTAGGGGGAATGTAGAAGCACGAACCTGACACTTGGTTAGAGAATTCATCAATTTCTGTGCAAACCTTTGCAGAGGTCAGATGTGTGCTAACCATATCCATCAGTTGTTGGCATTGAGTAGCACTCAAAGATTGCATAAAATCTGTTGTGTTACATTGTGTTTGTTTTGACTTCGACTCAGAGGTCACTTGATTTGTAACCACACGTCTTGGCTGGTTGTTTCCAGCTCCCAATCGATTGTTGAAACCAAATTTTATTTCATTTTAAAGCCAGGGAGATAGCCATGTGACCTATAGAATTTATCCACTGAATGGCCTATCATCTTGCAGTGAGTGCACATAGGCTTTCCCTTCCTTTGGAACCTGCTATATGCCAGTCCTGAACTGATCTTCTTGTTATCAGTGTTAGCATAGAAGGCATAGTGTCACCAGTATCAGAATTACCGATACTCATTTGATGTTCCTCTTGTAAAATAAGAGAGAAAACATTGTTGATAGACAGTATTGGATCCATGAGCAGCAATTTCCTCCTTTTCTGAGCATATGTATCATTCAGCCCCATCAGGAATGACATCACGTATTCCATCTGATAGTGTTCTGATATCTTCTTGTTACCACCATAATCACACTTCCCACACGAACACATTGGCCTGTAATTACTTAACTCTTCCCAGATTGTTTTCAATTTGGTGAAATAAACACCAACAGATGATTGACCTTGGGCAAGATTCATCAGCTCACGCCTTAACTGGAATATGCGAGGTTCGTTTCTTTGTTGAAATCTATCTTTCAAGTCAATCCATATGTCATGTACCGAATCTGAGTATATGAGACTTGTAGAAATTTCTTTACTTACTAAATTGAGGATCCATGATATGACCATATTATTGTCGCAGATCCAATTATTTAACTGATCATCATCAGCACTTGGTTTGGGTAATGATCCATCCACAAACCCTAGTTTGTTCTTCACTGATAGAGCTATAACCATGGCTCTACTCCATGAAGCATAGTTATCACCAGTGAGAGGTTGTGACACTAGCACAAGTCCTGGACTCTCTGAGTGATGAATACAATAAGGACTAGACCCATCAACAATGGCTGAATTGTTCGTTGATGATGGGTTATTTGCTGCTGTTGACTCCATTACAAATTGTGCTATCAATTGAGTTAAAAAACGTATACAATAGAAGCATATAAGCTCTGATACCATATTGAATGATGAATGTAGAAAAATGAAGAAGAGAATGATAAATTTGAAGATCAGAAGAAAGGAGAAAATATGGAGCAGAAAATATCTCGTTCTTATTATTCCAACTCAACTCAAGAAATAAAAGTTCCAACATTATAAATACAAGCAGAAATGTGGAAAAGGCGGGAAGTACAAAGAGGCGGGAAATTCAGTTAAACTAAAATATCTAACAAGCTAAACTATCAAGTCTTCGAACGTGACAGCTAAGCAATCCAGCTGGATGATTCATGATCTGTGTTCCGTTACTTGATCTTCATGGAATCATGGTAAATTTGACTATTTGGAACGTGAAGAACATCATAGTGTTATCACTGTCATTAATTTGTAATTTTGAATATTCCCTATTAACCTAATGGATATTTCACGTTTATTTGTCACTTTGTGTGTTGCCAAATATTAATTGGTATTTATGTTTTCTATTGAACACTAAACTTCAAATATTTTCTTAAGTTGATTAAAAACTTCAAATAACATTTAAAAGAGTTTTTAATGCAAAAAGGGATTTTCCTATTTGGTAGCAAAAAATAATAGGAATCATTGTTCAACAAAAGGTTTCTAAGGTATAACGCAAGAATTTCACAAAACAATGACTGCTGACCAAATAAATGAAGCTAATGAACTTGCCTATACCTCTATTATTCTGAATTTGTCTAATCATGTATTGAGAAAAGTAGAAAACCTTGATGATGCCAAGTCCTTGTGGGATAAACTTGAGAACTCTATTTGGCTAAATCTTTGCATAATAAAATGTTTCTCCTAGAAAGATTTTTTAGTTTTAAGATAGATTCATCTAAAGAGTTGGATGATAATTTTGACACCATTAATAAATTGGTATAAGATATTACTAAAATTGATAACAAGGCATTTGAGGAGTACAATGTAGTTGTACTCACCAATGCCATACTTGAGGCATACAGAGAAGTCAAAACTACCATTAAATATGGCATTGACATCTTGATTTTGCTATAAATTATTTAAGAAGTAAAGAATTGGAGCTTAAATATGAAAAACATGTGAAGATTCTAAGAGCTTGTTTGTGAGAGGTAGACCATTAATAATAATCAGAATAATCATAATCATCAAAGAAATAATAGTAACAAGAAGAAAGGTAAAGAAAAGTATAGGTCAAAATCAAGAACTGAAAATAGGAAGTATTGGATGTGGGAAGATTGGACATTTCATAAAAGATCGTTATAAAAGAAGAATGGGTAGATGCAAAAGTATGTGGATAAGGGAAATATGGTTGAACCCTAGATGCTAAGACTATGGAGCCCACACGCACATAACAATGCCGACATTTTGCACTACATGTATGAAATGAAATAATGTATGTTCTTCACGCCGTTCCTGACTGGCAATAGACATAAACACAAAAAGATGCATGAAATAATACTTGTTCATTCGGATATGAATAATGCAAACTTTGCAGATAACACTGATCAAAATCAAGAGTAGATTTTGGATGCACTTTTCACATATCCGCTAGAAAACCTTGATTAGAAAACTATAATGATATGAATGGGGTGAGGTTGTGATGAACAATAATGATGCCTGTAGGGTTAAGGAAATTGGTAGTGTAACTTTGAGATTTGAAAATTGATAGACTTTTACTCTTGAAGGGGTAAGATATGCCCTTGATTTAAATAGAAACTTGATTTCAATTGGCAATCTAGATGATATAGGCCTATAGAAATGACTTACTAAAATTAATCAAGGGATCACTTGTCAATTTCAAGGTTACTAAAGAAATGGTATATGTGCCACTAGAGCTCATGTTATTCTAAGTCATATTGCTGAGTCCATGAGTGCTTAAATTGATGTTACTTTAAAGTAGCACAATAGGCTAACAAATGTAAGTGAAAAGGCTTACATATCTTGAGTAAAAGGGAAGATTTTTGGTAAAGATGTCATTTCCAAAGTTCATTTATGTGAGTATTGCACCTTAGGCAAGCAACACACACTTCATTTTAATCTTGAAAAGCATAAAATTGCATCTGTTTTGGAATATATACATTCTGACTTGTGGGGTCCTTCATCTAACATCATTCAAGGTGGAAATTGATATTTTCTACCCCAAATTGATGATTTTTCAAGAAAAGATTGGATATTTATTTCAAAACAAAAATATGATACTTTTGAAAAATGTGAAGTTTGGAAAACCTTAGTTGAAAATCAGGCTATCAAAAAGATTAAAGTTCTAAGGACTGATACTGGTCTGAAATTTTCCAAGGCTAATCAACTTTGCAAAGTTAATAGGATTCCTAGACATAAAATGGTACCCTATACCCTTCAATAAAATGGAATTGATGAGAAGATTAATAGAACCATTTTAGATAAGGCTAGTTGTATAATGGTTAATTTAGGTGTTCCAAAAGTGTTGTGGGGGTGAATGTGTTATGACAACTGCCTTTATAATAAATCGAACCCCTTTTATTTCTTTAGAAAGTAAAACTCGTGAGGTATGGTTAGGTAAGTTAGCTAATTATTCTCATTTAAAAGCCTTTGGGTGTGCTTCCTACTCATTAGACTATAGGCAAGCTGGAGCCTAGATCCCATAAATATGTGTTTATGGGGTATCTTGAATAGGTGAAAAGGTACATGTTGTGGGCTAAATAGTCTAGAGATTTGAAGATGATAAATAACAAGAATGTGACATTTAATGAACCTTGATGATGCTTTTGTGAGAGAAGAAAAAAGGAAGGCCAAGCTATAGGTGAAGTTCTTCGGGTCTTTCCCTGAACTTCTTAATAAGGATTAGGCTGGAAATGAAGCTGAAAATACTTTGATTTTGATGAGAATATTAAAGTCACTACTTGTAAGGTAGACGAAGAACAAGAAAATCCCTTTGAAGGTTATCACTTGGCTAGGGATAGGATTAGAAGAGAGATAAGAGAACCTTCTAGGAGATTTTCCTGTTCACAACCTTTTCATAAGATAATCTTGATATCATATCTTTAGCTGTCATACGATATCAAGATCTATCATATAAAGAGCCTAAATCTTATGAAGAGGTTGTGAGCTATAAGTTATTTAAGGACTGGTTGTTTGCTATGGAAGAAGAGAATGAAGTCCCTTTTAAAGAATAATACTTGGATATTGGCTCCTAAACCTGAAAATAAATCCTTAGTAGACTGTAAATGGAATTATTGTATTAAGGATGATAATTCTTTTAAAACGGCTTCTTATGTTTAAAACTAGATCGGTAATAAAGGGATATACACAAAAACGAGGTATTGAAATTTTCTTACTTGTCGTTAAATACATTACCATAAGAGTTATGCTTGCTTTAGTTGCACAATATGACTTAGAGTTCGAACAGATGGATGCTAAAATTGCCTTTTTACATGGTGACTTGGATGAGACCATCTATATGTGTCAACCACAGGGTTTTATTGATAATAAGAAACCTAAACATGTTTGCTTATTAAAAAGATCTTTATATGGGCTAACACAATCACCTAAACAATGGTACAAAATATTTGATAACTTTGTGTCATCTATTGATTTATGAGATTTTGTTTTTATCATTGTTTCTATTTCAAAAAAAAAAAATGAAGAGAAATATGTGATTGTTTATCTACTTTGTTTGTGGATGGTATATTGTTAATTGGACAAAATATAAGTAACATTAATGAGGGTTAAAAATCTTTAAGTTCTGAATTTGAAATAAAGGATTTATGCCATGCTAAAAGAATTTTAGGTATGGACATTAAAAGAAATAGGTCTCAATAGATTTTATTTCTTATTCAATCTACCTATGTGGAAAAGTGTTATATAAATTTGCTATGCATGGATCCAATTATGTAACTTTGCCTCTTGCTAGTCATTTCAAGTCTAGTAAATATTAGTGTCCCATTGATGAATCTGATGTTAAATACATGAAAAAATGTTTCTTATGTAAATGTTGTGGGATCTATTATGTACACTACGGTATATACTAGATCTGATGTAGTTCATGCGATTAGTAGGCTAAGTAGGTTTATGTCCAATCCCAACTCTGAACATTGAAATGCCTTAAAATGATTATTAAGGTACTTAAAAGGATCTTCTTATTTAGGTTTATGTTTTAAATCTTGTAAAGATGGTGTTACTTTAAATGGGTATGTAGATTCTGATTATGCTGGTGATATGGATAATAGAGAGTTAACCACTTCTTACATGTTTACTTACATGGTACTTGTATAAGTTAGAAGTCACGCTTGCAGTCTATTGTTGCCTTATCTACAATTGAAGCTGAATATGTAGCTATTACTAAAATCATTATGAGTTAAATTAAATTTTCTAATCCTATACAAATTTATTCTAATAGTGAAATTGTTATTGATTTATGCAAAAATTCCATTTTTATGAAAGAATTAAGTATATAGATATTAGAATGCACTTTATTAGAGATATAATTTCAAAAGAATTTATTCTACTTGAAAAAAAAAAATCCCTACTCAATTCAATCCACCGACATGAAAACTAATGTACTTCCTCTTAACAAGATTAAGTTTTATTTATAAATGTTAAGAATTGATACTAGGTAAACTATGTGTTGCTGCAAGTACATAACACTTGGTGTTGGTGATAACTGTGGAACTGATTATTAGTTTTTGTTACTTTGCTCTATAATGTTTTGATCATTGGTATCAATGTGGAGATTTTTTGGGTTGTGATGTCATTCCAGACTTGGGCTTGACCTATTTGATAGCTGTTCTGGAAGTGTAACTTTAGTTGCCACTTAAGTGTAAAATCACCACTGCCTAAATCGTTGATCTTCACTTGAGATCAACGGTGATATATTTGTGTATAAAAGAAGCTTTGGTGTGTTGCCCTAATTCACATGGATCGTCTAATCTTTGTAACGGATTTTGGAGTTTCTCTTCCCCTTTCCTTTTGTCTTTTTTGTTGATCTTCAATATCGGTACTTTTGATTTCTAAGCGATACTTGAGTTTATGTGATTCTTTTGTGAGAAGAATGAGTTTGGTCTTTAGTTTGTTTGATAGCTTCTAGTTTATAGAAGTAGTGTCGATTAACCAATGAGGGTTTAAGTTAGGTCTTCTGATTTGGTACACTATTTTGAGCTCTAAAACTTGTGATTCTAAGATGCCCATGATTTTTTTTTTAGTTGTAATATATTTGAATATGATTCTTCAATTTTTTGTTCTGATAGATTTGAATATAATTTTATAGAAATACAACGTTCGAATTTTGTGAAAATAAAATTAGTAGGACTCTTGAACTTTTATTGAGACATGGTCGTGAATTGTAGAAATTGAAATTATTATTTTGATCTGGTGGGTGATGCAAAGGTTGTCCTTGTGGTGGATATTGGCGTCTGGAATGTTGCTGCTTGGTACACTCTTTGCTATGTATTTAAAGAGATGAGGTCTCATCATTAAATACAATGCTATATTGCATTGTAGTCGTAGAAGTTATGACTTTCTAAATAGGTTCTCAATGTCATGGGTAATTCTATGGTCCCTTCTTCAAACCCCTACAATAGAGTAATGATTGGTTTCAACTTGTATGGAAAATTTTCATCCTAAGAAAACATTCTATGTGAGCGTATCCACTACATTACCAGTTTCTACTAGCACCCTATTCACATCGAAGTCATCTATGTCGCCTACAACCATTTGAGATGCCAATGATTTTTTTATAGTTGTAATAGATTTAAATATGATTTTTCAATTACTTGTTCTAATAGATTTGAATATAATTTTATAGAAATACAACATTCGAATTTTGTAAAGATGAAATTAGTTAAGGACTCTTGAACTTTTATTGAGACATGGTCATGAATTTGTAGAATTTGAAATTATTATTTTGATCTGGTGGGTGATGCAAAGGTTGTTCTGGTGGTGGATATGGGCGACTGGAATGTTGCTGCTTGGTGCACGCTTTGCTACGTATTTAAAGAGAGGACATCTCATCATTAGATACAATGTTATATTGCATTGTAGTCGTAGAAGTTATGACTTTCTAGATATGCTCTCAATGTCATGGGTAATTCTATGGGCCCTTCTTCAAACCCCTACAATAGAGTGATGATTGGTTTCAACTTGTTTGGAAAATTTTCATCCTAAAAAGACATTCCGTGTGAGCGTATCCACTATATTACCAGTTTCTACTAGCACCCTATTCACATCGAAGTCAGCTATGTCGACTACAACCACTAGGGCAAGTCATGCCCACCAAGTCCTCTTCACCAAAGGTGATGTATTGGTTGAATCTCACTTTCTAAATAGAATATATTCCACTCAAGCGAACATTATTTTTTCTGGTAGAATTAGAATCTTGCACGTCATTATTTTCCCTACTATTATATGTGTCCCTCTCGTCTAAGGTGGGGGATTCCCATCTACTTTTTCTTTTCGGTGATTGATTTTTATATAATTTGCCAGAAATCCGCTTCTAAACAAGCATTAAATCTCTTCATGTAATACATAGCAACTCCTAGTGTCATGTCCATAATCTCTATAGAAGTGATAATATTTCTTCTTGTCTCTATTTTTGACATCCTCATTGCATTTACGCTGGAGACGTAGCCAGTGCAAAGGAAAGGATGAAAGATCAGAGGCTAGGGCCAGGCGAGTAGCAAATGGAGATGAGTTTAGTCACATTGTAGAGGCGGTCGTGGGTCTCGGCCATTCAAGTTCCCTCATGTCTAAGATTTCCATCAACACTTGGATTGAAAGTTCTAGTATCATCTTGTTTTTGCCTGGTTTATCGATTGCTAATATGAGACCTGCTTGTATGCTCAACTTTCTATGTATCACTGTCAATCAATTCTCACTCTTTATGTGACTTTCAATTGTAAATCTCTGACTCCCTACCCTTATGAATGCTTTTTGTGACCGTGTCTACCGAAGTGAAAGTTCCGGTATGATATTGTTTTTGCCTAGTTGATTGATTGCTAGAATGATGCCTGCTTGTATGCTTAACTTTCTATCTATCACTACCAATCAGTTTCAGCCCTGTATTTGACTTTCAATTGTGAATCTCTAACTCTTTTACCCCACAAGAGCTTTTTGTACCCGTGTCTGCTGTTTTGCATCCACACATTTATATTATTTTTTCAACAGCTCATACACCAACTTCGGGGGATTCTATGAAAAATACATTTTGATTTATTGATTCTATATTTTGTTCATCATGACAATAACGGCTGAAATATGGAGATCTTAATCCAGAGAGTAGCTCTACTAAGTCTGGTCAGGTAGTCTTACAATAAGTCATCCCTTTCTTGTACAACCCGCATCAAACTGATGGCTTTCTTTCTTTTTCACTTGCTACTCAAGAAGTACATCACAGAACTTTGGGAGAAAATTTGATACAAGAGGGAGACAAAGTTACTACCTGGTCTCCAACTTTTCTCTTCAATATGGTGAGAATGATCAACACATTACAATGTCAGGCATCGTGAACAATGCCATCAAGTCTACAAGAGTCCATAGGTGATCAAGTGGATTTGTAACTCCGTCATGTGCCTATCATTGACTGCTTAAAACCTTTCAATACAATGAGTGTCATAATTGCTGGTACAAAGGGGTCATCCTCAAGACCAAATACCCTTATCTTCTCCACTTTCACTCTAAATCAATCATTAGATAGGAACCTTTTGGAGGTGGCATCCCCAAAATCCCAATTGGAAGCATAGGTGCAACCAAGAGAGGTCATTGCTGATGGTACACCAGATATGGATCCCCTAGTCTATCACAATAGGATGAACAACTAGTTGGACAACTTTTTGTGCTACCAAATGTGGTTGACACACTGAAAATGTGTTCGACTTTGATAACCGCAAGTGTACGGATCATTCAAGTAATAAAATGGATTTTTGAGTCCGAATGTCATTTCCACAGATATTGAACTAGCTTTAGTTTTATCTATCCCGAAGAAATTAATAAATGAAAAACACACTAAGGTCGCGATCACCAAGCAAGTTCACTTTTAACCCTAATTTCACGATTTGACAACACGACGAATTAGTTGAAGAATCAATGTTCCTAATCTATTCAATAATCTTTCTCGAGTAGTATTGAACCTATTTTCGCATACCATTTGACTATATCTCTATCACAAATGCAAATATACAAGAATGCGTGAATTTTTGTAACCACTTAAAGATTCACGTAGGGCAAAGCGGTATATTTCTATCCCCTATTGGACCATACGATGATTTATACCTTGTCAAATCTACTCCCTTCCTTCAAATGTATAAAATAGATCACCTAAACTCACACAATCACATGCATATAATTATGGAGAAATTAAATTGCATATAAATCATTCAACATATAATATTCGTGTTTTAATGTCAAACTTAAGAAATAAATAATTAAAAGTTCACATTACAAAGGTCATCATTCTCCTAGTACAACCAAAATCTAGCCTAGCATGGATAAAAGAAAAAATAACAACAAATGTATTTAGGAGAAGACATTACCCAATTCTTAAATTGAAAACTTGAAATCTTGATTCTTGGAGTAAAATCCCCCGTTCTTGCATTTCTACTCCCTCTTCAATGCTTTTTCTTTTTCTTCTCTCTCTTAATGCGTCCCCCTCTTGCTAGACCAGACTAGGGTTATAAAGGGTTTTAAGATATCTTTCCATAAGAGATTGTGTCGAACAAGGAAACTAGAAAATCTCGCACCGGAGTTTAACCATGTGATTGAATGGTAATATCCCATGCGATCGCATGGATCAACTAAGTTGGTTAATGGGATTCTCTGTGGAAACTTGGGAAACCGCATGGAGTTTCTACCATGCGATCGCATGGTAGAACATCTCCATGCGGTCGCATGGTAGAACATATCTTCTAATTTGTTCATTTTGGTCCCTAAGTTTTGTTTCATCCAATTTTGGCCTTGTTTCATTTTTCTCCTTCCTCTAGCATTCCGTGATATCACCAATTTGTTACTTATCGCATTTCCATACTCGATTCGACATTCCGGTCAACTTTTGAATAATTGCACTTTGGTCCTTGAACTCTCATTTTCATTTTATCGATCAATGTAGCTCTACAAACACAAGTTATATTGAATTAAGCCATATTTCAACATATTTATCGACAATTGTCTATGTTTTGTAGCCAAAATAAGTGCGTAAAACGCACTTATCAAACCCCTAAACTTGAACTATTGTTTGTCCTCAAACAAGATGGTGACTTAACTCTACACAAAAATGGCTAAAAAACCTGTCATGTCTTAGGATTAGAATTCAGTAATCAACATAATGAACATTTTCAATAGTGTAAAATCAAATCAACCTCCACCTATCATATGCATAACTTGATATGTGTGTGTGTGTATACTCATGCAAAGCATACCAAACTTATGATGGGTGCAAATTTCGACCTATAGTAGTCAAGTTTTTCCTTTCTTCACTCGAGAGATACACACCGCTTAAACTTATTCTTTTCACTCAACTATCCCAGAATGTATTCTAGAGTAGAGATTTGATTTACTTCAGTCCTTACCATCTCTTAGTTTAGATAGATATTGCAGTCACAAGTTCACACTTCAACAAGCGGGGATTCTCCTATTTTTTTATGGTTTCAATTGTTAATACTAAATTAAGTTACTTGCCTCATATCAGAGATATAGTTCTATCAACCAAATGTTTGGGACTAATCAATGCATTTCATACATAAATGTATGTATGTTATTCATCAATAGATATATTTTAATAACATCTTCCATTTGCTTTCTATATAACCCTTGTAACGAGCTCTAGGCCGATGACTCCCAATTCAGATGATCATATGGTACCAGGTTTCAAACATTTACAGGCTTAATCACTCGAATTATACAAGTTCGAATATACGTCTTTATTTATTAAAAAATTAGTGAAATGCCCATTTTCTTTTCGACACCCAATTTCTAAGACTAACCTCTAACTTGAAACTCTCACCTCATTTTTGTCTCATTGGTTTAATCCAATCCACTCAATATAATTTCATGCATGAAATCCATACTCATCTCAACGTTTTCTTGTAATAGCTAAATCATCTTTAAACTTCTAAAATAATGGTTTATTGATAGTTGTAATAGAGGGTTTCTGGGTTGATCTATCATGTTAAACTCTTCTATAATTGATAAACCCAATCATGAACTCAACATGCCAAACACGAGTATTGTGCGCAAAAGTGTCAAGCTGCCACATAGATATGTATTGATCAATCTAATATGCACAATTTCCACTATTCGAGTTATATCGATTCTAATATTCATATCATTGCTGGTAATACCATTAAACTCACACAAGCACATAAAACAAATACACAAATACTTAAAAAAATTATTTTTTTTATTTTTTTTCAAACAAACACACAAAAAAGGAGACCATACAGTCATATCGATGAATAATGAAAAAGTAGTGCAAAGTTCAATGCAAAAGCGAATTCCTTAAACTGTCATACAAATTCTATCATCCTAAACTTATACAAACATTGTCCTCAATGTGTATAGTGTAACATTAGATACTGAGTTTGAATGACAATGCTGATATAAAACAAAAGATGAGAGATAGGAAACATCCCTGATAAAAAAAAAGGCGGTAGTGGAGTTGGTGGAAGAAAAGTGGGTTTCACTATGATATCCTCCGGTGGTGGAGCTAGTCATGCAAAGAGCTGCCTCATCATCTCCGACTCTCTTGAAGTAAAGTGGATTGCCCTCTCACCTCGATCTCAAGGCTGTCTAGGTGATCCCACGTCTCATTAGATCGGTGCTGTATACCATCCACCTGGCTTTTATACAAGCTCTACCGTCTATTCATAGTCTCAAATGCCTTCTTGGATGCGATGGACTCTACTGGTATCTGATGAGAAAGCACGAGTGGTGAGCATGTCAGCCCACACCTGCTACATATCTATGCTCATAGCCTCAAATGCCTACTGTAAGCACTAAATATCTTGGCATCAGTCGGTCATGGTGGCAAACATCTGTCGTAGTATTTGTGTATTGGCCTTAACAAGTGGTAGTGGCAGTGCTACCACCCAAGGAATATTCATATCTTCAGCCTCATCACCTTGTACAACAGGCTGCTGTCCCTAATTAGCTTTCTCTTGTGCTTCATGATGTTTCACCTTGCTCTATCCTGAGCCTCTAATGTGCTGCGTTTAATAAATGAGCTCCATTTTATCGAAAATTCCCCTGATGGGATAGTGATGCCCGTGCGCTTGCAAATGCTACTAATAAGGCTTAGGAATACCAAAGAATTCCAGAGATCTCCCCAGACTCTAAATGCATGGATTTGTTCATAGATGAGGGAAGCGAGATCGATCTTTTGTCCCTAAACCGAATGATAAAGGAGACCAGCTTTTGGACATGGGAATGTGGAGCGATGTAGGGTCGAATCAATGTTATGACAGATAAAAAGCCATAAGATGGCTATGAAAGGTGTTAGCTCAATCTGATACCACTCCTCTGTGTGTAGGGGCCATACGTTCTCATGCCCCAACAAGAATTCCACCACTTTAGGCAATGTGAAATCTCCAGGGATTACCCATGTCTGGTGCTGATGATCTGACCCATGCATGTCTATCTTACTGTTGAAATTCGCGTAGAATTCCTAGACTAGGCTATCGTAGACTACGTGCGGTCTTTCCACCAATTTTTCCTAGCCACAGTTGTGAACCATTGTAATCAATTCATAACCTGGGAAATCCTCTAGCTTAATCGGTAGCTCTAGATGTAGCTTCCACTGAGAAACCACATCGGCGTATTTGATTCGAGCTTCGGGATGCAGAAAATGGTGCACACCTTCTTCAGGTGTTTAGGTGTAGGCTATGCCAGAAGTGGACCCGACTTTCTCTTTACCATTTGAAGTGCATTTTGGCGGCATCCTACAAGGTGTAAAGGGGGAGAAAATTAGTCCATATAATAAAAATGGAGAGAACAAAATGCATGAAATAAAAAAGGCAATTTATAAATCTCCCAAACTTGCTTCAATACGTAAGTAAATGATGTCGGTGTGTACTCATAGAATGAGTAGTGCAACTATGTGATGTACCACCCGAAACTTAGCTTAAATCATGCAAGTATTTAAAATATTCATCCAATTCGAACGTCATTTGGGTTGGGAATCCATGGGGGAAAGTAGGTGACGTGAAGTGACACGTCCTAGCCATGTGTCTCATATGTTGAACTTGATGAATACAAATGCAAAGAGGGAGGAACATGAACACAAAATGCAATGTAGAAGGCATGTAAACAATGTTAGCTATGAAATGAACCATGAAAGCACAAAAATTTTCACTGAGGCCTTTCACCGAACACTTTGGAGGCATCATGTCGTCTCTAAAAGTTCATAGAGCTAGGCTCCTATCTCAAGCTAAAATTTGTTTTCCACACAAAACAATTACAAAGAAACCAACATCTACCTAAATCCCATCTTCCCTATTAAGCATTCAATGAAGAAAGAAGCAAAAGAAAAGATGGAAATTGAGGGCGAAGAAATTAGGGCATACCTTGAAGTCGTGAATGGGTGCTATTTACCTTGGCAATAATGAAATTTAAGTTGTGTGAGAGTTATGTTGTGGTGTGGAGGACATGTGTGTAGTGGTCGTGTGCTAGAGGCCGTTTGTGTTGGTGTGTGTTCGTGAGTTGTGGAGAAGAATGTGGGTTGTGTGTGTTTTAAGTGGACACGGGGTGGGGATCTTTGCTCTATGCGACCACATGGAGTAAAGTGGTGTGGTCGCATGGAGGAACTCGTCAGGGCCAATTTAGGCCCTGACTTAATCCATACGATCGGCCACATAGACTACCAGCAAACAGGTTTACTAGCTTGTTTCAAAAAAGAAAAATGTTATTCATCCCCAGTGGGGATGTATCCCCAATCTATGTGGCTGTAAATGATTGGTTAAATGATATGTGAAATTAAATGACTTATTTAATTTCACCTATCATTTAATGCCACATTAACGCCACATAGACTGGGGATGCATCCCCAGTGGGGATGAATAGCACTGCTCTTCAAAAAAATTTCCATTTTCAACAACGGGGGCTTCATTGCGTTGTTACTCGCGCTAAACAAGTTTATATGAGTAAGATGAGGTAGTGCAATGTTAAAAAGTATTGAAAACATATTCAATCTCGTAAAAACTCATTTTGGTCGATTTTCATGAAAAACACGATTTGTAACTTCCAATGCAACTTGGCGCTCAACGCTCCTAAAACCCACCCAAACACATTTTAAACTACATGTGGTGCTTATGAGCTGAGGCAATGCATTCAAAGCAATATGGACTATGCAAGGATTTTTCTTGAACTAAATAGGTGAACGATGACCAAAAACTACTAAGAAGGCATAAAAACATGTAAAGTTCTTATTCTAATGCATAAAGAAAAATAAGTAAAATGGTAGAAATGATAGGTTGCCTCCCATCTAGCCCTAGTTTATAGTCGATAGCTCGACTGTACCATGGTGGAATCACTCCGGTGGTCTGAGATGAACGATGGATTTGTCTTTCGAGAATTCTCCGTTCTAATAGTGCTTTAAATGCTGTTCGTTGCCCTTGAATGTTCTTTTGCTCTTATGGGTGATTTCCACAGCTCCATGTAGAAATACTTGTGTAACACTATATGGACCGAACCACATTGACCTTAATTTTCCCGAGAAAAACTTGAGTCTAGAATTAAACAACAGCACTTTCTGTCCCACTGGAAACTCTCATCTCTGAATATACATGCCGTGAAACTTCTTGGTTCGCTCCTTGTAGATTTTTGCATTCTCATAGGCTTCCTAACGAAATTCATCCATCTCATTAAATTGAAGTAAGTATTGTTCACCCACTACATGTAAATCCAGATTCAACTTTCGAAGTGCCCAATATGCTCGATGCTCCAACTCAACAGCAAGTGGCATGCTTTCCCAAATACTAAACGGTATGATGACATGCCTATAGGTGTCTTGAATGCTGTTTTGTAAGCCCACAAGGTATCATTTAACTTCTTGGACCAGTATTTTCTTGAAGAACTCACCGTGACCTCAAGTATTCTCTTTAACTAAAGGTTAGAAACTTAACTTGCCCGTTGGTTTGAGGATGATACGGGATTGCTATACAGTGTTTGACTCCATACTTACTCACCAATTGCTCGAACTGGCGATTATATAAATGTTTTTCCCCGTCACTTATGATAGCCCTAGGTGTGCCATAGCGGGTGAAAATGTATTTCTTTGGGGATCCAATCACCATCTTTGTGTCGTTTGTAGGAAATGTCACTGCCTCTACCCACTTGGATATGTAGTCAACTGCCATAAGTATGTAATGATTTGAGAATGATGATGGGAACGACCCCATAAAGTCAATCTCCCATATGTCAAACAGCTCCACCTCTAAAATGCTTTTCAGAGGTATTTCATTCTTTCTTGAGATGTTTTCCGTGCGTTGACATCGATCACATCTCTTCACAAACTCAAAGGCATCTCTGAACAATGTAGGCCAATAAGATCTTAGTTGCTGTCTTGGAAGTTTAATGTCCCGCATATGTAGATGAATGACAATGCTCTAGTATTTTAGGCACTTCTTCAAGCACGTATCATCAGTTAATCTGATTTGCCCCTCGTCTATAGAGAACTGGGTTTTCCCAAAAATAGTATTTCAATTCTGCAAATAACTTTTTCCTCTCATGACCCGACTAATTTGATGGGAGAATGGACCTGGCCAAGTAGTTCACAATGTCAGCGTACCAATGTGCTATTTCCATACTAAATATTTGTTAATCTGGAAAAATCTCCTTTATATCTACTGACTGGTCTGGTTGACTGAGCTCCAATCGAGATAAATGATCTGCTACCACATTCTCACTGTCCTTCTTTTCTCTGATTTCAATGTGAAACTCTTGTAGTAGTAATACCCAGCAAATCAATCTCAGCTTGGCGTCTTTCTTCGTCATCAGATACTTCACTCTCGCGTGATCTGTGTAGACAAGGACTTTTGACTTGACAAGGTAAGATCGAAATTTATCAAATGCATACACTACAACCAACAACTCCTTCTCCGTGGTTGCATAATTAAGCTGTGCATCGTTCTAATTTTTACTTGCGTAGTATATCACATGAAAATTTTTGTTCCTTTGCTAACCTAATACAACTCCTACAGCATAATCACTGCATCACATAAACTTAAACGGTAACTCCTAATCCGGTACGACAACCACTGGAGCTGAAGTAAGCTTCTCCTTTAAGGTGTGGAAAGCTGTCAAACACTTTTCATTGAAGTAAAATGGGATGTCTTTCATCAACAAATTGCATAGTGATCTTAGAGAAGTCTTTGATGAACCATCTGTAGAACTCGACATGACCTAAAAAGCTGTGAACACCCTTGACGGAAGTTGGTGGCAGTAATTTCTCGATGACTAGGATTTTTGCCCTATCCATTTCAATTCCATTCGCTGAAACCTGATGTCCCAGTACAATACCCTCTTATACCATGAAGTGAAATTTTTCCTAGTTCAGTACCAAATTTGTTTCCCTGCATCTCTATAAGACTAAGCTTAGGTGTTCTAAACATTCATTGAATAAAGACCCGAAGACAGAGAAGTCATCCATAAACACCTATGAATTTTTCAACCATATTGGAAAATATTGCCATCATACATTGCTGAAATGTAAATGTAGTAGGGGCCTTACAAAGATCAAAAGGCATCCTATGGTAGGCAAATGTGCCATAGAGACATGTAAAAATGGTCTTCTCCCGATCATCCGGTCTATTAGTATCTGATTGTATCCTGAATAACCATCAAGAAAACAATAATGCGTATGACCTGCCAACCTCTCAACCATTTGATCAATGAATGGGAGAGGAAAATGATCATTCCATGTGGCTGCATTGAGTTTAAGGTAGTCAATGCAAATCCTCCATCCTGTAACTGTTCTGGTAGGAATGAGTTCATTCTTTTCATTAGTATGACTGTGATTTCTCCCTTCTTCGGCACAACTTAAGCTGGGCTGTTCCATGCACTATCTGATATAGGGTCGATGATGTCTGCATCTAAGAGCTTCAATATCTTAGCCCGTACCACTTCTTTCATATTTGGGTTTAACCTCCTCTAAATCTCTATATTGGGTTGAAAATTCTCCTCCATGAGAATCTTATGCATGCACAACGAAGGGATGATCCCTTCAATATCTATAATGGTCCATCATATTACTGTTTTATACTTCCTGAGTACCTGCAATAGTCTTTCTTCCTCTACATTGCTTATTGTGTTTGAGATAATCACTGAAAGTGTGCATGACTTTCCCAAATAAGCATATCTGAGTGTAGTGGTAGTTGCTTGAATTTTAATTGAGGAGGCTACCGTATGGATGGTAGAGGCTTTACTGGACCAGTTCCAAGTTCTTCAAAGAGTCTTTTGCGTGAATATGGTAGATTGGTCTCCAAGAATTTCGCTTGACTTAGAATGAGTTGATTGAGAGTGTGCAATATACGCCTTATAAGCGTTTGATGGATTGTGAAACAGAAATGTATCCTGGACTCCCTTATTGATCACATCAATCCTAAAATAGCTGTCTGACTGGGAAGGAAACTGTATAGCTTTGAAAACATTGAAGGAAATTTGTTCCTCACCCAATCTCAGAATTAATTGCCCTTTCTGAACATCAATCAAAGATCTTCCAGTAGCTAGGAATGTCCCGTTCAAAATTAGAGGAATGTCTTTGTATTCTTCCATAGCCAAGATGAGAAAATCAGCAGGGAACATAAACTTCTCCACTTGATTAGTACATCTTCAAGTATTCCCCTCGGATGTGTTAGGGATCGGTCAGCTAATTGTAATGTCATTGTGGTTGCTTTAGCTTTTCCCAATCTAAGCTTCCTGAAAACAGATAGAGATATTAAGTTAATACTTGCACTAATGTCACATAAAGCTTTTTCAAAGTAAATTTCACCAATAGTACAAGAGACATTAAAACTCCATGGATCCTTCAATTTTGGTGGAAGCTTTTCTGAATTCTAGCATTGACTTTTTCAGTTAACATTACCGTCTCATGTTCTTCCAGTTCGCATTTATTTGATAGGATATCCTTCAGGAATTTGGCGTAACTCAGCATCTGGAACAATGCATCGGTGAATGGGATGTTTATGTGGAGCTTCTTGAAGATTTCGAGGTAATTTTTGTATTGCTACTCCATCTTATGTTTCTTTAACCTTTGTGGGAAAGGAATGAGTGACCCATAAGGATTTACTAGATTGGTTACTTTACCCAGTGACGTCTCTGAACTTTCCTTTGGTGTAGATTTCTTTGTCTATTCATCTTGTTTTATAGTTTCTTTTTCTACCAAAGTTGTTGTGTCCTTAACTACGCCTGGCCTTTTCACATATATTTCTGGTAGTTGCACCCCACTTCTCGTTGTAATGGCCTTAGCGTGCTCTCTTGGATTGATTTCAGTGTTGTTGGGCAAATTACCTGATGTTCTGCTACTCAAAGCAATTGCCATATACCCCATTTGAGCTTCCAGATTCTTTATAGCAGCGTTTTGATCCAGGAGTGTTGCTTCAATCTTCTTCTTGAATTAATTGTTAGCTTTCTGTATTTTGTAAACATCTTTTCTAGTTGAAGCTTCTTCTTTCGGTGCTGAAATTGACCGCGTGACCTCGCTGATTCTAATTGCTCCATGAAAAATTAAGGTGCTTCTTCCAATTCAGATTATATGTTTTCCCATACTGATTATTTTGTTAGCGTTGTCCTCATTGTGCAAAGTTTACTTACTCTATTCTTTGTACTAAAATTGGGCATTCTGTAGTTGTATGATCAACCCCACATTCTTCACAGCGTAATCTCTTAGTCCGCGCTACGTTTGCGAATTGTGACATATTTTCTACCTTGTGAAACAACGAATCGATCTTTGCAGATAGTGCTGAATAAGCATCCACTTCATACACGCCCGTTATCTTCTTTTGAACTGCTCGTTTGACGACCACATAGCTAAAGTGGTGGCCACTGTCTCAAATAATTTCAATGCATCATCAACTGTTCTTGTATACACTAACTTTCTAGATGAAGAATCAATCATGCTTTTGAAGGATGGAAGTAGTCTCGTGTAAAATTATTGGACCTGGAGTCCCTTACTTATCTCGTGATGTGGGCATTTCCAAAGCATGTTCTTGAACCACTTCCAAGCTTCATCAAAAGATTTAGAGTCTCCTTGATGGAGAATGAAGATGTCATGTTTTAGCTTTACAATCTGGCGGGTGGAAAGAACTTAGTTCAGATTTTTTGTGCTAAGTTATTCCATATGGTAATGCTGGCGATACATTGAGAATCCAGCTACTCAATTACTTTATATCTCAAGGTATGTGAGAATAGTCTCAACCTGATGGCTTCATCTGAGACACCTGATATCTAAAGTGTTGGCACATCTCTAAGAATCGAGAGATATGCGTATGTGGGTTTTCTTCAACTCTCCCATGAAACTGATGTCCATTTTGGAACAAATGTATGACGCTGGTTTTCAGTTGGAAGTTTAGCTACCCAAATGGTGGATACACGACACTCGATTGACTTGGAATGATCCGAGAGATCAAGAAATCTCCCACAAGCATGTTTCATTGGTCTATAGCTTTATCTTCATGGGCTGGAACGATAGGATTGTTCTATTCGTTAGCCATTTGGTGTTGTCTGTTTCTTCGAGTCTCTCTTTGCAAAATGTTTAAGTTGCCTTCGATTTCAGGATAAGCTGGAATTAGTTCACCTCAACCCGATCTCAGCATACAAGCCTAAGATAAGAGAAATAGTAACACCCAATTACTAAATGGAATAAGCAATTACGTAAATAAAACCAAACAAAATAACAAGAACGTTCGAATTAGTTCAAGATAACTAATACTAAACTAACACTCAATCACCCGGCAGCGGTGCAAAAAACTTGACACACCGAAAATGTGTTTGACTTTGATCATCGCAAGTGTATGATCGTTCAAGGAATAAAATGAATTTTTGAGTCCAAATGTCATTCCCATAGAGATTGAACTAGCTTTGGTTTTACCTATCTCGACCTTAACCGAAACTAAATATTCCAATAATATAATTGAAATATGAAAATATCTAAATTATACTACCGATGCAATTGTATATGAATGTAGACAAACTAAATTGCAAAATAAGGTGTAAATGCAAAGGTTTGAAGAAATTAATATATGAAATGCGCACTAAGGTCGCGAATCACCAATCAAGTTTATTTTAACCATAATTTCATAATTTGACAACACGACGAATTAGTTGAAGAATCAATGTTCCTAATCTATTCAATAATCTCTCTCGAGTAGTATTGAACCTATTTTCTCATACTATTTGACTATATCTCTATGACA
Organism: Fraxinus excelsior; assembly: GCA_019097785.1. Classification (NCBI taxonomy): domain Eukaryota; kingdom Viridiplantae; phylum Streptophyta; class Magnoliopsida; order Lamiales; family Oleaceae; genus Fraxinus; species Fraxinus excelsior. The sequence continues at coordinate 17,407,189 of CM032641.1, read as the reverse complement.
AATGCAAATATACAAGAATGCATGAGGTTTTGTAAACACTTAAAGATTCACGTAGGGTATAGCGGTATATTTATATCCCTATCGGACCCTACAGTGATTTATACCTTGTCAAATCTACTTTCCTTCTTTCGAATGCATAAAATAGATCACCAAAACTCACACAATCACATGTATATAATCATGGAGAAATTAAATTGCATATAAATCATCAACATATAATATTCGTGTTTTGATGTCAAAATTGAGAAATAAAGAATTAAAAGTTCACATTGCAAGGGTCATAATTCTCCTAGCTTAACTAAAATATATCCTAACATGGATAAAAGAAAAGAACAACAAAACTATTTAGGGAAAGACATCACTCAATTCTTGAATTGAAAACTTGAAATCTTGATTCTTGGAGTAAAATCCTCCGTTCTTCCATTCTTCTTCCCTCTTCATTGCTTATTCCCTCTCTAATAATGTGTCCCCCTCTTGCTGGATGAGATTAAGCTTATAAATGGTGTTAAGATATCTTTCCATAAGAGTTTGGGTCGAACAAGGAACCAGAAATATCACATTGGAGTTTAACCATGCGATCGTATGGATCAAGTTGGTCCATGGGATTCTCTGTGGCAGCTTGGACGACTACCATGCGGTCGCATGGTAGAACATATATTCTAATTGGTTCATTTTGGTCCCGAAGTTTTGTTTGATCCAATTTTGGCATTGTTTCATCCTTCTCCTTCGTCTAGAATTCCGTGATATCACCAATTTGTTGCCTATCACATTTCCATGCTCAATTTGCCACTTGGGGTCAGCTTTTAAATAATTGCACTTTGGTCCCTGTACTCTAACTTTCTTTCATTTTGGTCCATTTTCCTCTTGTTTTCTCATACTTTTCGTTATATCCATCAATGTAGCCCTACAAACATAAATTATATTGAATTAAGTTGTATTTCAACATATTTATCGACAATTGTCTATATTTTGTAGCCTAAATAAGTACGTAATACGCACTTGTCAGTGGTCGTACATGAGGATTTCACCGCGGAGCCATTGGTGTGTTAGGCACGATTTCGATTGCTCTCCAATCTTGGCTACACAAGCGGACCATCATGACTGCCATTTGGATCTTCAAAATGTTAAATATGAGTCATGGTGACATAAGCGAGAGTTAGCCACGTTCTCGTGCTATAGATTTCTTATCCATCATGCATTCAACCAATCATGTCTCACTTATAGTTTGCGGTCTTGTTATAGATTTTATGTCCAGTTTTCTACACATTGTGCCAATAAAACTATGACATGACTCTTAAACTTCTTCAGTGGAACAAAGTGTGTGCCAGCCACTTCTGCAATCTGATTACCTAAACAATAGGTTGGTGCTGTCTCCCCGATTTGATCTTCGACGTGGGAATAATTAGACGATAAGAAATTGTATGGCAAGTGTGAAAGTTTGCTGAAGTAAAGACTTTGGGAAAATTCATTAACCATACCTAACACCTACGAGTCATGCTTGATGTACACTCAAGGATGATAGCCTCCTCACAATGTTAGGGGGGACGTTTTTTTTTTTTGGAAGTGAGCTCCCCCTATTGTGAAGGGGATGTACACTAAGTGGTAAAACGTGGTATACAAATAGACTAATTCAACACCTATTGAGATGTATTTATATGCAATTAGTTTTCGTCCATGTGATTGGTGGTTTTGACCACGCGCCTATCGATTTCTTTCCATGTACTGATAATTTTTAGGGCCTTAAGTTACTTGACCCTTGTTTGAGTCTCATTTTTTTTCATGAAAATGAATTCTTGAACAATGATTTGATCATATTGTAACTACACATTTTTTTCAATAAAATAATATTACATGCAAATTTAAAAATTTTCCTTATTTTTTAACCACGCTCATCGATCATAACATTATTGCAAAATGAATTCTTTTGAAAAATGTGGCTCAAATTAGCCCTTTCTTTATAAATCTAGACATCCTATTGAGTTAGTTTTGAGGGAATATAACCGTCGTTCAATTATTGAGTAAGCATGAATCATGTGATTAATAGAAAATGTAAAGGAGATTATAGATTCAATCCATATTCTATAATCAAATCATTTTATCATATAAACCCTAATCTTAAACTCTATGTTGAAATCCAAGAAAACAATTAAAATAAAATATACATATATCCATAGTAATCTGATTCTTTGTCAGAATGAGTTACGATCTTCCAATTGATTGGTGATCTCCTATTCAATTTTGCTCTCTGTTGATGGGGATGCAGAGAATCTCAAGAACACCAACAATTGGGGACCATGACCCCATATAACAATAATATGATGAATGGTCACTATCTTTCATTTGTTTCAAATTGGCTCCTCATCAATCTAAAACAAACTTTTGGTCTCTACACTTTAATTTCATGAAACCTAATACCCATTAGTCAAAATTCATCTTTATTTGATTACTTTAATTGACTAATATTCTTTAAATAATAGCACCACACATTTTAATATATTACGTGTGGCTTCAAATATGTTAAAATTTTCCAACAATCTTCCAATGGGCCATACATGTAATCTTTCAAATGTAGACAATCTTATGAGCTCAAAATTGTATTTTATTATTATTTCAAACAATAACGTCTATTAGTCATATTGATATAGGATTAAAACAATTTTTGTCACATTTAGTGTGACTAAATCCACCAATGGTCACTACACCTATACAATCAAATGATATAGATCAATCATGGGAGTGTAGCATGGAAATTACATGTCATGTGATCCAAACATGTCTATTTCCAATTGATCCAACCTTATTTCTTAAGTGAGATCAACCATAAACTTTAATCATAGTGGAACTGAACTGAATACTTTATTTCTGAAATTTACCGAATATCCATGTGCAAAATATGTGTCTAAAACAGACAACATCCAAATACAAAATCCAACTAAACTGGCATATCATCAAAAGATGCAACACTCATGTGAGCATTATGCTTATGAAAGATCTTGGGTAGTAGCCATTTAGTAAATGAATCTATGATTATGGAGTTTGTTCTTATGTGCTTTATAGAAATCTAACAATTCTGAATTCTTTCCTTGACAACTAGGAACTTAATGTCTTTAGACTTTGACATCGTCATGTTCCCGTTGGAATACAAGACTGCTATTGTTACAGAATAACTTAAGTGATCTTTTAATTCCATCTAAAATATGCAGCCTAATGACAATATTTTACAGTCAAATTCCATGATCATAATCAGAATATCCAATGATCTCCAATTGGTCTGATTTTCTTGAATGTGATCATGTAATCCTTAGTTCTCTATAAATACTAAATAACATCATGGCTGCTTTCTAAATTTCCATCCCAAATTTAGTTAAATATATGTCTAACATTCCAATGAATGCTATATCCGGATGTGCATAAACCTGAGTATACATTAAATTCTCAATTGCTGAAACATAGATAATTTCACGTATTTCATTTTCTTTAAATTTATCCATGAGACATTAATAGAGATTAAACTTATCTTCCTTATCAATAGGGGTGTCACCTAATTTACAGTCCTGCATGCTAAACCTTTTAAGTACTTTATTGATATAGCTCTATTGTGACAATCTAAGAATACCTCGAGAGCGATCCCAATGTATCTGAATCCCTAATACAAAAGATGCGTTGCCAAGATCTTTCATCTCAAAATTCATTGATAGAATTCTCTTGATTTCGTGCAACATGTCATATCATTAGTGGCAAGCAGTATGCCATCAACATACAAAATCAGAAAAATATGCTTACTTCCACTCAACTTGTGATACAGACAATCATCAACAACATTAATCTCAAAACCAAATAAGATAATTACTTGATTAAATTTGTGGTACCATTGACGGGAAACTAACTTAAGCACATAGATGAATTTCTTTAATTTGCAAACCATATTCTTTAGGTCTCCTGACACAAAGTTTTCTGATTGCACCGTATAGATTGTTCATCAATGTCACCATTGAAAAACACCATCTTAACATCCATCCGATGTAGCTCAAGATTAAAATGCGCAACAAGTGCCATAATTGTCCTGAAAGAGTCTTTCGTTGAAACTGGAAAGAAAGTTTCTTTGTAGTCAATGCCTTTCTTTTAGGTAAACTACAAGATGAGCCTTATATCTTTCCACATTACCATTTGAATCCATTTTGGTTTTAAATATCCATTTGCAACCAATGAGTTTCGCACCTTTTGGTAATATGACAAGATCTCAAACTTTATTGTCTTGCATATACTTATATTCCTTATTCGTGACATCAATCTACTTTTGAGAGTTATTCCTTTGCATGACTTGATGAAAGTTGATTGATCTGGTCTTCTTTCACCAATCCATGCAATCTCTATTTTATTGGAGAGAGACTATGAAAATCATTTAGAATTGTCTTTCTCCCTTTTATAGTAGATTTCATTAACGACATTTGTTCTTGAGGTTGTTGAGTTTGTTTTTTTGGAACAATCTCTTGATTGTGTATAAGGGATTTTGTAATGTAGTCTTGATATGGAATTACTTCTTGAACAAGATCTGGAGCAAGAATTTGTCCCGAACTTGATTATTGTCAATTGCAACTGAAGAAATATATACATATTCTTCGTCCAAGACAAAATCATTAATCTTATAATCTTATCTTCCCCCGCAAACTCTACATCCTCAAGGAATTAAACATTTCCCGTTTCGAAAATTAGCCTAATAGTGGGATCTTTAAAAAAATCATAACATCTTTAAATTTGCTTTCCTTGGAACTGTGTTGAGAATTTAAGCTGTAGTCTTTAGTGCTTCTACCTAGAAAGATCCTGATGTACTGTGGAATGATTCCACATTCCTCTAGGAATTTAGCAAAAGGCCCTGGACATTTTTCTCCTGATCCGTTATATCCACCATAGTATTCACCACTATGGTAAGATCTGATTTGTTAAATTCTTTTACTGAGTTGATATTCAACCTCAGTCTTGTATGCCTTGAACATGTCCAGTGTTTGAAATTTTTTGTAGATGAGATATAATAGCCATCGTGATAAAATTTTGTCTATGAATGTAATAAATGACCGTCGACCATTACAAGAAGTCGAAGGGAATGGTCCACATATATCTGTATGAATTAGTTCCAAGATGTCAGAAGTCCTATGTCACCTAACCTCCTTGTGTTCGTTTGTTTTCCCTCAATGCAATTGATATAAACACTCAAGTCTGGAAAAATTAAGGAAATCAAGAATTCCTTCTGACATAAGATTTTTCATTCTCCTTTGAGAGAAGTGATTTAATCGCTTGTGTCATAGCAAAATAGAATTCTCATTGGTTAATTTATGTTTAATACCACACGAATTCACATACAAGATTTATTTATAAGAGGCAACCGTATTAAACAGATATAGGTTATCGTTACCGGATAAAGAACTGGTGCCCACAATATTTGAGGTAAGAAAAAGATCAAACTGACTATTTCAAATTGAACAAGAGTAACCAAATTTGTCCAATATAGAAATAGAAACCAAATTACGTTAAAAGAGGATGGTACCGCAAACGTCTTTCAAGTCCAAATAATAACCATTCTTCAAGATAACCCAAAGCCCTTATAGCTTCAACCTTAACTGATTTACCATTGCTCCACATAGATGAATTTTTCAGCATCAATTGGTTTTGGCAGCTTAGACAATCCCACTTAGACACACTTATGTAAGTAGTAGTACTGAAATTTGTCTACCAAGTGTGTCTAGATATTGATATTAAATTTACCTCAAAATAAACCAAAGTGAGAAGTGTACCATTCTTTACACGCCAAGTGTGGTATTTAGTACAGTATCTCTTTTTATATATATATATATATATATATATATATATATATATCAGATTTTCATAAAAGTAACAGCTAAATTTATCATTTTCAAACTTTTGCTGTTTATTTTAAAATCAAATCGGATGTAGTTTTGTTATTCTTTATTACTTATCCTTAGAAATACTTGCCAAGTGAGTAATGTTAGTTTTATCTTGCTTTAGACTTTCTTCTTCTTGCACACAGTATGGAAATGAGCTCATTAAGAGTCCACTTTCCTCTTTTGACAGTTGTAACTGACCTTAACTAACCGAATTGTGCATGAAGCGAGATCAATACCAAATGTAAGAGCAAGTCATCAGACAGCTCGAGCTTTGGCCCCTCAAGTTTAGAAGTAATATGAAACATCTCCATAATGTACTCCCTTATATTCCTCTTACCTTTATACTTTATTGAAATCAAGCTTTGCAAAAACATGCTTGTTTCAACCTTATCGTTTTTCGTCTCAATTTCGACAAGAAAATCCTTGGCATTAGTTACTTTTTTAGATAATGCACCTCTAAAGTCTTCCGGAATGACGCGCTTAATGATCATTAGACTCATGTGATTTGAGCGAGTCCACTTCTCAAAGTTCGCATTTTTATCAGATGGACTTTCTTTCGTAAGAAGAGTAGGTTGCTCAATCCGGTGCACAAGATCTAGATCCTTGCAGCCAAGAACAATCAATATGCTCTCTTTCCAATCCTTAAAGTTGGTTCTATTTAGCACGGGAATATAGTTTATGTTGACATATATTGTAAAAGTTGATGGATTAATTGAATAGAGAACTTATTCCCAATTAACACATTCACATCGGAATCCACATTGAACAATCGATTAATTTAAATAATGGTAAGCTCCATCTCAAGATACCTATCACATCATTAATATCAAGTCTTTGGACAGTAATATTAATTGTAAGTGGTACTATTGGTGTAATGATCAAACATTGACAATAACTCCTGTGAAATAATAAAATCATCTTTGGATTGATTTATTATTCACATGGAAACTTTATAATTGTCACACGTTTACCACCACAAGTGTGCATGCAATTCAGCCAAAAATTAACCTTCATTTGGGCCGGCTAATATCCACATGAATAAGCATACACACGAATTCCTTCTAATATTCTAAGTTAATTAATTTCCACAAGAGGGGTTGCTTTGACAATATATTATTTCAATCAATTCACTTTCGAACATTATATTCCTAAATGAGTCATTTATACCAAAATTTGAAAAGCAGAATGCTTAATTTTATTTATCTTGAAAATCTTTAAGGGCCTAATGGTTAATAATTCAATATTTTAGGGGTCAAATTTAATTAATTCAAAATTTTAGGGTTAATAATTAGTTATTGGAAAGTTTAGGAGTCAAAAATCAATTATTCGAAATTTTAGGGGTCAATCTAAACCAATTCCGAACATTCAGGGGCTTAATTATAAAATTCAGAACTTAAATGGCCCAAATTAATTAATTTCAAAACTTCAGGGGCTCAATTATTAAAACACATAACCTTAAGACCCAATTAGGATTAACTTTAAACTTTAGAAACTGATGCATAATAATTAACCCTAATTTTAAATTGCAAAGTAGGGGTCTAAGAATTTTTAATTTGCAACCCATACCCCCACCTCCTCAAATCCCAAAACTGAAAACCTTAATGAAAAACTTTACCCCATCCTCTCCCCCTTCACCCTTGGTGGCGCCGCCAAGAAGCTATATAGGTCGAGGGGCAGCCGGCCCCGCCCAACAACTGTTTTGCTGCTGGAACACGATGTTGTTCCAGTAGCAAAATGCTGCCGCCAGACAGTCAATAATATTTTTTTAAAAAAAACTTGAAATCCTTTTATAATTTAAAAGATCTGTAAATTCTATATCTTCAAAAGATCCGATTTTTTAAAGAAAATCCTTTAATTATCTCACAAATCCATATCCTAATATTCCAAATTCTAGATCCATAAAATAATGAGCAAGAATTTTATAATATATCATGAAGATCAAATAACCCATAAAAATACAGAATTTAAAATCTTCAATTTCTCAAGAATTTCAACTATGGAGAAGCTCTGATACCACTTTATAGAAAATGTAAAAGAGATTATAGATTCAATCCATATTCTATAATCAAATCATTTTCTCATATAAACTATAATCTTAAACTCCATGTTGAAATCCAAGAAAACAATAAAAATAATACATATATCCATAGTAATCTGATTCTTTGCTTGAATGCGTTACGATATTCCAATTGATTAGTGGACTCCTCTTCAATTTTGCTCTATGTTGATGGGGATGCAGAGAATCTCAAGAACACCAACAATTGGGGATCATGATCGTTTTTGAATTCATTCAGATTAACATTCTATTTATTTATTGTATAATGTCAACATTATTTCTTGATAGCTTCGGTAAGTTTGTCATAAAAATATTTCTATTGCATTTTATGTCATTCTTTCCATACACAAGCACTTGGATGATTTTTATTTTTAAAAACAGCATGTAATATTCTTTTGTTTTATTGTTATATTTCTCTCAAATCTTAGTAATATGTTTTTGTTTATCTATACTTTGTCAAATTAACTTTGGTTTGTACTCGAGTTTCGTTCCAGCCGAAGCTAAGGCCGAAATTTATATTTAATCCTTTTGCGACCAAGTGTAGATTAGAAGTTACATAATTCTAATATAATAATCTAATTGTGATATTCTATTATATTGATTTCATGTGTTTCCTTTGCTAATAACAAATCCAAACACTTCATCCACACGTTAAAAGGTTAGGGCATGTTTGGCCACATTTTTTCTAAACGCACTTTTCTAATCAAACCAACTGAAGTATTTGTCATTGTGTAAAGCCTTGTTTACTGAAATTTATAAATCGTTTATAAATTGTCGGAGCTTTATGTCTTATCACCTATTTTAATGGCTACATAAATACTGTCACTTGTTCACTATTCATTTACATCAATTTATTAATTAGATTATTTATAAATTCTTTTCCAAACGAAGGCTAAGTCAAAGTACAAAAATTTGAAATACAATAAAACTCAAACTTCATGTAATAAAAATAGAATAATGCTATTTGTAAGTCAAGCTTATCCATTAGTCGTTCATACCATCACCGTATATCCTCCAATGAATTAAAATGCATCTCAAATTTATAAAAGAATTTGATTGTTATCTTATTGACAATGTCACTCTTCTCATGGATAAACATGGCATATAAATAACGTTTACTCATTAAAATAATGAATTGATAGATTAAGTGTTCACCAAAAAAAAAAAATGTGCCAACAGAATTCCAGTCACGTCCACTCCACGTGAACATCGTCTGCACATTGAACACCCCATTAGGAGGCAAAGGCCGTAGGTAAAGAAAAAGGTCCGGCGACTGTTTGCACTCTAACGATCAAGTCAACGGCTGGACAAAAGAAAAAATGAGTGCAAGAGACGGAAGAGGGAAGATGATAGGGTTAGAAAACATACCTTAATTATGAAATGAATCATATATATATAGGAAATGTAAATTGGTATGTGGGCCTAAAGGGTAAGACCCAAGTTTGGCCCGAAAAATATCTGACTTGATTAAAGGTCCACTTGTAATTATATAGCTGATGCCACGTAATATATGGGTGTAACAATAGATCCTCAAGTTTGAGTCGTACATTCATGTACCTGAATAAGCGAGGACTTACGAATTACCTCGAAAGGTAGATACTACATATAATTTGTCGAGATTCCGACAGCATCTCCTTTGTAATATGGACTAAACCAATCCTACAATACAATACAATATATCCACTGCACATATACCAAATAAAATTGGGGTCCATTTGCCCTCAAATCACTCATGATGATAATGTGAATAATGACATATCAAATGTCTCCAAGATATAATATGCAGAGTCTACCATGTATTGTAGTAGGTCATATGCTTGCACAGCTCAGTGTAATAGTATTGTTAATATGAAGCAAGCAATATGTTGATAATTTAGATAATGTGGCATACATATTTGTTGTAGTGCAAATAGTGCCACGACCCGCTAGCAGTGATGTGAAGTACGTACTCGGCAGTAATAATATAATGCATATACTAGCAGTAATAGTGTAATGATACCAAGTTACCAGTATCACAATAGTCTCTCAGTCTGAGTCGAATATTTATATGTGGGTCGAACTTGAGATATAAATCACTGAATATACAAGCAGTCGTGATTAAGCTAATGCAGAGGCGAGACTCTGAATATAAGTAGCAGAAGCGATGCTCTAAAATAAGTAGCAGATGCGATGCTCTAAATGTATAAGCAACTATGATAAGCTGATGTAGAGGTGATGTAATTATTGAAGGGGGTGAACCATAATGCTGAATAAAGCGAGGTGAGGCCCTTGCTGAAGAGGGCGAGTCATATTGCAGCAACTAAAGCCTGTGATGAGACTGAATAAAATGAGGCAAGGCCCATGCAAAAGAGGGCGAACGATATTGCAGCAACTGAAGCCTGTTATGAGGTTGAATAAAGTGAGATGAGGCCCTTGTTGAAGAGGGTGAGTCATATTGCAGCAACTGAAACTTGTGATGAGGCTGAATAAAATGAGGCAGGGCTCTTGCAAAAGAGGCTGAGTGATATTACAACAACTGAAGCCTGTGATGAGGCTGAATAAAGTGAGGCGAGGCCCTTGCTGAAGAGGATGAGCCATATTAAAGCAACTGAAGCTTGTCATGAGGTCGAATAAAGCGAGGCGAGGCCTTTGCTGAAGAGGGCGAGCCATATTGAAGCAACTGATGCCTCTGATGAGGCTGAATAAAGCGAGGTGAGGCCCTTGTTGAAGAGGACGAGCCATATTGCAACAACTAAAGTCTGTGATAAGGTTGAATAAAGTAAGGTGGGGCCTTCTTGAAGAGGATAAGCCATATTGAAGCAATTGAAGCTTCTCAAGAGGCCGAATAAAGCAAGGCGAGGCCCTTACTGAAGAGAGCGAGTCATATTGAAGCAACTGAAGCTTGTCATGAAGTCGAATAAAGCGAGGCTAGCCACTTGCTGAAGAAGGCGAGCCATATTGAAGCAACTGATGCCTGTGATAAAGTTGAATAAAGTGAGTTGAGGATCTTGCTGAAGATGATGAGCCATATTGAAGCAACTAAAGCTTATCATGAGGCAGAATAAAGCGAGGCGAGGCTCTTGCTAAAAAGGGCGAGCCATATTGAATCATCTAATGCTTGTGATAAGGCTGAATAAAGTGAGGTAAGGCCCTTGCTGCAGAGGGCGAACTATATTGCAGCAACGGAATCCTGCGATGAGGCTGAATAAAGTGAGGCGAGGCCTTTACTGAAGAGGACGAGACATATTAAAGCAACTGAAACTTATCATGAGGTTAAATAAAGTAAGGCGAGGCCCTTGCTGAAGAGGGCTGGCCATATTGAAGCAACGGATGCTTGTGATGAGGCTGAATAAAGCGAGGCGATGCCCTTACTAAAGATGGCGAGCTATATTGCAGCAACTGAAGCATGTGATGAGGCTGAATAAAGTGAGACGATGCCTTTGCTAAAGAGAACGAGTCATATTGAAGCAACTGAAGCTTATCATGAGGCCGAATAAAGCGAAGCATGGCCCTTGCTGAAGAGAGCGAGCCATATTAAAGCAATTAAAACTTGTCATGAAGCTGAATAAAGCGAGGCGAAGGCATTGCTGAAGAGGACGAGCCATATTGATGTACGGTTCAACTAGTAATTTGAGACCTAGTACCTTGTCTGGGCCGATGGGTCGAGTCTAATAAGTATGCTTTTAACTTGAGTGAAAAATTATTTAGCCAAACACGGACTCAGGGGCTGTCTTCTTGTATTTCCCTTCCAACCAGGTTTCATTCCTCCGTTAAGAGCCCATTGATCCTTTTCCATCCACTGCTGACTGCCCCCAACACCTCCTCCCATCCTCCCACCAACTCTTCTTCCTCAATAATCTCAATCATCTTTCATTCCACATCTTCACATGACAAGGCGGTGACTAAAAACAAGGAAAAAGGACAAAACAAAACCAAATCATTGTACTATCCAAGTTCCAACCTTTGTAAGAAAAGGAGAAAGAAAGGGATCAGTTTTCATTTTCTTCGATCTTTATTTTTTACAATTATCATCGCCATGGGCAGCTCAGCCTCTCGTCCCCATTCTTTCATCAGTGAACAACAAAATCCCTCAATTTCTTCTTCTTCTTCAACCCCTGTTTCAAGAACTCTTTCTTTGCCTACCCCTTTAGTCCACCACCCACCATTATGCAAAGGGGATTCCAATCACTTTGTTTCCCTCACCTCCACTACGTATGGTTCGATTACGCTAATCGACTCCCCAAATATCAGTTTCACCGAACAAGATTTTGGGAACACTGAGGACGCTTTATCCCCAGACTCAGTTATCAACACTTGGGAGCTAATGGAAGGCCTTGATGACGATGAATTCAATTTCCACATCATTGACTCCTCCCAAAAACTCAGCAATACAGAGATGGATGCAAGTGAGATAGTGAAATCCTATGAGTTTGTAGAGCACGCGGAGTCTAAGCCGTTGTGGAGGCACTTATCCGAGGAATCTTTGCTAGCCAAAATGGATTCCAATGTGGTCTCCAGTTATCGAAAGGCATTGTTGGCTAGACAACGTGGATGTGACATGTCGACAGGAATTTCTAAACCCAAAAAGATTGAAGCTTTGGAGTCCAATACCGTCAGTGCTTCGGTGCCCAGTAGTACTGACTTGTGTTGTTTATCGGGTGCTGATGATAGAATTGTATTGTACTATACTACTTTAAGGGGGATTAGGAAGACTTATGAGGATTGTTGTGCGGTTCGGGTGATTTTTAGGGGCTTTAGAGTGTGTCTAGACGAAAGGGATCTATCTATGGACTTGTCTTACAGGAATGAATTAAAGGATGCTTTAAAAGGGAAGGCAATAAGCTTGCCACAAGTGTTCATTAGGGGGAAGTACATAGGTGGTGCAGAGGAAATTAAGCAGCTTAATGATACAGGATTGTTGGCTAAGCTTGTGGAAGGTTTTCCACTTACGGATTTGGAGTTTGTTTGCGAGAGTTGTGGGGATGCAAGATTTGTGCCATGCCCAAATTGCAACGGGAGTCGAAAGGTATACGAAGACGAACAAGGGAAATTGATGAGGTGTTTTAATTGCAACGAGAATGGTTTGATTCGGTGCACTGGCTGTTGCCCTTGAGTTCTAACTTCTAAATTCTCATAAAAAACGAGGATTACTTGATATTTATATGCAAGGCTATTTATATCTGGTAATGCAATGTACATGAATGAAGATTGTGTTTTCTTCTCACTCATTAAATGTTTATATTGTGTAGCTGTTGTGTTTTCTAGTTCATTGCCTCCCTACAAAAGAATCATGTGCTTGATGCTCAATCATGCAGGAATTTTAGCAGTTTGTAGATGAATTGTATTGTTTCTTCATTTGTGAATGTAAATTACTTCTTTTATCTGTAAAGGTAAATGTTTGATCAGAAAAAAAAAAAGCATTATATTTGTTATATGATTAGCTGGAAATCTACCTGATTAACTTCTCGGCATTGAAATTATAGCTGTTCGTATGAACCTTTAATATTTTCTGATAAGCTGTGCAATTGCTGTAAATGGCGATAGCGGTGCTGCTATCCTTTTTAGGATTCATTCTGTGGAGCTCAAAGCCTTATCGCTGAACTTGTAACATGCTCTTAAGGTGCTACATTTTTCTTTCTTAATATTGTTAAGTGTATTGGTGGTTGCTTTTCTATCAAAGCAGTTCTTTGTTCTGAGTTGTGCCTTACATGAATGAATTATAAAGTTGCATAAAGATTCATACGATATGGTTTAATTGTCTGATTAATGATCTGTTGAGTTGAAGAATTGAAAATCATTTCGTCCAACCAATCACACAAAATCTCAATCTGAAATTCTATAAGCAACAGGCTGAATATTCAATTAATTTTATCCAATCCCTTTCTTTTCCTTGTTTGCTTTAAATATTGATTTTGGCCCATGTCGGGATTTTTGAGAGCTTGAAGTTGGCATCATGCGAACTCCAGAAAACAAGGTCAGTGTTGTTTCTATGCATATTTCGTTTTCTTTCTCTTCGATGTCAGTGTGTCCATTATATAGCTTCATTGACATCTTTTCTTATTGCTGCATTTTACAATACAATAACGTTTACGCTATCAACTGTTATGTAAAAGTTGTTCATCTAAGATTACTATTTATCTATAACCTTCACAGAGAGTTGGATCTACTTCAACGCTCATTTTCTTACATCCTTCTACATAAAATGGTTGGATCCAAGAATCAGATAATGCTCTCTTTTTCTTGTATGCTATAATTCTGCAATCGCAATTTGAATGAATCTGAATCTAGTACTGGGAGTGAGCTCGTGATCGATATTTTTAATGAAGAATGTGCCTAACCAAGAGAATGATTAAATTCATTTCCTGTATTTTGGTATTGATGTCAGTTCTCTTGAGGAAGAAATCAATTTGTGTACACTATTTTATACGGATTTTCAGTGTTGTGTTGCCTCCAAAATTTAAAGAAATTTGCCTAAGCAATTGACATAATCACTTTTCAGACTACCACTAAGCCAAATTGTCGAATTGGTCAAGTACTCAGCAAACTGACTTAACTCTCAGCCACGAACCATCCTTGTGCCTGTTTTATGCCAACGGAATATGGACTGAACTCAGTAATGCAACAAGTGGGCATCCTTCCTTTCGTGCCTTGCCATTGACACATTCCCGCGCAAGCTGTCGAGAAGCCCTACACGCTATTAAGCAATCCATCAAATTTTATCTTATTTTATTTGTTGGAAATTTGATGTGATTTAAGGTAAGTTATATTCAGATATATTGAATATTGTGAAATGTAAAAGATAAGTATTTATAGTTAAAGAATCCATTCTTTAAAAAAATAAAAAAAAAATTATATTTTGTGAAAGAAAGATTTGTTGGATTGAGAACTGAAAGAAAGCTCGAGATCTTTTAATTCTTTTAGTAATCGGGCCTGTCTTTATGAATTGTAGGTTAAACACTTACGGTATGTTTGAGCTATATTATTTTGAAAGAGTGTATTTTGGAATAGTAGATTGATAGATAATATGTGGTTGAAAAAGAATGAAAAATTATTGATGTAATGAATAATATTATTTTATTGAATAATGTATGGATGAAAATTAATAGAAGAATGAAAATGAAAATTTTAATGTGGTTCAAACAAGGGAGCCTAGCACGACCTCTTTATTATGACGCACAAACTCGTGAATCAATCTTGATTTTGTTTTGATATTTTAAGGAGGTGACATACTAGTTAATGCATATATAGGATTTGAAGTAAATGATTGTAAACTGATGTAGCTAGAAGTGGCAATGGGTCAAGTCGATTTTGCCCGTTCGCACACGAGCTCGGCCCGAGCCGATCTTCTACTTGGCTCGTTACTCGTGGACCGAGCTCGGCTAGCGAGCTTGTCAATTTTTTATTTTTTAAATAAGATATACCTTCTGCCTTGGACGAGCCCACGAGCCAGTTGGCTCGCCAATGAGCCCAGCCAAGCGGGCTCGACTCGTGCTCAGACTTGTCGTTTTACGAGTCCGAGTCGCCCATGAGCCGAACGATATCGAGCCGATGAATCGCTCGACCCGTTTGTCATTACTAGTTAATGACAATTATTTTAATGTAGATAGATACTAGAGATATATAGGATTTGACGTTAATGATTGTAAACTAATGTAGCTCATAAAAACCATATTTAAAACAATTTGTAGCAGAGATCCCAAACTTTTGAAAAATGTACAGAACAATCCTAAACATCCTAATCTTAATACCTATGTCCAAACAATCACTGAGGGCTTCGTAGTTGCTAGTATCATCACTGTTTTGCGTGGCAAAAATGCAGAAGCACAGATGGGGATCATAATCTGAGAATCTGAATTCAATTAATTCGAACGTATTCTTCCTTAAATTAGAGCAAGTGGTTTGCCCTAATTAGGAAATCAGGAGTTGCTTTGTCTCAGGAGTCCTTATTTTGCTCAGTTGTTTCAGGTTTATCTTCTCCAAATATTTAAATTTTTGCTATTGTTCTCTCTTCCTTTACAATGAAATTACTCTAAATCAAATCTGTCATGAATTGGTAATATTAATTGTATCATCATACCCAACGGATCCTTGGAATTGAGTCCACTTTGTGTATTATTTCGACGGCAATAATTTTTCCTGAATTTACTCCAAACTTTCATTCACCTATAATAAGGCATCTTGTGTGTTCCGGCCAGAACACAATATGGCCTTCCAAGCAAATTGTTCGATCCGTTTTATTTTCACTTTAATTTAAGAATAATTTAAACCAACTCCATTTTTACAAGGTCGAATGCAATTTCTTAGTTTTATCCTTTTTTTTTTTTTTTGCGAATAATTGAAAGATTATGTTTCACATTTACTTTAATTGACAGATTTATGTTTCATATTTACTTTAGTTGAGGTGAATTACTTTTTGATTCTATAGTTTATTGATGTTAGAATTTGCCATTTGACTGCTCTTGTTTATCATTGTTACCTAGTTTTATATTTATTGTGATTTAGGGGTAAAGGTCTAACTTGAAGTTTGAAAAGTCAGAAAAATAGTGCAAAAGAATGAGTGAAATTGTGGCGGGAACTGATACTCCTCCTACGACTTCAATAACATCCTCGGAATCAATAAAGACAAGTGATAATGCTGGTTTTGATGCCAGTCGAATTGCAGAAGTGAAAGCATGGCTCATTTCCCAATTTGATGCAGCTGGGAAAGATCTCCCTGATTTTGAGTACACCCCACGGAGTATTGCTCATTTACACAAGATCATCACTCTCTCCCAAGCCAAAACCCAGGCTGCCACCATAGTCACAAATGACTTGCGTCAAAAAGCCACAGAGTATCGCTCCCAAGGTCCTACCATCTTCACTAATATTAAAATACACACACAATTTAAAATATTTTATTATTGTCTTTCTCGTGTGGTTTCGTTCACATTTAAGTTATTTTCATTCTCATGTTTACAATTTGATCTCATGTGCTAAAACTAATGTATATCTTAAACTCATTTGAATTTTGTATGGGAGGTTTCACAATATTTTGTTACTATAGCTGCGAGGATAAGAGAGATATTGGAGCATGTGGGGTTAGTGCAAGATAGTTTGCCATCAAATGTGGTCTCATCTTCACAAGTTCTTGCCAATGTGGCAAATTTGTTGAATATTAGAGATACTGAGCTAAGCAGGTGGGTTTTTCCCTTATATTTTTAGACAACAATTATTTATGTTTCTACAGGCTTACAGGAAAAAATGTTCTAGTTTTCTTGTAGCAATGGCCGATTTGTCTCTGAGAAAAACTGCAGTAGAAGAGAAGAGGGCTACAGTGCAAAAGGAGTCCAAAGAACTTCTTGATTATACTCGAAAGGCTATAGCAAGACTGACCTATTTGAAACGGTGGATGCATGATTTATCTTTTTCTTAGAGAGAATTTAGGTTCTCCATTATGGCTAAGATATATTGTATTTGCGTTGATGGCACTTGACAGGAAGCTAACTTCATCTTTTGGCTTCCAAATTTTTACTTTTCCTCTAAATCATTTATATTTTCTTGGCAGAGCACTTGCACAATTGGAAGATGATGTATCTCCTTGTGAAGCTCAAATGGAGCACTGGAAAACCAGCTTGGCCATCATGGATTCAAAAGAAAGACAGTATCTGCAACAGTATTCTAATTATAAGGTACTAAGGTAGCATCTTGTTGACAGCTTGTTGTTATCAACTGTCAGTTCTAATTCTCTTCCATTATAGTTCAATGCGTTCACTTGGAAGAGAAGTTTGAGAGAGATTCTTTGATGAGAAAAAGATTTGGCAATATATCAATTGACATTTTATGTGCAGATTTTGTAATTATTGATGCATTTTCAACGCAATCTAACTAAATAGAACATATAGATTTAGTTTTGCATACAGATACTGCATTGTCGTAATTCTTTTGTGCGCTAATTGTGACAACTGGTGGAACAGGCATTGCTCAATCGTGTGGGATACAGCCCTGAAATAAGTCACGGAGTTTTGGTAGAAATGGCAGAGCATAGGAAGGATCTGGAAAAGAAAACAAAACCGATTCTTGACACCCTGAGAAGCTACCAAGATTTGCCTCCCGTAGTGCCCATTTCTTGCTAACAATATGCCATGTTTGCTCCTTTTCAGTTCTCTTCGAGGGAAATTGATTTTGGGTCTCAATTTGTACAGGATAAAGCTTTGGCTGCATTGGCAATTGAGGACAAGAAAAGGGTGTATGCTGCTGCTGAGAAGTATCTTGAAGATGTTTTGCAGTCAGCTCTTGAGTCGAACAATTGATATAGCGTGACACCTTTCGTTTTTTTACTCTTGATTTTGTGTAACTAGGCACGGGTTCTCATTTGAGATTGTGTTGATTATGGCACCTTTGTGGAAACCACTTGTTGCAAGTGATGTTTGTATGAATGTCTTTTCCTTTTTGTTTAAATGCTGCATGAAGTTTTGCATATTAAAATCCAAAACCCAGTAAAATAAACATCAACTTACTCAAGAAGTTTCGATTTTTAGAATACATATCGGACCCCTCCCCCCCCCCCCCCCCCGGCCCCAACCGAGCTTGTTACCAAAAAAAAAAAAAAAAACAATAATAATAATAATAATAAAAAAAAAAAAATTTATATATATATATATACATACTAGGTTTAAGCAACGTGCAATGCACGTTTGCTTAGTTTATATATAATTTTTTTGGTTCATTAAATAATTAATGATGTAATGTTTATGTAATTGATAAATAATTACACACTGTGATATATTAATTTTAATTTGAATAGTGTTAAATTCTAAATTAAAATGTATAAGTTTATGTTTCGTACTATTATATTATATTAAATTTTGTATTTAATCATGAACTTTTTGTACATAATAAAATAATAGATAACATTATAATACAAAACTAAATAAATAAATATTTTTTTTTCATTGAGTTCAATGTACCTTACCAAATAAACTATTAGTATTTTTAAATTGATAATCTCCACATCCATTTTGTTTTTTTAGTTTCATTTTTTCCTATTGACTAAAATGTAGTAGTACAGAGCTTTTTGCATTTTTCATTCATTTATTAATAATGTTCTAAAAGGCGTAATGCGTTGCGAAACGTCGATGTTGAGAATCAAGAATCACAAGTTTAGGCGTGTCAATATGAAAAATAAGCGTCATAATACGTTTCATATTTTTAATATTATTTTAATTATTTTTAAGACATTAAATATATTTTTATTTTAAAAAATAGTTTTTTTCTATATTATAAAAAAAATAGATTTTTTACTATATCATAAAATCATCTAATATTTAAAAATAATACTTACTAAACATTTAATATAATACTATAATATTGTTAAATAGTGTTAGAAGAATTTTAATTTTTTTTATTAATTAAGGAACTAAACATGAGCGTTAATCATAGGATTTATACGAAAAGTCTACGGATTTGAAAATTCCGATATTTGAAAATGGAGATGAAGGATTTTGATTCACAATCGAGAATGATTCCGACGTGAAATTCGTGGGAATTCAATTGGGGTCGAACCGAATGCAATAAATACCTAAAAATAATTCAAAGTAAATTTATCTTTATTAATTAGATTCATTATATATCCTACAATTAGTCCCAACACTAAAAATTAAAAATAAATATGTTAAAATAGTTTACTTTGTTAAATTAAAATATTTTAAACTTATAGAAAATAATATCTAATATTAAGATATTAATAATCAAGTGCAATTTAAATTAAATTTGAAAATTAAATAAATGAAAGAATGAAAGTGAATATTACAATTTAATTAGTTGTAATTCAAAATCAAATTAGTCAATTAGACATACATTTGAAAATAATTTTGATGAGCATTTTAACATTTTTTTTTTGTCACCATCCCACATTGAAAATTTATAAAACTATTGGAGTAAGAGTATATATAAAATGCACAATCCCACATTGGAAGTTTATGAAACTTTTGGAGATAAGTGTATCTATAAAATGAGCATGACATCCAATACTTCTACATGGACTTTAGAATTGTAAATTTTGAAGCCCAATTATGGAGTTAAAAGATTTTTAAATTAAAAAAATTCCGTTAGTTTTTCCGTTAAATCAAAAAATTCCGTTAGTTTTTCCGTTAAACCAACAAATTCCGTTACATAGACACTTTATATATATAGAAGATATATATATATATATTATTCTATAATATTATTCTATTCATCATTCTTCGTGTTGTCGAAAATAAATTGTAGAATCATTATTTTCATTCATCATTCTTCTATATTTTTCAAAATTTATCCTTATTATAATTAAAAAAATTTTAAAACGTACATTCCAATATTATTTTGATTAAATTCATTTCTTTAAACATTATTTATGTCTACGCTACTTCTATACAAATACAAAATATCATATAGGACTAGACAATACACACTATACACTTGCTAATCATTCTTCATGCGAGAAGCTAAAAGATGATATGAGAAAATATTTTAGGAGACTTTCACAAAGAAAATAATATGTATTTTTATTTCGTCTTAATATTTCTTTTTTCCTTTTCCCATTTATGGATATTAGAGTCATGATTTAAAAAAAATTCTTTTTTTTTATTTTTCATTTTTTTTCTCTTTTATTGTTTATTTTTATTTTATATGAAAAATTTAAATTATAATTATAATGGGTGGAAATCACAAGCCTGTCATGTGAGAATTTCACGCTGTTGCACTAGATCCATGTAAATTATATTTTAAATGAAAATCTTCAAAAATACATTGAATTCTACAAAAGTCTATACAAATTGTAAAATAAAAATATATAAAAGTCTACGAAAGACTTATTTATTTTATAAAAATCTAAAAAATTTCATGAAATCTACAAAAAGTTATCACTTAAAAATAGTATCAAAAAATCTTTAAAAGTCTTAATTGAGTCATTGTTTGACAACTATTATTTGAAAACTCTTTTTTTAATATACTCATTTTCACTTACACATTTACGTAATAAAATATTTTACACGCAAATTCAATAATATTTTCACTTTTTAATTACACATTCCCATAAAAATTACTATTTAAAATATTGTTTTACGCATATAATGATCAAACGGTGACTAAATACACAGCCTAAAATAAAACTTTCAAAACAATAATGGACCTAAAAAAAGCCTTTTTTTTGCGACTTCGGTTAAAAAACATAACGTTGACAAAAACAAACTTCCAGCCGCAAGTAGCCACCATTTTTGCATTCATTCCCTGCCGCCGGTGACACATACAAAAAATCGAACATTAGGTATTTATTCAACTTCACATACTTTGGTCCTCTCAAAATGTGCATAGCTTGGGTATTATGCAACTAATTGCATTTCAATTAACGTTTGGGTTTTCATTCTTGATGTTTATATTGGTTGCTTTCGTAATTAGTAATGCAAGGTAGAACACCTTTCAAGTATTGGACCTTTGCTCTGCTATGGCATACTCAATTTCTCTTATTATTCTGTTCAAGATTAGTTTGTTTGTTGCTGATTTGTGGGAATGTTATGGTTATTTTCTTTAATGAGTAAAATAAAACAAGTTTTTTTTAGTCCCCTATTCCAATGGAACACTTTTTGACAGAAAGAACCAAAGACCCTTTATTATTTATATCTGAAAATTGCACAGTGAAATGACAAAGTTTCTTTCAAGTCATAGATTCAACGGTGACTTAACTTGTTCTAATGTTCACTAATTGTAAATCAGTAATCAGTAATCACTCCTTCCTTAACCTGGAATCTTCAATCTTCCCTAATCCCTAGACGGCTAGACCAAAATTTACAAGTTGCCACCATAAGGTCCATAACCATTGAACAAGCAAAGCACCGCAAAAGGCAAAGGCAGAGGGGCAGAGAGGCTCCTGATGTTATAGTCAAATTGTCATATACCAGACTACCAGTGCAGACTGTGCAGTTCCTGTGTATCAAATTAATCAAGCAAATAATCAAACACCTAGTGAGCGTCTTTAAATCATAGTAAGAGGAATAAAAACTTGAAACTTGAAAGGCCAGATGCCAAGAACTAAGAAGCGAGGTAGTGTGCGCGTGGATAATGAATTCATTTCGAAATTGATTCAACTTTCAAAACGTTCTTCAAAGCTTCAACCAGTTCTTCTTCTTCATCTTTCAATCCGTTCTTCTCCTTCTTCGGCTATTGGAGTTTGCAAGGTTTGAGAATTGGGGAGAAGGGAACGATTTCACACTCGGAGGAGAAGAGAATTGGGGGGAACTAGGAAGACCGAAGAGAAGGGATTACGGGTCGAGGTTCACACAGTCGCTCCGGCGACTACTCTGGCAACTGTTCTCTGACCGTGCTTAATTCCGGCGACTATTTTCCGGTGATTGTTGGCCGTCGTTTAATTCCGATAGCAGCTCCGATTCCAAGGTCACAGATATCTTAATAAGTAATTAAAAATTTAATTTTTGGGTCACAACTTATCAAATTAATTGGTTACAGATTATTTTGAGGTCACAATTGAAAAAATTTATAGGTCACAGATTTTTAATTGGTCACAAATTATATTTTAAGTCACAGATTAACAAATTTTAAGGTCACAGTTAAATAGTTAACCACATAACACTATATAGTTGGTCACATACATCCAAACTCCCGTTCCCCAATTTCACTACACTACAAAAACTTGGTCACAGATCGATATAGTTGGTCACATACACCCAAACACCCCGTCTCCCAATCTCAAAACACCACCAACTACTTGGTCATAGATCGACCAAATAGTTGGTCACAGAAAATCTTCGTCCCATCTACCTAACGCCGCCGCGACCTCCATCGCCGCGACCACCGACCAACAATAACACTGTCGACAACCAACAACAGTCACACACAGAGATCCGGCCGCCACAGCCACACACACAGTCTACAGATCCGCCACACCACAACCGAAAAACCACCGCAAAATCACATCCTAAAAATCGCTGAACCACCACCGCGACAACCACGCAACCTCTAACACCTCGACATCCATCTCTATTTCTATCTATACTACGCCACAACCACCACCAGCCCGACCACCACCTCACCATTTTCATTTTCAAAAAATCATCACAATGTGCAAATCACTAACAACAAGATCTGAGAATGAAGAAAAACACAAAATCACAACAAATCAAAACATAGGCGCGAAAGATCTGTGAGGCAGCAGCGTCGCTGTGCGTTACGGCAGCAACGACGCTGCTGCAGTTCAGCAGGGGAGGGGGAGGAGGAGGGGCAGCGGCAGCGTTGCTGTCGTTCAGCAGTGTCTCTGCGATGCTGCTGAAAGGCAGCAGCGCCGCCGCTGCGATTTGCAGCAGGGGATAGGGAAGGGGAAGGGGTGGCTGGCGGTGGCGGTGGCGATGGCGAGTGGTGGAGGCTGATGAAATAGGGAAGAAAATGAAATGAAATAGATTAGGGTTTGGATAGGATTTCTATTTAAAATAAATTTGGTGGGGTGGGTATATAGATTAATTTAATTTAAAATATTATTATTAATATTAATTGTGAAATTAAAACTTGATTTTTAATTAAATAAACCCAAAACCTGATTTTTTAAAATGTCAAACTTAATGACTGGTTTCATGTAATTACAACAAAAATTAACTGCTCAGTGGGGGAAGTTGCCCCCATTGGGCCCTTAATGTGTCTGCCCCTGATATGTTCTGTATTATTTCGTAATATATTTGACTCACTGTATTGCCAATGTTTCTGTATGAATGTCCTTCTTCAAAAGGAAATATTATACTAATATCCTGGGTTAATTTACACTTACATTTTTATACCATTTCATTATTATACTAATGGATGTATACATACAAGCATCTATATATATAGCTACTGCTGGAAATTTGTTGTGTTGCTACATTTTCCTAGTTACGTGGTCGGCAGATACCAAAATAGTCTAAACTCAGAGAGTGAATTAGAAAGAACTTATTTTTTGGAGGACGGATAGAGATTTCTGTATTTTCCGTATTTAGTGAAGCTAACCTCCCCCCCAACCCTCTGTTTTCCAATGGCAGACTACCATAATTTTTGCTTCTGCTTTTACCCCCAACGACATATTTTTTCTTCCATCTAACATGATGTTCGTTGTTAGCTTGTCCTTGAAAATTCTCGATGACTACCATTGTACCAATTCCAAGCGACTCCTACAAGCTAGGTTTTATTGGGGCTGGAAAAATGGCTGAGAGCATCACAAGAAGTTTAGTCAAATCAGGTTTGTTGCCTGCTTCCCAGATTAGAACTGCACATGTTGGTATGCTCATGGCACCCCTTTTGAATCTTTTGGGGTCAAAGTCCTAGATCACGAAGTCTGGTATCCACTATCCTCAATTTCTCTCTATTCGTATGTGTACTAATGTAATCTTTACCATTTAATCTGGACTTGTGTATTTTGTGGCCTCTTTGTTCAATTCTGTAACTTACCTTGGAGGTTGGTTGCAGGTTGAAGTTTAATGTTGACTCCAGTTTCATATGTTTCGCAGCCGTTCAATGCTGCCCAAAAAATGTGCTAATTAGTAGAGAAATAAAAACTTTAGTTTTTGATGTGGTAGATATTTTGGCTACTGAAATTGGATTAGTGGTTGAAATAAATATTACTCTTAAGAAAAATCTACGGAAAGTTGCTGCAATTTCTGAATTTGCCGACCATTATGCATGCATAGATTTATTTTAGATTATTGTATGATCTAGGCTTCAATAAGGAATGTGCCCCATTTTCACCCTAATCCTGAGAAATCCCCCTGGCATCTCAATATGTTTAGTCCACATAATAGTAAACTTGTGATAGATTTTTGTCACTAAAATAGAGCTGTACGATTCATTGCTTTTGATTGTACCAGTCTTGGAATATTTTTTTAGCTCATTATCGTTATTACTGGATTCGAGTGTGACTGAGCTTATTACATGAGAAATGTTAGACCTTAAAAAGAAATAATAACATGATGTTAAAAAAAATTAAAATTCAATAACCATACCATACCATACTAGATATAAAGAAAGCTTGATACTTACAAAAAATCTTATATCTCACGACTTTGACTTAAATATAAACGTTTGTAACAATAATTGTACAAAACTCCAAAAAAATTCATAAAGAAGAAAATTTTGTAAAGTAATTTTCTTGAGTTCCACCACTACGAACTACCCCAAGCACGTGTCACCTGCAAACCATTAATTTGGTGTAGAGGAAAGAGAAGGATGCTACAAAGTCTCTATAAACAGATAACAAGGTGGAGATACAGCAAAAAATGGTCCAATTAGTGATATTACATAATCATATTTACAAGTGGAGGAAAGAGAACCCGAAGCCAATTCTCATAGTATCAAATTTCTCATTTAATACTATGACTCAAATCCTTCTTACACATCATATTTGGACTTGTAAAATAACGAAACGTACATAGGTTCTTAAATAAATAAAGATGAAGAAATAAACCCTTGTGTTACATGACCACTTCAATTAGAATGATGTGTCGGACATTGACACTCCTCAAATACACTACAACGATCATTTCTCTCTCTCTTTTTTATCATAAATATTATATTTTGAACTTAAAATTATTATTAAATAACAAATCGGTACTTATATTTAAAAGATTTTAATTAAAAAAAATAATCACAAGTATAAAACTAAATTTATACTATATGAATGAAGAATTTTAATCAACGTGTTGTTTTAGCACCATTTTTTTGTGTCGAACATACGTGATGTTTGTGCATCATAGCCTCTAACCACATGAAGCTTGTTTACCTTTCTTGAAAGTTGGACAAGGAATGTTGGAGAAACAATCACTTGAAGAAAGAGCTTTGAAAACTCTTTAACTTCTCCCAACTTTTGACGACAACCAAGGTGGACGAAATTTAATTTTAAGAAGGATAGATTGTAAAACCTCCAATTCTAGGCCTTGACTGTTGATTTTGAAACTAGGACCTATTTTTAAGAGTTCAAAAGTTTGGTTCCAAATTGTTTAGTTGTCCTTATTTTAGGGACCTATTTGCAAATTCTGAAAATGCAGTTTTCTTCGCCCTAGGAACAGTAACCTAGATTGGTGTTTTGGAAAAAAATAAAAAACTATCTTCTTTGGCTAAGGAAATTATATTCTTGTAATATAATTTATAGTTAAGTAATATATTTAAGTCTAGAATGCTCTTTCAATCAAAAGGGTATGGATTTTTGTCGTATTGTTTGGCTTACACTTATGGAAAATGTGAGATTCTTGCTTGCAAAAATATGTGCGCATATTTAATTAGGAGGCAATTATTATTTTCTAGCATTATAAAAAATCCATTCGACTAAAACTAATACCAACTATGTGTGTGTGTGTATATACCACTCAACTTGCCACCCTCTTCCTGCCCCTCAGTTCTCACACAATTTTTTTGAGAAAAATCGGAGGAAGTTAACAGTTATCAAAGTTCGAGTATTTTTTATGTTCAATTATGTTACGAGTTCAAATATGATATGATATTTAAGATGGACAAGAGTTGTAGTACTACGCATGAAATTCGGGCCTATGAAGGATTGATTGGCTTCAAATTCACATTGTTCCACTTGTAAATATGATTATGTAGTATGCATTTGTTGGACCATATCGAATGTACTCCACTTGCTAATTGTTTATTGAGATTTTATCTCACTCCTCTCTTCCCCCTATAGGAATTAATGGTTCGAGGAGACCGATGCTTGCAAGTGGTTCGTGGTGTGCAACTCAAGAAAAATATTTAAGAAATTTCCTTTTTATGAGTTTCTTGGGATTTTTGATGATTATTGTTAAAATTTTTTATCTTGAAGTCAAAGTCGTTAAATATAAAGATTTTATTTCTTGTAAATATTAAGTTTTCTTAAAATGAATGGTTATTGAATACTAAGTTTCTCTTCAAATCATGTTATTATTTCTTTTTGGTGTAACACTTCTTTTGTTCAGTGAAACTCGGGTCTAGGGCTTGGGGCGTCACAATTACCTTGTCATATTTACGGATTGATGTCATTTCATTTACCATGTGGGTCTCAAAATCAGGTAGTTGAAGACAGTGGCGTTGTCATATTATCTGTCAAGCCTCAAGTTGGTATTGTTCTAGCTTATCTATTTGCTCCATTTCCCTGTTCTGTTTTTTGTTTGGTCTCTGCCCTCGACTTTTATTTGTGTTAGTTTTGGGAAACTTTCATTCTATCAAGGTGCTATGAGGAAATGGAAAGTCTCTAGGTTTTAATTTTTCAGATGAGCTATTGAAATGCAAATAGACAAAACTTTCATCTGTAGTGATCTATTTTACAAGTAACATGAATTAGTCGTAATCATTAAAATCGAATAATTTTATCTGGTCTACAACCTCTTTTTTCTTCAGCTTTCCACTTTGCACAGGGGCCTGTGAGGGAAGAACAAAGCCTGTTATTTTCATGTTTCTCTTTTGGGGTCGTTGCCCACAATCATAAAAATTGGGTTCTTTTCAAAGCTTGACTTGACGAGTAACAACTCCTATGGAGATTTAAAAAGATTTTGACATCTATTTCAACCAGTCCTTTTAGAGTTACTGGTAGTTCGAATGCAACTCAATTTAAATGTAAAACAATCAGTAAATATGTAGAAACTTATGTTGGATACACCAGAAACTTTGTTTGTTTCTAGTTCCTTTTTCATCTTTTTGGCAAATCTTCAGCTGAACTTTTCAGAAGATGATTTCTTAGATGTTGCTTTGAATACTAAGCTATTCTCTTGATGCCTAACACATTTGCAGTTAAAGGCCGTCACTGCTTTCAGAGAAGCAGCTTTTGGTTTCAGTTGTTGCTGAAGTTAAATAAAAAGATTTGCATGTTTGTGCAATTGAATGCTTTCCAAGATATGTTTTCACGTTGTTGATATATATTATCGTTGAGGCTTATGTTTTATGGCCAGGTTTAATTTTTTCATGCTTTATTATAAATTCGTGACTTCCTCCATGTTCTTTACCTTGTGGTTCTGAAAAGTTGTAATCGACAACTGGTCCAACCATAGATCTCGTGTTTGCCTAGAAAGTCCTTTTGCGCAATTACGTTTTGTAATTTGTCGGCTCCATATTTATCTTAAGTCACTTCACTCATGTCGCACTTCATTTGACCTGGAGTGGCCAGTTCACAGTTGATTTATTAGAGTTATTCCATACCAGTTCCTGTCTCTCCTGTCTTTGCCTTGTGACTAGTAGAATGCGTAATATTAATTAACCACTTCAGAGATGGCAAACCACATCATTTTTAAATTTTGTAGCTCATTTTAGATTTAGGACACCTTTATCATTTAGTATTATTGTTATTGTGATCGTTATACAGAGAAAATAAATGGCCTGAGTTATTGTTTACTTCTCTCATGTTTCCCTGTTGTATAGTTAATTCTTAATGCAAAAAATTTTGGTTTATCTCTGACATAATTGAGTTTGAAGTGTTTGAGTTTCCCCACTGTGCAACCCTGCATGCATGGATAAGCCATAAACTTTCTAGAGACGAAAATACTATTTGTTGTGTTCTAACTACTATTTTTTTTTTTTCCTGGAATGTTCAGTGGTAGTGGACCAGCATACATATTTTTAGCAATAGAAGCTTTGGCTGATGGAGGGGTGACTACCGGTCTTCCTGGGGATCTGGCACTTGGGCTAGCTTCTCAAACAATAAGCCAAAGGATATGTTTATCATACTATATAATATGTCCTGTGTAAGCTTATTATTATAACCTATTCGAAAGCATGAAATTGCTTAATGCAATGTTTCATCGTCATTTTTTTTAAACAGACCCCTCACATGTAGGCTAGATATATTCAAATTATGTCTTCAATAAAATGTACTTTACAATTCCATCTTCTTGTATAGTACTTTTAAGGCATCAAGACTTTCATTCAGCCTCAGCTATTAAAGTTTTACAGGTACTGGGAGCAGCATGAATGACAGTTAATACAGCAAAACATCCCAGTCAGCTGAAAGATGACGTTGCATCTCCTGGAGAGACAACCATAGCTGGCATTCATGAGTTGGAGAATGCTGGGTTTCGGGGAATTTTAATGATCGCGGTTGTTGTTGCTACCAAGCACAGCCGAGAACTTTCTAACAACTAGTTTTGTCATATTTAATGGATTAGAAGTGTGGCAGATACCCGTAAACAAAATTATTTCCCAATCTTATTTCCCCAAGTCTTTGCACTATTGGTTTTTCCTTTCATATGTTTCTAACTCATCTTGAACAAGCGATATTAACTATTGTGAATAGTTAATTGATCGGAAACATAAATTTGCTCACCCTTCTCTTTCTGAAAACTGTGGTGCTGCAAGTGAAATCTTCCGAGTAAGGCAATTAAGCTAACATCTTGAGGGCATAGGTTGTCTCTAGATTCTTAGCGTTCAAAATATGAACTCAATAACTTAGAACCATTGTTTTCAATCTCTATAATTAGATAAAAACATTTGTTATAACACTAATTTGATAGATTTGAATTACAATAATACAAACATAAATCGATACAGTCAATACAAAAGCACCAAACCTCTCTTATTTGGAGGAGTCAAAACACAACTGAACTAAAATTTGAAGAACAGAATTTGGCACACACCTTTAATTGGGAAGTTTCATTGTGTAATAGGTCTGGAGAAAAGTTAAGCAAAGAAGAAAAGTGGCAGCGACTAAGGCAACAAGAGTCCACGGATTGCGAAAATAAGTGTTAATTAATTCAGCAATCCATGTTTTTGCCTTGCTGCTGCAGTGCTTCTCAATTCCCTCCTTCACATCATCAAAAATATAGTCATAGTCAAGTCCGCAAGTATTGATCCCTTTGATTACTTCAACAACTTGTTCATCACTGTCAAGGGTGCTGAAGAGTATCTTCTTTTCTCGCAATTCCTTCACATCTTCAGATTTAACAATTAGCGATTTCAAGAAATTAACATAACATATTATAGGAGTGTAAACGTCGCTTTCTGGAGACGCTTCATACGCAATCATCTGTTCAAAGAATTGCTCGGAATGGGGAGTGAAAAGCAAAATGGGGAGTTGAAGTTGCCCATAAAATGTGTAGGATTTGAACTTAATATTCGTCAAACAGTATGAACTAGGTTTGAAGTGGATGCCTTTTGCTTTGAGATCGGTGACTGAATGAGATTGACGATTGTACTCCCCAAATCCACGTGGATTTTCTTTTCTCCATGGCCACCATTGACATTCGGATTTGAACGTAATATTCTTCGAACAGTTTGAACTAGTCCTTTTTCCTGCATTATCCCATTCTTTGACAAGTAGTTGATGAAGAGCACCCACATAGTGAAGGGGCTGCATTTTATCTAATCCAGTAGTACTTATTTGTACGCTATCCGGCAAAACTGATTGCTTTGAGAATTTCCAAATTAACCTCGGTCCTTCTTCTTTGTTTCTATATATTAAACGAAACAAGAGCTCAATAACCCAGAGTGGAATTTGATTGTCGAGTACACCCAAATCCTCGTATGCAAATGCCACTAAAGCCAATCCAAGATGTCGATGGAAGTGGAGAAGATATTTTCGTTCCTCTCCCACAAAAAGCTTCATAAGATATATAAAGAAAGATGTATCTAGAAGAATCATTTCTACTAGTGCTCTATCATCATATTCATCTGTAGAAACCCCGACGTAACAATTTCTAATCTTGTTGATCACTTTAAAGATCTGGCAGTAAAAAAATTGTTTGTCTTTGCCGCTGCTTGAAACAAACATTGCAAGGACTTTATGCTTGAATTCTTCTGCCATGGCAAGTTGTGGCAAGCCATGGTAATAAGGGCCAAAGGAAACCAGCTTAGGAACGTAGTAATCCTCTTTCTTGTGCTTATTGGATCGCAAAAGTTTGTGCACTTTATGTATTCGGCGACCATCGTAATACTGATGATGATCTTCACCTTCATCTTCTGTAATTGGAAGTCTACATTCGGTATCTCTGGTGTTATATGCTGAAGGGTGTTGGTCTTCCATTATATTCAAGAATTGAAATTTCCAATTGCAGCACGATTGCTTTATAACATTTGTTCTGAACTGCACAACGTTCTCCACTCTCCTAATAATTCAAGTACTGGCGCATCAACTTACCTAATAATTTATTTGAAGCAACCATTGACACCTAATAATTGATAAGATGGAATGAGATTTTTAATATAAAGTAATTTGAAATATTTACTCGTGTTACGCAGCTTCTACGGGTCAAGATGTTAATTCATTGTTAATTCACAACACGAGTAAATACCCCCTAGAAGAGGGGCGCTGGATGTCCAAATAATTATTTGAAGCAATTATTGACAGCTTTTTCCACACAATATAAAGAACCAACGTATTCACACCTAATAATTGATCAGATGGAATGATATTTTTAATATAAAGTAATTTGGAATGATATTCACACCTAATATTGTCAGTAAGGAGACGTCATATATATATATATATATATATATAACATGAGAAGACCAAATGTTATCAACAAAAACAACAATGGCGGATGACGTTTTAGAGAATATCATAGTACTTCATTTAGCCAACTCACTGGCTAGACAGTTAACAAGAAGCAAAATAGTGCTCAACGGTTCTTGTACCTAAGCCTATTCACGTAGTGAGGTTTCCTGCCTACACATGCCTAGTGTCGCGATTCACCAACAATTCTTTTGGGATGTTGTTTTTTGGGATTAGTTAGGTTGTGTTTAGTTTAGACTTGGTCAAATGTAGTGCTACGATTTTTAATCTCAACTGAAGTTTACGATATTGAGATATTTTTTGGGGTTGAATGATTCAAAATGTATTCTTTCTTTATTGTGTCTTGTCATCATTGAGCTTGGCTCATTTTTAAATCCTAGGTTCGTCTCAACTTTTGGCTTGAGGTTGTCGGCTTCATGGTTTGAGCCAAGCCAGCTCATTTCTTTTTTGAAAATAAATTAACAAAATAAGCCCAAAAAGAGCATTTAAAAAAAAAAAAAAAATTAACAAAAAATTTAAAAAGATGAAAAATGAGTCTGTCCACGAGTGGAGTCGCTTGACACCTAATACTATACAAAGCCAAAATCATGTGGACTATAAATATGTCCAAAAAGAATTTATTTTAGATGGGAAGAGGATAAAAAAAGCACGTCAAAAGTTTGGGCACTTTATGTATTCTGCGACCTTCGAAATACTAATGATGATCTTCATCTTCAACTTCGTTTTCGGTCCAACTGTTCGTGAATACATTTAGCCATTTGTTCTAAATCATATTTGGTGGGTTATGAAATATAATCAAAATTATACTACAATGATTTTGGGTGATTTTTGAACATTGATAATAACATTACCCAAAAAACCAATAAGCATTGATCTTTTCAACATTTCTTAAACTATGTCAATAAAAAACAATCAAAATTAGTGAAAAATACTGACAAACAGGTCCAAATCGAAACCCAATTCCAATATATGTGGATCCCTTCCCATGTCGTAA
Organism: Fraxinus excelsior; assembly: GCA_019097785.1. Taxonomy (NCBI): domain Eukaryota; kingdom Viridiplantae; phylum Streptophyta; class Magnoliopsida; order Lamiales; family Oleaceae; genus Fraxinus; species Fraxinus excelsior. Next base: position 17,374,799 of record CM032641.1, on the reverse strand, counting down.
AGTATATCACGAAGTGATGAAAGTATCTCGTAATCTTTCTCAATTGATTCAACGTTCAATTGATAAATAGCCGTCAACATCCTCACAGAACATGACATGACCAGATAATTAATTGAAGTAATTGACAACTTTTTTTTCCATACAATATAATAATGTAAAGCGTGTTAAAGCTAGCAATCTCCCTTGCTCTAGCAACAAGCAAAATGGTGTGTTGCCCGTCTTGTTTGATATAACTTTTGCTTTTTAAAAATTTGTCAAATTTTATGTGTAAATGTACATTTAATTGAATTCACTACTTTTATTCACATTTTTTACAACATATACCATGAGGTCTACCAACTTTTGTCAACGTTTAATAACATTCACAACGCCAAAACACGGTGTTGTAAATTAATTTGTTTGGGTAAGTCATCGCATTGATTTTACATTTAAATTAGATAATATTCGACTGTTTGTACAGAATTATGGATTTCAAGATGCATTGATATAAAATTATTTGTTAACACTTATAAAACAATTTTTTATTATTATCAAGTTGAGTACGGATTTGAAGATGTTACAGATTGGTATGAAATCAATTTGACACCTTAGAACTTGACGTCCAAGGTCACTCAAAAACATATTTTATTATTTATTTGGGTTCATATAGGGCTTGGGAATTTAGTTAACTAAAAATCGATCATTTTTGTTCATCTTTCTTGGGAAAGTTATTTAAGCCATCAAACATTAATAAGTTCGAATGCAATAAAACACAACGTCAATACCATATGAAATACTTAGCTGTCAAATTTAATGCAAATTTAAATTGAAAATTCGTAATGGTGAGGGACATCCCACGTGGTAAATCATAAACGATGAAAATATTTCTTGCATGTATGTGTGCTTGATTACAGTTGATTCAACTGTGAATTAATGAATAATAAATTTTAGCTTCCCCACCGAAGTTAGTCCATTCACAACTGGTATGATTTGACTCAAATTCTAATGGGTATTGGAGTCTAATTGGAGTGATTTTGAAGAGATCAAAATTATAGACATGAGATAAAAGTCGTTGCAATTTCGCTAGCTGGCCGCTCGAACAAACCCGGTAGAAAACAACCCGAGAGCTCATCTCCAGCTTGTCGCCGCCCAATCGCTCAAGCGACGAAACGGACTGTCGCTCGAGCGATGGATTTTTCTCTTTTTGGCGCATTTTTGAACTCACTTTTCATCTACAACTTAAATCTTGGGGTTATATATATATATATATATATATATATATATATATATATATATATATATATATATATATATTCACGGCTTGTAATATTATTATTCATTCTAACATCCAGGGAATTGAGATAAAATATTTTCGAGATCCTAGATTTCAATTGATTATTGAAATCTTAATATTGTAAACACAAATCTTTTGTTTTATAATTGATTTTCCTTCTCTAAACTTCTTGTGTTCTTATTTGCTTCGTCTTTATTTTATTGTTGTCATTATCTTGTGATCCGAATTTCATAACAAGTGGTGTCAAGGCAAAAGGTTGATTGTTCTGCATGGTGATAATGAAGTATGATATTCCATTGTTGGATAGAAACAAGAGATTTATATTATGACAAGTGAAGATACGAGCGGTGATGGCGCGGATGGATTTGGAGGAAGCCTTGCTTGGCTTTGATAGGATGCCTACCACATGGACGCAGGATGAAAAGCGGCGTAGGCATCGGAAAGCCCAATCTGAAATTCATCTACATCTCTCAAATCAGATTCTTCAAGATGTTCTTAAGGAGAAGAGTGCCATTGTATTGTGGTTGAAGTTGGAGCAACTTTGCATGACAAAGAGTTTGACCAGCAAGTTACACTTGAAACAGCGCTTGATTTCTCACCGAATGTCTGAAGGTACGTCATTGGATGACCACTTAACTATAGTCAAAGAAATAGTGGCTGATTTGGAAACATTGGAGGTTTAGTATAACGAGGAGGATTTGGTTTTGATGTTGTTGTATTCACTGTCACCACCATATGTGACTTTTAGGAATACTATTCTTTATAGTCGGGATACTCTCACCATGAAAGAGGTTTATGATGCTTTACTATCTAAGGAGAAGATGAGGCATCTTGTTGGAGGATATAGAAATTATGGCGAAGGCTTGACTGTGCGTGGAAGGAATCAAGATAGAAATTTTAGCAGAAATATGATGAGCAGATCGAAATGTAGACATGCTGAAAAGACATGTAATTACTGTAAAAGGAAGGAGAATATTAGAGCTTATTGCTTTGCCTTGAAAAATATAAATAAAGTTGCTACAGATAAAGGGAAGCAACATGTCAATACAGCGAAGGCTAATGTTGTGGAAGATGAGCAAAGTGGTTGAGAGCTTCTTGTGGTTTCTGATGGAGATACTAAATCTAGTGATGAATGGGTTCTTGATTCAGCTTATACTTTTCATATGTGTTCTAACATGAAATTGTTTTCTACAAGAGTTTCGAGAGGTGCTGTGATTATGGGTACAACACGACATGCAAAATTGTTGGAGTTGGTATAGTCAGAATCAAAATGTTCGATGGTGCTGTCAGAACACTTACAGATGTAAAACATATCTCAGAACTGAAGTGAAATCTTATATCTTTGAGTGCACTTGACTCAAAGAGCTACAAATACATTTGTGAAGGTGGATTTTTGAAGGCAAATGTCTTCTTGTTGTGATGAAGGGGAATAAAAACTCTACACAACTATACATTTTGCACGGTTCCATAGTGGTTGGGGATGCATCAATTTCTACTTCTTTTTTGACATAGTGATTGGGGATGCTTTCAAATTTTGGGTTGTCTAAGTCTTTTTAGGCTGAAGTTGCTACTACAGATTGTTTTCTAATTAATCAATCACCCTCAGTTGCCATTGATAAAAAGACACGAGAAGAGGAATGGTCTGGTAAACATTCTTGTTATTCTGATTGAAAATTTTTGGGTGTCCAGTTTATGCTCATGTGAATAATGGGAAGTTAGAGCCTATGTCTAGAAAGTATATATTTCTTAGGTATAAATCAGTTGTGAAGGGGTAAAAGTTGTGGCATCTAGAGACTAAGTAAAATGGGACTTTTTGATAGGTAGAAGACTAGTAAAATGGACTTTTGTGAGTATTATGTTTTTGGGAAACAGAAGAGAGTCAGATTTACTAAAGGAAGACACAACAAAAATGGAACACTTGAATATATCCATTCAGATCTTTGGGGACCAGCTAGGGTACCATCTAAATGTGGTTATTATTATTTGTTGACATTAATTGATGACTTTTCTAGGAAAGTTTGGACATTCTTCTTGAAGTAGAAGAGTGGTGTGTTTGGGAAAGCACGTGAAGCGTCTGCGCACTGATAATGGGTTAGAGTTTTGCTCAAATGAATTCAATTGCTTAAGCAGGGCTGAAGGCACCTTGAGACACTTGATAGTGTCTGGAACTTCTCAACATAATGGTGTGGCAGAACGGATGAACCGAACTTTGATGAAAAATGTTCGTTGTATGATTTCAGATTCTGGGTTGCCTAAGTCTTTTTAGGCTGAAGCTGCTTCTACAGTTTATTTGTGATTAATCAATCACCCTCAGTTGCCATTGATAAAAAGATACCAGAAGAGGTATGGTCTGGTAATCCTTTTTACTATTCTGAATTGAAAATTTTTGAGTGTCCGATTTATGCTCATGTGGATAATGAGAAGTTGGAGCCTAGGTCTAGAAAGTATATATTTCTTGGGGATACATCAGTTGTGAAGAAGTATAAATTGTGGTGTCTCGAGACTAGTAAGGTGGTTGTTAGTAGGAATGTGGTATTTGATGAACTTGCTATGGTTCGTGGTTCATCTCTTAGGGATTCTTATAAAACTGAGGAGTAGATTTGTTCAATTCGGGTAGAGTTGAAAATTGGTTCAGAGAAACAATCAGAGGTTCTGGAACAGTCTACTACAGATCAGTCCAGTTTAAGGTTAACAGACAGTAATATCTTGCTTCTTAGCTTACACCACCAGCACCACAGTATTCTATAGCTAAAGATAGATCTCGCAGATAGATTGTCACAGAAGTATAGGAAAGCAGATTTGGTTGCTTATACATTGAGTGTTGCTGAAGACATTGATTCCATTGAAGAGCCTACTGCATATTTAGAGGCAGTGAGTTGTACTGATTCTAGCAGATGGATGATTGTTATATAGGAGGAGATGGAGACATTGAACAAAAATAACATTTGGGACTTAGTGAAATTACCTAAAGATAAAAGGGTGGTTCATTGCAAATGGGTGTTCAAAAGAAAGGAATGCACATCAAGGATTGAAGATGCAAGATACAAGGCTAGATTGGTGGCAAAAGGCTACAGTCAGATTTCGGGTGTTGATGTTATAGACGTGTTCTCACCAGTTGTGAAGCACAATTCTATTCAAGCTTTACTTAGAGTGGTGGCTAATAATGATTTCAAATTTGAGAAAATGGATGTCAAGACATAATTCTTACATGGACAACTTGAGAAGAGCATCTACATGCAACAACTAGAGGGATTCATAGTTTCAGAGAAGGAAGACTATGTGTGCTTATTGAAAAAATCCTTATATGGACTGAAGAAATCATCGAGACAGTGATATAAAAGATTTGATTCATTTGTGACTACTCATGGTTTTGATAGATGTAATTATGATAGTTGTATGTACTTCAGAAAGGAAAATGGTGGATCAACTACATATTTGTTGTTATGTGTTGATGATATGCTCATAGCAACCAAGGATAAAGCAGAGGTAAGAAAAATAAAATTACAACACAGTTTGACATGAAGGATTTGGGTGTAGTAAAGAAAATTCTTGGAATGAAGATCTTGAGGGATAGAATGGCTGATAGATTGTATTTAAGTAAGAAGGGGTACATTGAGAATGTGCTTGAAAGATTCAATATTGTGAAAGTTAAGGTTGTCAATACTCTCTGGCTACCCATTTCAAACTATCATCTAACTTGTGTCCACACTCAGATGAAGACATTAATTATATATCTCGTGTTTCTTAATCAAGTGCAGTTGGTTTGCTCATGTATACTATGGTTTGTACGAGACCTGATTTAACACATGCAGTTAGTGCAGTTAGCAGATACATGAGTAATCCTAACAAGGCACATTGGATAGCAGTGTACTGAATCTTTAGATACTTAAGGGGCTCTTCAATTGCTTGTTTCCATTTTGGTAGAAATTCTGATGGAGTCATTGGTTATGTAGATTCAGACTATGCATGAGATCTTGATAAGAAGAGATCACTTACACGGTATGCGTTTATCCTTAGTGGTTGTGCTATCAGCTAGAAATATATTTTGTAGAATACAGTAGCTTTGTCTACAACAGAAGCAGAATACATAGCCATTGTAGAGGCATGTAAGGAGGCTATATATGGTTGAGAGGATTGATTGGTGAAATCAGTGAAGACATGTAGATATCTAATTTATTCTATGATTGTCAGTGCAATTTTCTTAACTAACGGTCAAATGTTTCACCAGAAGACTAAGCACATTGATGTGAGGTATCATTTTGTGCATGATGTGATCGCTTGTTGACACGTCGAATATGTATTTGACTTTGATTATCGCAAGTGTATGGATAGTTCAAGTAATAAAATGGGTTTTTAAGTCTAAGTATCGTTTACACAGAGATTGAGTTAGTTTAAGTTTTACCTATCTTGACCTTAATCGAAACTAAGGAAATTCAATGAGATGATTAGACTATGGAATTATCTAAATTAGACTATGAATGCAAGTTTAAATGAAAATGAACAACTAAATGCAAATTACGATATAAATGCAAATGTTTGAAGAAAACTATGAATGAGAAACGTACAAGGATCCCGAATCGCCAAGTAAGTTCACTTTTAATTTTTATTTTACAATTTGATAGCACGATGAATCGGTTGAAGAGTCAATGTTCCTAAAATATTCAACAATCTCTCTCGAGTAGAGTTAAACATATTCTCGTATACCATTTGACTATATTTCTATGACAAATACCAATATACAAAAATGCATAATGTTTTATGAACACTTAAAGATTCACGTAAAGTATAGCGATATATTTTTATCCCCTATCGAACCTTACGATGATTTATACATTGTAGAATTTATTCCCCTTCTTTCGAATGCATGAATTAGACCACCCAAACTCATATAACCATTGCACATATAATTATAGAGACAAATAAAGTGAATATAAACCATTCAACATCCAACATTCGTGTTTAAAATCAAATTGCAAAACAAAGAATTAAAAGTTCACATTACGAGATTCATCATTCACCTAGTACAATAAAAACTTAGCCTAGCATGAATAAATTAAAACAACAAAGAAAATGTTTAGGAGAAGACATCACCCAATTCTTGAATGTAAATCTTGAAATCTTGGATATTAGAGTGAAAATCTTCGTCCTTGCTCAAAAAGGTTGTTTTTCTCTCCACGACGGCATAACCATAGCTTCTGGACGTTATTCGGGTTATAAAGGAGTCTTAGATCTTGTTTCCAAAGGTGTTTGAACCTGATTAGGAAAGCCAAAAATTTGCCTGATTTTCCTTCTATGCGACCGCATAAAAGGATTCTATGCGGTCGCATGCAAGTAACGCTATGCGACCGCATAGTGTTCTTTACTTTCAAATGTGACATTTCGGTCCCTCAACTTTGCTTTCCCACTTTTTGATCCTTTTTCCAATCTCTTCTTGTACCAATGCATAATTTCACTACTTAGTTGGATCTTGTCAACTTCATGTCTTCAATTCCTTCTCCGACTCATCTTTTGAATATTTGCAACTTAGTCCCTGAACTTTGGTTTTTCTCATTTTTAGTCCATTTTCTCCATTTTTCTTCCATTTTCACCATAATCACCAATGTTGACCTGTAAACACAATTTATAACAAATCAAGCTATGTTTCATGCATAAAACGACAAATATCCAAGTTTAATAATCGATATAAACGTGTAAAATACACTCTTATCAACTCCCCCAAACTTGAATCAGTGTTTGTCCTCAAACTACATCATAACTTACTTTGCATTACACATTGTTCGACAATTTGCCGTGTCTCAGGATTGGAGCTTAGCATGAAATAACATGGGCAACTGCAACCGTGCAATATCACATCAATCTCTACATGTTACATGAAAACTTGATGTGTATGTAAACTCATACCAACATATTAGTATCATGATTAACTCATCCCCAACCCCATGTGGTCAAATTTTCCCTTTCAACGGTCAAAAGATACACACTTCCCCCAAACTTATTCTTTTCACTCAAGTATCTCGGGGTGTGTTCCTAGGTTGAACTCATCCAAGTCTAGTCCTTTCCCTCTCTTAGTCCAGATGTTTTACCCTGTCACAAGCTCACAATTTAACAAGTAGAAGTTCTCATTTTTCTTTCTTCTTCAACCTTTGAGGCTAGACTTGGTTACTTGATTCGTATAAGAGATATAGTTCCATCAACCGGATGCTTGGGGCTAATCAATGATATCCATACGTGAGAGTACACATGTTATTTATCAATTTTTTTTTTAACATCCTTTATTTGCTTTCTACATAACCTTTGTAGCGAGCTTTAGGCCGATGATTCCCAAGTTAGATGACCATTAGGTACCAAGTTTTAAACATTTGTAGGCTTAATCACTCGAGTTACATAGGCTCAAATAGATGTCCTTATTTGTTCGATGATTAGTGTAATGCCCCTGTTCTTTTTAGACATCTAATTTTTAAAACCACTCCCTAACTTGAAATTTTCACCTTGTTTTCATCTCATTGGTTTCAGACAATCCACACAATTTAGTAAGCACGGAACCCCCACTAATCTAAATGCTCTCTTGTAAAAGTTTTACATCTAGACCATCCTAAACTTTGGTTATGTTCACCATTTCTAAATCATGGATCAAATCATTCAACAAATACACCAGCATGAGCATCATGCGCAGAATAAATCAAGTTTCACATAAGCATGTATTAAATAATCTAATAAGCACAATTTTCATCACACACGGTCCATGCATAGTCCAATATTTCTCGTTACAGTTGGCAAAGTTGTCAAACCCACACAAG
>CM032641.1:17290714-17366719 GCA_019097785.1 Fraxinus excelsior | reverse complement strand
TTGCACCGTATAGATTGTTCATCAATGTCACCATTGAAAAACACCATCTTAACATCCATCCGATGTAGCTCAAGATTAAAATGCGCAACAAGTGCCATAATTGTCCTGAAAGAGTCTTTCGTTGAAACTGGAAAGAAAGTCTCTTTGTAGTCAATGCCTTTCTTTTAGGTAAACTACAAGATGAGCCTTATATCTTTCCACATTACCATTTGAATCCATTTTGGTTTTAAATATCCATTTGCAATCAATGAGTTTCGCACCTTTTGGTAATAGGACAAGATCTCAAACTTTATTGTCTTGCATATACTTATATTCCTTATTCGTGACATCAATCTACTTTTGAGAGTTATTCCTTTGCATGACTTGATGAAAGTTGATTGATCTGGTCTTCTTTCACCAATCCATGCAATCTCTATTTTATTGGAGAGAGACTATGAAAAACATTTAGAATTGTCTTTCTCCCTTTTATAGTAGATTTCATTAACGACATTTGTTCTTGAGGTTGTTGAGTTTGTTTTTTTGGAACAATCTCTTGATTGTGTATAAGGGATTTTGTAATGTAGTCTTGATATGGAATTACTTCTTGAACAAGATCTGGAGCAAGAATTTGTCCCGAACTTGATTATTGTCAATTGCAACTGAAGAAATATATACATATTCTTCGTCCAAGACAAAATCATTAATCTTATAATCTTATCTTCCCCCGCAAACTCTACATCCTCAAGGAATTAAACATTTCCCGTTTCGAAAATTAGCCTAATAGTGGGATCTTTAAAAAAATCATAACATCTTAAAATTTGCTTTCCTTGGAACTGTGTTGAGAATTTAAGCTGTAGTCTTTAGTGCTTCTACCTAGAAAGATCCTGATGTACTGTGGAATGATTCCACATTCCTCTAGGAATTTAGCAAAAGGCCCTGGACATTTTTCTCCTGATCCGTTATATCCACCATAGTTTTTACCACTATGGTAAGATCTGATTTGTTAAATTCTTTTACTGAGTTGATATTCAACCTCAGTCTTGTATGCCTTGAACATGTCTAGTGTTTGAAATTTTTTGTAGATGAGATATAGTAGCCATCGTGATAAAATTTTGTCTATGAATGTAATAAATGACCGTCGACCATTGCAAGAAGTCGAAGGGAATGGTCCACATATATCTGTATGAATTAGTTCCAAGATGTCAGAAGTCCTATGTCACCTAATCTCCTTGTGTTCGTTTGTTTTCCCTCAATGCAATTGATATAAACACTCAAGTCTGGAAAAATTAAGGGAATCAAGAATTCCTTCTGACATAAGATTTTTCATTCTCCTTTGAGAGAAGTGACTTAATCGCTTGTGTCATAGCAAAATAGAATTCTCATTGGTTAATTTATGTTTAATACCACACGAATTCACATACAAGATTTATTTATAAGAGGCAACCGTATTAAACAGATATAGGTTATCGTTACCGGATAAAGAACTGGTGCCCACAATATTTGAGGTAAGAAAAAGATTAAACTGACTATTTCAAATTGAACAAGAGTAACCAAATTTGTCCAATATAGAAATAGAAACCAAATTACGTTAAAAGAGGATGGTACCGCAAACGTCTTTCAAGTCCAAATAATAACCATTCTTCAAGATAACCCAAAGCCCTTATAGCTTCAACCTTAACTGATTTACCATTGCTCCACATAGATGAATTTTTCAGCATCAATTGGTTTTGGTAGCTTAGACAATCCCGCTTAGACACACTTATGTAAGTAGTAGTACTGAAATTTGTCCACCAAGTGTGTCTAAATATTGATATTAAATTTACCTCAAAATAAATCAAAGTGAGAAGTGTACCATTCTTTACACGCCAAGTGTGGTATTTAGTACAGTATCTCTTTATATATATATTATATCAGATTTTCATAAAAGTAACAGCTAAATTTATCATTTTCAAACTTTTGCTGTTTATTTTAAAATCAAGTCGGATGTAGTTTTGTTATTCTTTATTACTTATCCTTAGAAATACTTGCCAAGTGAGTAATGTTAGTTTTATCTTGCTTTAGACTTTCTTCTTCTTGCACACAGTATGAAAATGAGCTCATTAAGAGTCCACTTTCCTCTTTTGACAGTTGTAACTGACCTTAACTAACCGAATTGTGCATGAAGCGAGATCAATACCAAATGTAAGAGCAAGTCATCAGATAGCTCGAGCTTTGGCCCCTCAAGTTTAGAAGTAATATGAGACATCTCCATGATGTACTCCCTTATATTCCTCTTGCCTTTATACTTTATTGAAATCAAGCTTTGCAAAAGCATGCTTGTTTCAACCTTATCGTTTTTCGTCTCAATTTCGACAAGAAAATCCTTGACATTAGTTACTTTTTCAGATAATGCACCTCTAAAGTCTTCCGGAATGACGCGCTTAATGATCATTAGACTCATGCGATTTGAGCGAGTCCACTTCTCAAAGTTCGCATTTTTATCGGATGGACTTTCTTTCGTAAGAAGAGTAGGTTGCTCAATCCGGTGCACAAGATCTAGATCCTTGCAGCCAAGAACAATCAATATGCTCTTTTTCCAATCCTTAAAGTTGGTTCTATTTAGCACGGGAATAGAGTTTATGTTGACATATATTGTAAAAGTTGATGGATTAATTGAATAGAGAACTTATTCCCAATTAACACATTCACATCGGAATCCATATTAAACAATCGATTAATTTAAATAATGGTAAGCTCCATCTCAAGATACCTATCACATCATTAATATCAAGTCTTTGGACATTAATATTAATTGTAAGTGGTACTATTGGTGTAGTGATCAAACATTGACAATAACTCCTGTGAAATAATAAAATCATCTTTGGATTGATTCATTATTCACATGAAAACTTTATAATTGTCACACGTTTACCACCACAAGTGTGCATGCAATTCAGCCAAAAATTAACCTTCATTTGGGCCGGCTAATATCCACATGAATAAGCATACACACGAATTCCTTCTAATATTCTAAGTTAATTAATTTCCACAAGAGAGGTTGCTTTGACAATATATTATTTCAATCAATTCACTTTCGAACATTATATTCCTAAATGAGTCATTTATACCAAAATTTGAAAAGCAGAATGCTTAATTTTATTTATCTTGAAAATCTTTAAGGGCCTAATGGTTAATAATTCAATATTTTAGGGGTCAAATTTAATTAATTCAAAATTTTAGGGTTAATAATTAGTTATTGGAAAGTTTAGGAGTCAAAAATCAATTATTCGAAATTTTAGGGGTCAATCTAAACCAATTCCGGACATTCAGGGGCTTAGTTATAAAATTCAGAACTTAAATGACCCAAATTAATTAATTTCAAAACTTCAGGGGCTCAATTATTAAAACACATAACCTTAAGACCCAATTAGGATTAACTTTAAACTTTAGGAACTGATGCATAATAATTAACCCTAATTTTAAATTGCAAAGTAGGGGTCTAAGAATTTTTAATTTGCAACCCATACCCCCACCTCCTCAAATCCCAAAACTGAAAACCTTAATGAAAAACTTTACCCCATCCTCTCCCCCTTCACCCTTGGTGGCGTCGCCAAGAAGCTATATAGGTCGAGGGGCAGTCGGCCCCGCCCAACAACTGTTTTGCTGCTGGAACACGATGTTGTTCCAGCAGCAAAATGCTGCCGCCAGACAGTCAATAATATTTTTTTAAAAAAAAAACTTGAAATCCTTTTATAATTTAAAAGATCTGTAAATTCTATATCTTCAAAAGATCCGATTTTTTAAAGAAAATCCTTTAATTATCTCACAAATCTATATCCTAATATTCCAAATTCTAGATCCATAAAATAATGAGCAAGAATTTTATAATATATCATGAAGATCAAATAACCCATAAAAATACAGAATTTAAAATCTTCAATTTCTCAAGAATTTCAACTATGGAGAAGCTCTGATACCACTTTATAGAAAATGTAAAAGAGATTATAGATTCAATCCATATTCTATAATCAAATCATTTTCTCATATAAACTATAATCTTAAACTCCATGTTGAAATCCAAGAAAACAATAAAAATAATACATATATCCATAGTAATCTGATTCTTTGCTTGAATGCGTTACGATCTTCCAATTGATTAGTGGTCTCCTCTTCAATTTTGCTCTATGTTGATGGGGATGCAGAGAATCTCAAGAACACCAACAATTGGGGACCATGATCGTTTTTGAATTCATTCAGATTAACATTCTATTTATTTATTGTATAATGTCAACATTATTTCTTGATAGCTTCGGTAAGTTTGTCATAAAAATATTTCTATTGCATTTTATGTCATTCTTTCCATACACAAGCACTTGGATGATTTTTATTTTTAAAACCAGCATGTAATATTCTTTTGTTTTATTGTTATATTTCTCTCAAATCGTAGTAATATGTTTTTGTTTATCTATACTTTGTCAAATTAACTTTGGTTTGTACTCGAGTTTCGTTCCAGCCGAAGCTAAGGCCGAAATTTATATTTAATCCTTTTGCGACCAAGTGTAGATTAGAAGTTACATAATTCTAATATAATAATCTAATTGTGATATTCTATTATATTGATTTCATGTGTTTCCTTTGCTAACAACAAATCCAAACACTTCATCCACACGTTAAAAGGTTAGGGCATGTTTGGCCACATATTTTCTAAACGCACTTTTCTAATCAAACCAACTGAAGTATTTGTCATTGTGTAAGCCTTGTTTACTGAAATTTATAAATCGTTTATAAATTGTCGGAGCTTTATGTCTTATCACCTATTTTAATGGCTACATAAATACTGTCACTTGTTCACTATTCATTTACATCAATTTATTAATTAGATTATTTATAAATTCTTTTCCAAACGAAGGCTAAGTCAAAGTACAAAAATTTGAAATACAATAAAACTCAAACTTCATGTAATAAAAATAGAATAATGCTATTTGTAAGTCAAGCTTATCCATTAGTCGTTCATACCATCACCGTATATCCTCCAATGAATTAAAATGCATCTCAAATTTATAAAAGAATTTGATTGTTATCTTATTGACAATGTCACTCTTCTCATGGATAAACATGGCGTATAAATAACGTTTACTCATTAAAATAATGAATTGATAGATTAAGTGTTCACCCAAAAAAAAATGTGCCAACAGAATTCCAGTCACGTCCACTCCACGTGAACATCGTCTGCACATTGAACACCCCATTAGGAGGCAAAGGCCGTAGGTAAAGAAAAAGGTCCGGCGACTGTTTGCACTCTAACGATCAAGTCAACGGCTGGACAAAAGAAAAAATGAGTACAAGAGACGGAAGAGGGAAGATGATAGGGTTAGAAAACATACCTTAATTATGAAATGAGTCATATATATATAGGAAATGTAAATTGGTATGTGGGCCTAAAGGGTCAGACCCAAGTTTGGCCCGAAAAATATCTGACTTGATTAAAGGTCCACTTGTAATTATATAGTTGATGCCACGTAATATATGGGTGTAACAATAGATCCTCAAGTTTGAGTCGTACATTCATGTACCTGAATAAGCGAGGACTTACGAATTACCTCGAAAGGTAGATACTACATATAATTTGTCGAGATTCCGACAGCATCTCCTTTGTAATATGGACTAAACCAATCCTACAATACAATACAATATATCCACTGCACATATACCAAATAAAATTGGGGTCCATTTGCCCTCAAATCACTCATGACGATAATGTGAATAATGACATATCAAATGTCTCCAAGATATAATATGCAGAGTCTACCATGTATTGTAGTAGGTCATATGCTTGCACAGCTCAGTGTAATAGTATTGTTAATATGAAGCAAGTAATATGTTGATAATTTAGATAATGTGGCATACATATTTGTTGTAGTGCAAATAGTGCCATGACCCGCTAGCAGTGATGTGAAGTACGTACTCGGCAGTAATAATATAATGCATATACTAGCAGTAATAGTGTAATGATACCAAGTTACCAGTATCACAATAGTCGCTCAGTCTGAGTCAAATATTTATATGTGGGTCGAACTTGAGATATAAATCACTGAATATACAAGCAGTCGTGATTAAGCTAATGCAGAGGCGAGACTCTGAATATAAGTAGCAGAAGCGATGCTCTAAAATAAGTAGCAGATGCGATGCTCTAAATGTATAAGCAACTGTGATAAGCTGATGTAGAGGTGATGTAATTATTGAAGGGGGTGAACCATAATGCTGAATAAAGCGAGGCGAGGCCCTTGCTGAAGAGGGCGAGTCATATTGCAGCAACCAAAGCCTGTGATGAGACTGAATAAAATGAGGCAAGGCCCATGCAAAAGAGGGCGAACGATATTGCAGCAACTGAAGCCTGTTATGAGGTTGAATAAAGTGAGATGAGGCCCTTGTTGAAGAAGGCGAGTCATATTGCAGCAACTGAAACTTGTGATGAGGCTGAATAAAATGAGGCATGGCTCTTGCAAAAGAGGCTGAGTGATATTACAACAACTGAAGCCTATGATGAGGCTGAATAAAGTGAGGCGAGGCCCTTGCTGAAGAGGATGAGCCATATTAAAGCAACTGAAGCTTGTCATGAGGTCGAATAAAGCGAGGCGAGGCCTTTGCTGAAGAGGGCGAGCCATATTGAAACAACTGATGCCTCTGATGAGGCTGAATAAAGCGAGGTGAGGCCCTTGCTGAAGAGGACGAGCCATATTGTAGCAACTAAAGTCTGTGATAAGGTTGAATAAAGTAAGGTGGGGCCTTCCTGAAGAGGATGAGCCATATTGAAGCAATTGAAGCTTCTCAAGAGGCCGAATAAAGCAAGGCGAGGCCCTTACTGAAGAGAGCGAGTCATATTGAAGCAACTGAAGCTTGTCATGAAGTCGAATAAAGTGAGGCTAGCCCCTTGCTGAAGAAGGCGAGCCATATTGAAGCAACTGATGCCTGTGATGAAGCTGAATAAAGTGAGTTGAGGATCTTGCTGAAGATGATGAGCCATATTGAAGCAACTAAAGCTTATCATGAGGCAGAATAAAGCGAGGCGAGGCTCTTGCTAAAAAGGGCGAGCCATATTGAATCATCTGATGCTTGTGATAAGGCTGAATAAAGTGAGGTAAGGCCCTTGCTGCAGAGGGCGAACCATATTGCAGCAATGGAATCCTGCGATGAGGCTGAATAAAGTGAGGCGAGGCCTTTACTGAAGAGGACGAGCCATATTAAAGCAACTGAAACTTATCATGAGGTTAAATAAAGTAAGGTGAGGCCCTTGCTGAAGAGGGCTGGCCATATTGAAGCAACAGATGCTTGTGATGAGGCTGAATAAAGCGAGGCGATGCCCTTACTAAAGAGGGCGAGCTATATTGCAGCAACTGAAGCATGTGATGAGGCTGAATAAAGTGAGACGATGCCCTTGCTGAAGAGAACGAGTCATATTGAAGCAACTGAAGCTTATCATGAGGCCGAATAAAGCGAAGCATGGCCCTTGCTGAAGAGAGCGAGCCATATTAAAGCAATTAAAACTTGTCATGAAGCCGAATAAAGCGAGGCGAAGGCATTGCTGAAGAGGGCGAGCCATATTGAAGTAACTGATGTCTGTGATGATGCTGAATAAAGTAAGGCGAGACCCTTGCTGAAGAGGACGAACCATATTGTAGCAACTGAAGCCTGTGATGAGGCTGAATAAAGAGAGGCAATGTCCTTATGTAAGCAGCATAGGTGATGCTTTCAATGTGAGTAGTAGAGGTGACTCTAAATGTGAGTAATAGAGGTGATACTATAAAGTGAGTAGTAGATGCGACACTATGAATGCGAGTAGTAGAGGCAATGCTCTAATGTAAGTAGTAGAGATGATGCTCTGAATGTATAAATAGCAGAGGTGATACTTTGAATGTGAATAGTAGATGTGCTCTGAATGTGAATAGTAGAGGCGATGCTCTGAATGTATAAATATCAGAGGTGATGCTCTGAATGTGAGTAGTGGAGGTGATGCTTTGAATATGAGTAGTAGAGGCGATGCTCTAATGTAAGTAGTAGATGTGATGCTCATGTATAAATAGCAGAGATGATGCTCACTTATGGACTCGCCATAATAAATTTGAATGTAACATAAGGGCTCGCCATATAAAATCTGAATATAACTTAAGAGCTTGTCATACTTAAGTAACATATGAGCTTATCATAGTTAACAAGTTATGAATATATGGGTTCGCCATACTTTAACTGTGGAAGGAGTGTATGAGCTGGTCATAATTAATAAGTTGATGTAGATATGGGCTCGCCATATTTTAACTATTGAAGGAGTGTATAAGATTGTCATAATTAACTTATGAGTTTGTCATAGTTAATAAGTTGATGAAGATATAGGCTCGCCATATTTTAACCGTTGAAGGAGTGTATGAGCTTGTCATACTTAACATAACTTATGAGCTTGTCATAGTTAATAAGTCGATGAGGATATGGGCTCGCCATATTTTAACCATTGAATGAGTGTATGAGCTTGTCATAGTTAATGAGTTGATGGAGATATGGACTCGCCATATTTGATAAGAAAACCGCGAGTTAGGACTCGCCTTCAAAGATGGGAGAAACCCGAGACGTCTAAAAATAGGTAGGAACAACCAATATATGCATGATCTTTCTTTACTCAAGGAACGATGATCTCAGGATATTGCATCTTCCTTTATTCAAGGAACGAGAACTCCTAAATACTGCCTCTTCCTTTATTCAAGAAATGTGAACTCCAATATGCCGCATCTTCCTTTATTCAAGAAACGATGATTCTAAGATGACGTCTCTTCCTTTATTCAAGGAACGATAAATCCTAAATACTGCCTCTTCCTTTATCCAAAGAATAATAAACTCCAATATGCCGCATCTTCCTTTATTCAAGGAATGATGATTCCAAGATGATGCCTCTTCCTTTATTCAAGGAACGAGGATTCCAAGAAGTACCACATCTTTCTTTAAATAAGAAAACCCCGAGCTAGCCTCGATGTGCAAGGAGTAGCTGGAGTTCACAATTATGTCACCAATTAACGTCCCAAGAGGGCTCAAGGAAAATAAATCCTTAGCCCATTTCAAACAATCTGATTATCATAAATATAGTCGTCGATTGCATCCATTATCCAAGAGTTGGAGGTCAGAAAGCTTATCAGAAACATCCAATGTGACACATAGATAGCCAAATAAGCTAAAATATTATGGCATAATGAACATTCTACCTCTTATGAACAAAATTGTTCCGGTTATAGATTTTTTTTTTTTTTTTTTTTTTTGCAGTGATAGCACAACCAGATTGAAATAATTCTTCCAATGACCATTTTTATAATACTTCCTAAGTACCTTGCCTTTAGAGACCAAAAAATCCAAATATATGTCTCCCTTTTCCAAAAAGAAACGGCAACTGGCTTGGTTTCTTTTCAACTTAAATTATAGCCTCCACAATTAAGAGTTAAAAGAATGCATTAACTTTCAAGGCATGGTGATGATACTTTTTAAACCTTGTTGCAATAATTTTTTCTTGTAAAAAATATAAGCCTCCCTCATGTAGAATATCCAGAAACCACAGCCAAATTGGGTTTATAAATTTGGAAGAAACAAGAGTTGAAATGTCCAAGATGACTTAAAATGGCAAGAGTAAACCGAAGTACCCAATTGGCCCAAATGCGTTGGATGAAATTAATGTCCTATGCTCCAAGGAAAATAAATATCCAGCACACAAGTGAGAATAAATTGTGGCAACCCTAAAATGAAATCTAGTGACAGGAAATTGTTCAATGGAAAATAAATCTTTTAAAGAGAAAAATATCCAATAGCCTAATCAAATGAGTTGGATAAAATAAAAGTAGAAGGCCCAATCAAATTTATCAGCTTGGACAACCTGTAGACTTATTGGGCCAAAATAATAATAATTTTTTGCAAGCCATCTCTTCATAATAAAAAGGGTAGTCCATACACCGATTTGTTAACTTTTTAGGCTGCCCATAGTCTTTGAAAAAAAGCCCAATAATTGACCCAAGTGAAACGATCCCCAAAAAGATCACTTAAATACAACTGTAGAAAATGACAATTAGTGGTACAAGCTTATCACCTGTCTAGCAAAAAGTCTACAAAAGCTGCTGAAATGGACTACCATCCTCAGGCACGCCACCATCAATCCTGTATCCATCAAAATTAATGCGTACACAGTAGGATAAAGGAAAAGGAAGATTGGAGGCCATCCATTGCTGGCGACCTCAATGATCTTGGCCGGAAGTTGGGATATACGTGCTTGGCTCAATGAGGACCAATGGAGATCACGAAATGCTGCGGTTGCCTCAATAATGACTGTCACTCCTTCGGTGATTGTGGTAATTCGGGATGTTGCTAGTGTCGGTGACCGCCTCAACCACCTTTGCCGGATGTGGTGAAATGTGATGCTGCTTTTGTGGTCGAAGCCATACTCTTCTTCTGCCTCTTTCAACAATTGTTGCTTATAAAATTTCCACCATTTTCCTTGGTTGACAAAGTAGAATAAGTGAAGGAGATTTGAGGATGAAGTTCCATTTTTGCTTTCGCCTATTCTTGACTACCTTCTTTGTCACCTTGCCCCAACTTGAGTATAAATTTTTCAAAGTAATGACTGCCATTTTGGATGAAGATGTGATAGTTGCTTGCTCTAACGTGTTGATAACTCCTTATTGTTCATCGTTTTGGCGGTTGGTTTTGTAATGTGGTGTTGGAAATCTTTTTCTTCATACTTTTTTGTTGCCTCTATTAACCGGTCATGGCTATTTTTCATGGCGAATTTTTATTCCAAGTTTCTTTAACCCCTTTTGCCGGGAAGGCGAAAATTCCTTTTTCAAAGAAAGTTTTCAAATGCTTCAGAAGTCATTTTTTCTTCTTCTTTAGTGGCTGACTTTGTGATCTTTGGGTAGAACTGCTTAGAAAATCTTCTTTGTTTTTTGTTATTGTCTTTGCTCTTTTCTTCTAGTCGAAAATTATCCGAAAAATATTTCTTTTTACGGTGGCTTTTTGGTATGTGGTAGAACATGGTTAACGTACTATTTTCCACAGACGGTGCCAACCTATTCATCCCAAAAAATGTGCCAACAGAATCCCCGCCACGTCCTCTCCACGTGGACATCACCTGCACATTGAATACCCTGTTAGGAGGCAAAGGCCATCGGTCAAGAAAAATGTTCGGCGATTGTTTGCACTCTGACGGTCAAGTCAACGGCCGGACAAAAGAAAAAATAAGTGCAAGAGGCGGAAGAGGGAAAATGATAAGGTTAGAAAACATATCTTAATTATGAAATGAATCACATGTATATAGGAAATGTAAATGAATATGTGGGCCTAATGGGCCAGACCCAAGCTTAGGCCCGAAAATATCTAATTTAATTAAAGATCCATTTGTAATTAACTAGTCGATGCCACATAATATTTGGGTGTAACATTAAGTAATCCATTGGACCGTCCGTGTGGCACACTAGGTAGCCCACTCTTGTGTATTGCTAGGCCAACCATCCATATGTGCCTAGATATCGAGCGAGTTCATTTTAAAAATAATTATAAAATTTTATGAAGAAAATCAAGGTAGTACTTGTACATGAATGACATCGTTCACATGCATAATAAATACACGAGCACAAATGAACTACAATGATCTAATCTAAATCTCATGTGCGTAATATCTTTTATGTAGACACTAACGAAGAGAACTTACTTATTTTAACTAGCAAGACATTTTTTTTAACCAAAGTTATAAAAGCTCACCTGAACCAGGCCGAAAAATCATAGATTCTGACCCTTGCCTTGGCGGCTAGATTAATTTAACAATAATGCACATGATTCGATCAAAAATTGGCTTTGACCGAGTTAATCAACAGTTTATCAATTTTCAAAATTGCCTTTTAAAACATTAGACCTTTAAGTAAAACAATTAATTTCTTGTCATTGCACTAATAGAGTACTTTAAAACTTTTTGTGTGCAATAACTTATATGCATTCAATAAATCATATATAGGTTTTCTAAAAGCATTTTTATAAAAATCTTTGGTTCAACCTTTTACTTTATTTTATAGACTTAAATAATTAGTGAAAAATAACTTAAAAAAATATATAATTTTGCATAATTTTTTTTATAGTTTAATTTTTTTTTTTTTTTATAGATTTTTATGCTATGACCCACCAGTCTGACTGTTGATGCACAGTTCAACCAGTAATTCGAGACCTAGTACCTTGTCTGGGTCGATGGGTCGAGTCTAATAAGTATGCTTTTAACTAAAGTGAAAAATTATTTAGCGAAACACGGACTCAGGGGCTGTCTTCTTGTATTTCCCTTCCAACCAGGTTTCATTCCTCCGTTAAGAGCCCATCGATCCTTTTCCATCCACTGCTGACTGCCCCCACCACCTCCTCCCATCCTCCCACCAACTCTTCTTCCCCAATAATCTCAATCCTCTTTCATTCCACATCTTCACATGACAAGTCGGTGACTAAAAACAAGGAAAAAGGACAAAACAAAACCAAATCATTGTACTATCCAAGTTCCAACCTTTGTAAGAAAAGGAGAAAGAAAGGGATCAGTTTTCATTTTCTTCGATCTTTATTTTTTACAATTATCATCGCCATGGGCAGCTCAGCCTCTCGTCCCCATTCTTTCATCAGTGAACAACAAAATCCCTCAATTTCTTCTTCTTCTTCTTCAACCCCTGTTTCAAGAACTCTTTCTTTGCCTACCCCTTTAGTCCACCACCCACCATTATGCAAAGGGGATTCCAATCACTTTGTTTCCCTCACCTCCACTACGTATGGTTCGATTACGCTAATCGACTCCCCAAATATCAGTTTCACTGAACTAGATTTTGGGAACACTGAGGATGCTTTATCCCCAGACTCAGTTATCAACACTTGGGAGCTAATGGAAGGCCTTGATGATGATGAATTCAGTTTCCACATCATTGACTCCTCCCAAAAACTCAGCAATACAGAGATGGATGCAAGTGAGATTGTGAAATCCTATGAGTTTGTAGAGCACGCGGAGTCTAAGCCGTTGTGGAGGCACTTATCCGAGGAATCTTTGCTAGCCAAAATGGATTCCAATGTGGTCTCCAGTTATCGAAAGGCATTGTTGGCTAGACAACGTGGATGTGACATGTCGACAGGTATTTCTAAACCCAAAAAGATTGAAGCTTTGGAGTCCAATACCGTCAGTACTTCGGTGCCCAGTAGTACTGACTCGTGTTGTTTATCGGGTGCTGATGATAGAATTGTATTGTACTATACTACTTTAAGAGGGATTAGGAAGACTTATGAGGATTGTTGTGCGGTTCGGGTGATTTTTAGGGGCTTTAGAGTATTTCTAGACGAAAGGGATCTATCTATGGACTTGTCTTACAGGAATGAATTAAAGGATGCTTTAAAAGGGAAGGCAATAAGCTTGCCACAAGTGTTCATTAGGGGGAAGTACATAGGTGGTGCAGAGGAAATTAAGCAGCTTAATGATACAGGATTGTTGGCTAAGCTTGTGGAAGGTTTTCCACTTACAAATTTGGAGTTTGTTTGCGAGAGTTGTGGGGATGCAAGATTTGTGCCATGCCCAAATTGCAACGGGAGTCGAAAGGTATACGAAGACGAACAAGGGAAATTGATGAGGTGTTTTAATTGCAACGAGAATGGTTTGATTCGGTGCACTGGCTGTTGCCCTTGAGTTCTAACTTCTAAATTCTCATAAAAAACGAGGATTACTTGATATTTATATGCAAGGCTATTTATATCTGGTAATGCAATGTACATGAATGAAGATTGTGTTTTCTTCTCACTCATTAAATGTTTATATTGTGTAGCTGTTGTGTTTTCTAGTTCATTGCCTCCCTGCAAAAGAATCATGTGCTTGATGCTCAATCATGCAGGAATTTTAGCAGTTTGTAGATGAATTGTATTGTTTCTTCATTTGTGAATGTAAATTACTTCTTTTATCTGTAAAGGTAAATGTTTAATCAGAAAAAAAAAAAGCATTATATTTGTTATATGATTAGCTGGAAATCTACCTGATTAACTTCTCGGCATTGAAATTATAGCTGTTCGTATGAACCTTTAATATTTTCTGATAAGCTGTGCAATTGCTGTAAATGGCGATAGCGGTGCTGCTATCCTTTTTAGGATTCATTCTGTGGAGCTCAAAGCCTTAACGCTGAACTTGTAACATGTTCTTAAGGTGCTACATTTTTCTTTCTTAATATTGTTAAGTGTATTGTCTTCTTTATATCCTAATATAGTTTTGGTGGTTGCTTTTCCATCGAAGCAGTTCTTTGTTCTGAGTTGTGCCTTACATGAATGAATTATAAAGTTGCATAAAGATTCATACGATATGGTTTAGTTGTCTGATTAATGATCTGTTGAGTTGAAGAATTGAAAATCATTTCGTCCAACCAATCACACAAAATCTCAATCTGAAATTCTATAAGCAACAGGCTGAATATTCAATTAATTTGATCCAATCCCTTTCTTTTCCTTGTTTCCTTTATATCTTGATTTTGGCCCACGTCGGGATTTTTGAGAGCTTAAAGTTGGCATCATGCGAACTCCGGAAAACAAGGTCAGTGTTGTTTCTATACATATTTCGTTTTCTTTCTCTTCGATCCCAGTGTGTCCATTACATAGCTTCATTGACATCTTTTCTTATTGCTGCATTTTACAAAACAATAACGTTTACGCTATCAACTGTTATGTAAAAGTTGTTCATCTAAGATTATTATTTATCTCTAACCTTCACAGAGAGTTTGATGTACTTCAACTCTCATTTTCTTGTATCTTTTTACATAAAATGGTTGGATCCAAGAATCAGATTATGCTCTCTTTTACTTGCATGCTATAATTCTGCAAAATATAATCACAATTTGAATGAATCTGAATCTGAATCTAGTACTGGGAGTGAGCTCATAATCGATATTTTTAATGAAGAATGTGCCTGACCAAGAGAACGATTAAATTCGTTTCCAGTATTGATATTGATGTACTTAGGATGTCAGTTTCCTTGAGGAAGAAATCAATTTGTGTACACTATTTTAAACGGAATTTCAGTGAAAACAACACAATCTCTGATCTCCAAAATTTAAAGAAATTTGCCCATGCAGTTGACACAATCACTTTCCAGACTGCCACTAAGCCAAATTGTCGAATTGTTCAAGCTCTCAGCAAACTGACTAACTCTCAGCCACGGACCATCCTCGTGCCTGTTTTATGCCAACGGAATATGGACTGAACTCAGCTAATGCAACAAGTGGGCATCCTTCCTTTCGTGTCTTGCCATTGACACAATTCCCGCGCAAGCTATCGAGGAACCCTACATACTAATAAGCAATCCATCAAATTTTATTTTATTTTTTGGAAATTTAATGTGATTCAAGGTAATTTTTATTCAGATATATTGAATACTGCGAAAATGTAAAAGATAAGTATTTATAGTTAAAGAATGGATTCTTTAAAAAAAAAAAATTACGCCAGGTGAAAGAAAGATTTGTTGGATTGAGAACGGAAAGAAAGCTCGAGCTCTTTTAATGATCATGCCAGTCTTTATGGATTGTAGGTTAGACACTTGAGTTTAGCACGACCTCTTTATTATGGCATGCAAACTAATAAACCAATCTTGATTTTGATTTGATATTTGAAGGAGGTGAGTCATTCTCAAATATAGACGACCCAACTTATTTTGACACCCTACAACAATTTTTATTTTTTTTATTTTTTCGTATTGTAGTCTTTTAGTACGTACCATAGTTTATACACAATTTGTAAACATAATCAAAATGATTTTGACTTACGTGTGCCGTACTAGTTAATGACAATTATTTTGATGTTGATAAATACTAGGGATGAACCTGTTTGGTATGGCTTAAAATCCAATTAAAATTGAAAATATGGTCGTTATGGAGTCTCACCCGTCTAATAAAAGTCAACAATAACGACTATATTTTCAATTTTAATCTGATTTTAATCTCTACCACACACCCTATTTTGAAGTTAATGATTGTAAACTAATGTAGCTAACAAAAAACCTTATTAAGGAAAACTTGTAGCAGAGGTCCCAAACTTTTGAAAAATGTACAGAACAATACTAAACATCCTAATCTTAACACCTATGTCCAAACAAACACTGAGGCCTTCGTAGTTGCTAATATCATCACTGTTCTGCGTGGGAAAAATGCAGAAGCACAGAAGGGGCTCATAATCTGAGAATCTGCATTCAATTAATTCGAACGTATTATTTCGGCAAATCGTGACAGAATAGGCCCGTGTTGATTCGATTGTTCTCCTCTAAATTAGAGCAAGTGGTTTGCCCTAATTAGGAAATCAGGGGTTGCTTTGTCTCAGGAGTCCTTATTTTGCTCAGTTGTTTCAGGTTTATCTTCTCCAAATATTTAACTTTTTGCTATTGTTCTCTCTCCCTTTACATTGAAATTTCTCTAAATCAAATCTGTCATGAATTGGTAATATTAATTGTATCATCATACCCAACGGATCCTTGGAATTGATTCCACTTTGTGTATTATTTCGACTGCAATAATTTTTCCAGAATTTACTGCAAACTTTCATTCTACTATAATAAGGCATCTTGTGTGTTCCGGCCAGAACACAATATGGCCTTCCAAACAAATTGTTCGATCCGTTTTATTTTCACTTTAATTTAAGACTAATTTAAACCAACTCCGTTTTTACAAGGTCGAATGCAATTTATTAGTTTTATCCTTTTTTTTTTTTTTTTTTGCGAATAATTGAAAGATTATGTTTCACATTTACTTTAATTGACAGATTTATGTTTCATATTTACTTTAGTTGAGGTGAATTACGTTTTGATTCTATAGTTTATTGATGTTAGACTTTTCCATGTGACTGCTCTTGTTTATCATTGTTACCTAGTTTTATATTATTGTGATTTAGGGGTAAAGGTCTAACTTGAAGTTTGAAAAGTCAGAAAAATAGTGCTAAAGAATGAGTGAAACTGTGGCGGGAACTGATACTCCTCCTATGACTTCAATAACATCCTCGGAATCAATAAAGACAAGTGATAATGCTGGTTTTGATGCCAGTCGAATTGCAGAAGTGAAAGCATGGCTCATTTCCCAATTTGATGCAGCTGGGAAAGATCTCCCTGATTTTGAGTACACCCCACGGAGTATTGCTCATTTACACAAGATCATCACTCTCTCCCAGGCCAAAACCCAGGCTGCCACCATAGTCGCAAATGACTTGCGTCAAAAAGCCACAGAGTATCGCTCCCAAGGTCCTACCATCCTCACTAATATTAAAATACACACACAATTTAAATTATTGTATTATTGTCTTTCTCGTGTGGTTTCATTCACATTTAAGTTATTTTCATTCTCATGTTTACAATTTGATCTCATGTGCTAAAACTAATGTATATTTTAAACTCATTTGAATTTTGTACGGGAGCTTTCACAATATTTTGTTACTATAGCTGCGAGGATAAGAGAGATATTGGAGCATGTGGGGTTAGTGCAAGATAGTTTGCCATCAAATGTGGTCTCATCTTCACAAGTTCTTGCCAATGTGGCAAATTTGTTGAATATTAGAGATACTGAGCTAAGCAGGTGGGTTTTTCCCTTGTATTTTTAGACAACAATTATTCATGTTTCTACAGGCTTACAGGAAAAAATGTTCTAGTTTTCTTGTAGCAATGGCCGATTTGTCTCTGAGAAAAACTGCAGTAGAAGAGAAGAGGGCTAAAGTGCAAAAGGAGTCCAAAGAACTTCTTGATTATACTCGAAAGGCTATAGCAAGACTGACCTATTTGAAACGGTGGATGCATGATTTATCTTTTTCTTAGAGAGAATTTAGGTTCTCCATTATGGCTAAGATATATTGTATTTGCGTTGATGGCACTTGACAGGAAGCTAACTTCATCTTTTGGCTTCCAAATTTTTACTTTTCCTCTAAATCATTTATATTTTCTTGGCAGAGCACTTGCACAATTGGAAGATGATGTATCTCCTTGTGAAGCTCAAATGGAGCACTGGAAAACCAGCTTGGCCATCATGGATTCAAAAGAAAGACAGTATCTGCAACAGTATTCTAATTATAAGGTAGCATCTTGTTGACAGCTTCTTGTTATCAACTGTCAGTTCTAATTCTCTTCCATTATAGTTCAATGCGTTCACTTGGAAGAGAAGTTTGAGAGAGATTCTTTGATGAGAAAAAGATTTGGCAATATATCAATTGGCATTTTATGTGCAGATTTTGTAATTATTGATGCATTTTATAAATTTAGTTTTGCATACTGATACTGCATTGTCGTAATTCTTTTGTGCACTAATTGTGACAACTGGTGGAACAGGCATTGCTCAATCGTGTGGGATACAGCCCTGAAATAAGTCACGGAGTTTTGGTAGAAATGGCAGAGCATAGGAAGGATCTGGAAAAGAAAACAAAACCGATTCTTGACACCCTGAGAAGCTACCAAGATTTGCCTCCCGTAGTGCCCATTTCTTGCTAACAATATGCCATTTTTGCTCCTTTTCAGTTCTCTTCGAGGGAAATTGATTTTGGGTCTCAATTTGTACAGGATAAAGCTTTGGCTGCATTGGCAATTGAGGACAAGAAAAGGCTGTATGCTGCTGCTGAGAAGTATCTTGAAGATGTTTTGCAGTCAGCTCTTGAGTCGAACAATTGATGTAGCGTGACACCTTTCGTTTTTTTACTCTTGATTTTGTGTAACTAGGCACGGGTTCTCATTTGAGATTGTGTTGATTATGGCACCTTTATGGAAACCACTTGTTGCAAGTGATGTTTGTATGAATGTCTTTTCCTTTTTGTTTAAATGCTGCATGAAGTTTTGCATATTAAAATCCAAAACCCAGTAAAATAAACATTAACTTACTCAAGAAGTTTCGATTTTTAGAATACATATCGAAACCTCCCCCCCCCCCCCCCCCCCCCCGGCCCCAACCGAGCTTGTTACAAAAAAAAAAAAAATAAATAAAAAAAAATAAAAATAAAATAATAATAATAAAAAAAAAAAATATATATATATATATATATATATTATTCTATAATATTATTCTATTCATCATTCTTCGTGTTGTCGAAAATAAATTGTAGAATCATTATTTTCATTCATCATTCTTCTATATTTTTCAAAATTTATCCTTATTATAATTAAAAAAAACTTAAAACGTACATTCCAATATTATTTTGATTAAATTCATTTCTTTAAACATTATTTATGTCTACACCACTTTTATACAAATACAAAATATCATATAGGACTAGACAATACACACTATACACTTGCTAATCATTCTTCATGCGAGAAGCTAAAAGATATGAGAAAATATTTTAGGAGACTTTCACAAAGAAAATAATATGTATTTTTATTTCGTCTTAATATTTCTTTTTCCTTTTCCCATTTATGGATATTAGAGTCATGATTTTAAAAAAATTCTTTTTTTTTTTCCATTTTTTTTTCTCTTTTATTGTTTATTTTTATTTTATATGAAAAATTTAAATTATAATTATAATGGGTGGAAATCACAAGCCTGTCATGTGAGAATTTCACGCTGTTGCACTAGATCCATGTAAATTATATTTTAAATGAAAATCTTCAAAAATACATTGAATTCTACAAAAGTCTATACAAATTGTAAAATAAAAATATATAAAAGTCTACGAAAGACTTATTTATTTTATAAAAATCTAAAAGATTTCATGAAATCTACAAAAAGTTATCACTTAAAAATAGTATCAAAAAATCTTTAAGAGTCTTAATTGAGTCATTGTTTGACAACTATTATTTGAAAACTCTTTTTTTAATATACTCATTTTCACTTACACATTTACGTAATAAAATATTTTACACGCAAATTCAATAATATTTTCACTTTTTAATTACACATTCCCATAAAAATTACTATTTAAAATATTGTTTCACGCATATAATGATCAAACGGTGACTAAATACACAGCCTAAAATAAAACTTTCAAAACAATAATGGACCTAAAAAAAGCCTTTTTTTTGCGACTTCGGTTAAAAAAACATAACGTTGACAAAAACAAACTTCCAGCCGCAAGTAGCCACCATTTTTGCATTCATTCCCTGCCGCCGCCCGGCTGGTGACACATACAAAAAATCGAACATTAGGTATTTATTCAATTTCACATACTTTGGTCCTCTCAAAATGTGCATAGCTTGGGTATTATGCAACTAATTGCATTTCAAATAACGTTTGGGTTTTCATTCTTGATGTTTATAATGGTTGCTTTCGTAATTAGTATTGCAAGGTAGAACAACTTTCAAGTATTCCTTTGCTCTGTGCTATGGCATACTCAATTTCTCTTATTATTCTGTTCAAGATTAGTTTGTTTGTTGCTGATTTGTGGGAATGTTATGGTTATTTTCTTTAATGAGTAAAATAAAACAAGTTTTTTTTTTAAGTCCCTATTCCAATGGAACACTTTTTGACAGAAAGAACCAAAGAACCTTTATTATTTATATCTGAAAATTGCACAGTGAAATGACAAAGTTTCTTTCAAGTCATAGATTCAACGGTGACTTAACTTGTTCTAATGTTCACTAATTGTAAATCAGTAATCAGTAATCACTCCTTCCTTAACCTGGAATCTTCAATCTTCCCTAATCCCTAGACGGCTAGACCACAATTTACAAGTTGCCACCATAAGCAGGGGCGGACGCAGGAGTTTAACATTGGGGGGGCACAATCGAACTTGCAAAGAAGTTGGGAGAAATTTTACAATCGAAAATTTACGTCCAAAAAAATCATACCACATATAATTTTACATCTGAAAATTTATATGGGATATCACTTTTTTGGATATAAAATTTCGAAAATTTTTGAAAATCTTCTAATAAAATGATGAAAATTACGTTGAGAAAATTGTATCATAAAAATAATAATTGGTAGAATCGATATAATGAAATAATTAGATTTTTTTTTTTAAATGCGAGTTATACGTCTTTTTAAAGACTCACGTTTAACGCATTTTAAATATTTTCAATATATATTTGAGCTATTTGATATGCCTATAATGTAGTTCTTGAAATAAACTTCGAAATAATATAAGCAATTTTTAAATTCGATTAGCTTACGATCGTCAGAGAATTTTTAAAATTAGTATATTATTGGAATTCAAATTTATTTTGATTGTCCATGTTTAGTGGAGATTAAAATCAAATTTTTAGTAAATTTTGATAAAAATTAAACAGTTATGAATTCCATGAAATACATTATTAAAATTAATTGTTAATTTTAATTTAGATTAAAATTAAAATTTCAATCGATACTAAACATGATTTTTAAAAATAAAATTAAAAAAAAAAAAAAAAAACTCAAAAGTTGGGGGGGCACCTGCCCCCCCAGGACCCCCCTTGGGTCCGCCCATGACCATAAGGTCCATAACCATTGAACAAGCAAAGCACCGCAAAAGGCAAAGGCAGAGGGGCAGAGAGGCTCCTGATGTTATAGTCAAATTGTCATATACCAGACTACCAGTGCAGACTGTGCAGTTCCTGTGTATCAAATTAATCAAGCAAATAATGAAACACCTAGTGAGCGTCTTTAAATCATAGTAAGAGGAATAAAAACTTGAAACTTGAAAGGCCAGACGCCAAGAACTAAGAAGCGAGGTAGTGTGCGCGTGGATAATGAATTCATTTCGAAATTGATTCAACTTACAAAACGTTCTTCAAAGCTTCAACCAGTTCTTCTTCTTCATCTTTCAATCCGTTCTTCTCCTTCTTCGGCTATTGGAGTTTGCAAGGTTTGAGAATTGGGGAGAAGGGAACGATTTCGCACTCGGAGGAGAAGAGAATTGGGGGGAACTGGGAAGACTGAAGAGAAGGGATTACGGGTCGAGGTTCACACAGTCGCTCCGGCGACTACTCCGGTGACTACTCCGGCGACTGTTCTCTGACCGTGCTTAATTCCGGCGACTATTTTCCGGTGATTGTTGGCCGTCGTTTAATTCCGGTAACAGCTCCGATTCCAAGGTCACAGATATCTTAATAAGTAATTAAAAATTTAATTTTTGGGTCACAACTTATCAAATTAATTGGTTACAGATTATTTTGAGGTCACAATTGAAAAATTTTATAGGTCACAGATTTTTAATTGGTCACAAATTAAGAAAATTTGTTGGTCACAAATTATATTTTAAGTCACAGATTAACAAATTTTAAGGTCACAGTTAAATAGTTAACCACATAACACTATATAGTTGGTCACATACATCCAAACTCCCGTTCCTCAATTTCACTACACTACAAAAACTTGGTCACATATCGATATAGTTGGTCACATACACCCAAACACCCCGTCTCACAATCTCAAAACACCACCAACTACTTGGTCATAGATCGACCAAATAGTTGGTTACAGAAAATCTTCGTCCCATCCACCTAACGCCGCCGCGACCTCCATCGCCGAGACCACCGACCAACAATAACACTGTCGACAACCAACAACAGCCACACACAGAGATCCGGCCGCCACAGCCACACACACAGTCTACAGATCCGCCACACCACAACCGAAAAACCACCGCAAAATCACATCCTAAAAATCGCTGAACTACCACCGCGACAACCACGCAACCTCTAACACCTCGACATCCATCTCTATTTCTATCTATACTACGCCACAACCACCACCAGCCCGACCACCACCTCACCATTTTCATTTTCAAAAAATCATCACAATATGCAAATCACTAACAACAAGATCTGAGAATGAAGAAAAACACAAAATCACAACAAATCAAAACACAGGCGCGAAAGATCTGTGAGGCAGCAGCGTCGCTGTGCGTCACAGGCAGCAGCGACGTTGCTGCAGTTTAGCGGCGGAGGGGGAGGGGAAGGGAGGGAGGGAAGGAGGGGGAGGGGGAAGGGGCAGCGGCAGCGTTGCTGTCGTTCAGCAGTGTCTTTGCGATGCTGCTAAAAGGCAGCAGCGCCGCCGCTACGATTTGCAGCAGGGGATGGGGAAGGGGAAGGGGTGGCTGGCAGTGGCGGTGGCGGTGGCGATGACGAGCGGTGGAGGCTGATGAAATAGGGAAGAAAATGAAATGAAATAGATTACGGTTTGGATATGATTTCTATTTAAAATAAATTTGGTGGGGTGGGTATATAGATTAATTTAATTTAAAATATTATTATTAATATTAATTGTGAAATTAAAACTTGATTTTTAATTAAATAAACCCAAAACCTGATTTTTTAAAATGTCAAACTTAATGACTGGTTTCATGTAATTACAACAAAAATTAACTGCCCAGTGGGGGAAGTTGCCCCCATTGGGCCTTTAATGTGTCCGCCCCTGATATGTTCTGTATTATTTCGTAATATATTTGACTCACAGTATTGCCAATGTTTCTGTATGAATGTCCTTCTTCAAAAGGAAATATTATACTAATATCCTGGGTTAATTTACACTTACAATTTTATACCATTTCATTATTATACTAATGGATGTATACATACAAGCATCTATATATATAGCTACTGCTGGAAATTTGTTGTGTTGCTACATTTTCCTAGTTATGTGGTCGGCAGATACCAAAATAGTCTAAACTCAGAGAGTGAATTAGAAAGAACTTATTTTCTGGAGGACGAATAGAGATTTCTGTATTTTCCGTATTTAGTGAAGCTAACCTCCCCCCCCCAACCCTCTGTTTTCCAATGGCAGACTACCATAATTTTTGCTTCTGCTTTTATCCCCAACGACATATTTTTTCTTCCATCTAACATGATGTTCGTTGTTAGCTTGTCCTTGAAAATTCTCGATGACTACCATTGTACCAATTCCAAGCGACTCCTACAAGCTAGGTTTTATTGGGGCTGGAAAAATGGCTGAGAGCATCACAAGAAGTTTAGTCAAATCAGGTTTGTTGCCTGCTTCCCAGATTAGAACTGCACATGTTGGTATGCTCATGGCATCCCTTTTGAATCTTTTGGGGTCAAAGTCCTAGATCACGAAGTCTGGTATCCACTATCCTCAATTTCTCTCTATTCGTATGTGTGCTAATGTAATCTTTACCATTTAATCTGGACTTGTGTATTTTGTGGCCTCTTTGTTCAATTCTGTAACTTACCTTGGAGGTTGGTTGCAGGTTGAAGTTTAATGTTGACTCCAGTTTCATATGTTTCGCAGCCGTTCAATGCTGCCCAAAAAATGTGCTAATTAGTAGAGAAATAAAAACTTTAGTTTATGTGGTAGATATTTTGGCTACTGAAATTGGATTAGTGGTTGAAATAAATATTAATCTTAAGAAAAATCTACGGAAAGTTGCTACAATTTCTGAATTTGCCGACCATTATGCATGCATAGATTTATTTTAGATTATTGTATGATCTAGGCTTCAATAAGGAATGTGCCCCATTTTCACCATAATCCTGAGAAATCCCCCTGGCATCTCAATATGTTTAGTCCATATAATAGTTAACTTGTGATAGATTTTTGTCACTAAAATAGAGCTGTACGATTCATTGCTTTTGATTGTACTAGTCATGGAATATTTTTTTAGCTCATTATCGTTATTACTGGATTCGAGCGTGACTGAGCTTATTACATGAGAAATGTTAGACCTAAAAAGAAATAATAACATGATGTTAAAAAAATTAAAATTCAGTAACCATACCATACCATACCAGATATAAAGAAAGCTTGATACTTACAAAAAATCTTATATCTCACGACTTTGACTTAAATATAAACGTTTGTAACAATAATTGTAAAAAACTCCAAAAAAATTCATAAAGAAGAAAATTTTGTAAAGTAATTTTCTTGAGTTCCACCACTACGAACTACCCCAAGCACGTGTCACTTGCAAACCATTAATTTGGTGTAGAGGAAAGAGAAGGATGCTACAAAGTCTCTATAAACAGATAACAAGGTGGAGATACAGCAAAAAATGGTCCAATTAGTGATATTACATAATCATATTTACAAGTGGAGGAAAGAGAACCCGAAGCCAATTCCCATAGTATCGAATTTCTCATTTAATACTACGACTCAAATCCTTCTTACCCATCATATTTGGACTTGTAAAATAATGAAAAGTATATAGGTTCTTAAATAAATAAAGATGAAGAAATAAACCCGTGTTACATGATCACTTCAATTAGAATGACGTGTCGGATATTGACACTCCTCAAATACACTACAACGATCATTTTTCTCTCTCTTTTTTATCATAAATATTATATTTTGAACTTAAAATTATTATTAAATAACAAATCGGTACTTATATTTAAAAGATTTTAATTAAAAAAATTAATCACAAGTATAAAGCTAAATTTATACTATATGAATGAAGAATTTTAAAAAAATTAATCAACGTGTTGTTTTAGCACCAATTTTTTGGGTCAAACATACGTGATGTTTGTGCATCATAGCCGCTAACCACATGAAGCTTGTTTACCTTTCTTGAAAGTTGGACAAGGAATGTTGGAGAATGCAGTTTTCTTCGCCCTAGGAACAGTAACCTAGATTTGGTGTTTTGGAAAAAAATAAAAAACTATCTTCTTTGGCTAAGGAAATTATATTCTTGTAATATAATTTATAGTTAAGTAATATATTTAAGTCTAGAATGCTCTTTCAATCAAAAGGGTATGGATTTTTGTCACATTTTTTGGCTTACACTTATGGAAAATGTGAGATTCTTGCTTGCAAAAATATGTGCGCATATTTAATTAGGAGGCAATTATTATTTTCTAGCATTATAAAAAATCCATTCTACTAAAACTAATACCAAGTATGTGTTTGTGTGTGTATATACCACTCAACTTGCCACCCTCTTCCTGCCCCTCAGTTCTCACACAATTTTTTTGAGAAAAATCGGAGGAAGTTAACAGTTATCAAAGTTCGAGTTTTTTTTATGTTCAATTATGTTACGAGTTCAAATATGATATGATATTTAAGATGGACAAGAGTTGTAGTACTACGCATGAAATTCGGGCCTATGAAGGATTGGCTTCAAATTCACATTGTTCCACTTGTAAATATGATTATGTAGTATGCATTTGTTGGACCATATCGAATGTACTCCACTTGCTAATTGTTTATTGAGATTTTATCTCACTCCTCTCTTCCCCCTATAGGAATTAATGGTTCGAGGAGACCGATGCTAGCAAGTGGTTCGTGGTGGTGGAACTCAAGAAAAATATTTAAGAAATTTCCTTTTTATGAGTTTCTTGGGATTTTTGATGATTATTGTTAAAAAAATTTATCTTGAAGTCAAAGTTGTTAAATATAAATATTTTATTTCTTGTAAATATTAAGTTTTCTTAAAATGAATGGTTATTGAATACTAAGTTTCTCTTCAAATCATGTTATTATTTCTTTTTGGTGTAACACTTCTTTTCTTCAGTGAAACTTGGGTCTAGGCCTTGGGGCATCACAATTACCTTGTCATAATTACGGATTGATGTCATTTCATTTACCATGTGGGTCTCAAAATCAGGTAGTTGAAGACAGTGGTGTTGTCATATTATCCGTCAAGCCTCAAGTTGGTATTGTTCTAGCTTATCTATTTGCTCCATTTCCCTGTTCTGTTTTTTCTTTGGTCTCTGCCCTTGAGTTTTATTTGTGTTAGTTTTGGGAAACTTTTATTCTATCAAGGTGCTATGAGGAAATGGAAAGGTCTCTAGGTTTTAATATTTCAGACGAGCTATTGAAATGCAAATAGACAAAACTTTCATCCGTAGTGATCTATTTTACAAGTAACATGAATTAGTTGTAATCATTATAATCAAATAATTTTATCTGGTCTATAACCTCTTTTTTCTTCAGCTTTCCACTTTGCACAGGGGCTGGTGAGGGAAGAACACAGCCTGTTATTTTTATGTTTCTCTTTTGGGGTTGTTGCCCACAATCATCACGTGTGGTTTATTTATAAAATTGGGTTCTTTTCAAAGCTTGACTAGACGAGTAACAACTCCTATGGAGATTTAAATAGATTGTGACATCTATTTCAACCAGTCCTTTTAGAGTTACTGGTAGTTCGAATGCAACTCAATTTAAATGTAAAACATTCAGCAAATATGTGGAAACTTATGTTGGATACACAGAAACTTTGTTTGTGTCTAGTGCCATTTTTGGTAATTCTTCAGCTGAACTTTTCAGAAGATGATTTCTTAGATGTTGCTTTGAATACTAAGCTATTCCCTTGATGCCTAACACATTTGCAGTTAAAGGCGTGATACTGCAGTTGAGGTCACTCCTTTCAGAGAAGCAGCTTTTGGTGTCAGTTGTTGCTGAAGTTAAATTAAAAGATTTGCATGTTTGTGCAATTGAATGCTTTCCAATGTATGTTTCACGTTGTTGATATATATTATTGTTGAGGCTTATGTTCTATGGCCATGTTTAATTTTTTCATGCATTATTATAAATTCGTGGCTTCCTCCATGTTCTTTGCCTCGAAAGTGCTTTTGCACAATTACGTTTTGTAATTTGTTGGCTCCATATTTATCTTAAGTCACTTCACTCATGTCGCACTTCATTTGACCAGGAGTGGTCAGTTCACAGTTGATTTATTAGAGTTATGCCATACTAGTTCCTGTCTCTCCTGTCTTTGCTTTGTGACTTGTAGAATGCCTACCATTAATTAACAACTTCAGAGTTAACGGTGTGACTGAAAACTTGGGGCTTCCCTTAAATTAAAAACATGTCGCGATAGACTTGCATATTGGATCCTCATTGTTATTGTGATCGTTATACAGAGAAAATAAATGGCAAACAACATCATTTTTTAATTTTGTAGCTCATTTTAGATTTAGGACACCTTTATCATTTAGTATTATTGTCATTTTGATCGTTATACAGAGAAAATAAATGGCCTGAGGTATTGTTTACTTCTCTCATATTTCCCTGTTGTATGGTTAATTCTTAATGCAAAAGCTTTTGGTTTATCTCTGACATAATTGAGTTTGAAGTGTTTTGAGTTTCCCCACTTTGCCGCCCTGCATGCATGGATAAGCCATATACTTTCTAGAGACGAAAATATGGGGCTAATTTGTTGCGTTCTAACTACTATTTTTTTTGTTTTTTTTTCTGGAATGTTCAGTGGTAGTGGACCAGCATACATATTTTTAGCAATAGAAGCTTTGGCTGATGGAGGGGTGACTGCCGGTCTTCCTAGGGATCTGGCACTCGGGCTAGCTTCTCAAACTGTAAGCCAATGGATATGTTTACTTTATCATGCTATATAATATGTCCCGTGTAAGCTTATTATTATAACCTCTTCGAAAGCATGAAATTGCTAATGCAATGTTTCATCGTCATTTTTTTTTTTTTTAAACAGACCCCTCACGTGTAGACTAAATGTATTCAAATTATGTCTTCAATAAAATGTACTTTACAATTCTATCTTCTTGCGAGACATAATAATTAAAAACTAATTTTAATCAATAAACATAATATTCAAAATGTAATAACTTTCTTACAATTGTTCCTTACGGCTTCTCATGCTTTGAAAACGCCGTATAATAGCCTCATTAGTAATTTGATTAAATACATCTTTTTCAACGTACACAACTAAACTATCATTAATCCATTGGTCTCCAATCTGATTACGCAGTCGATTCTTCACAATATTCATAGCAGAAAATATCTTTTCAACTGTAGCAGTAGCAACCGAAAGAGTTAATCCTAGAGTCACAAGCATGTAAACTAACGGATACACTTTATTTCTTTTGGTCACAACCAATTTCAATGCAAGTTCACTAAGTCCCTTCAATTCTCCAAACTCATTGTTAGAGCGCATATCAACAATATAGTCTCGAAACTGATCATCAAGTGCCATGAGCTCTACTTTTGAAAAATCTTTAGGATAATACTTAGCAAAACGAATTAATTTATTCTTGTCAAAAGCAGAGAATGAATCATCGGGGCATAAACATGCTAAACAAAGGAGTAACTCTGTACTTACCTCAGAAAAACGATCATTCAATTCTTGAAGTTGCATATCAATGACTGAATAATACAAATCAACACGGAATCGATGAGAATTTGTCATTTCTTCAATATTACGCCTTGAGCGACCTGGACGTACAAACACGCTATCCATATCAGGAACATCAATATTATGCTTTTGACAAAAAGATATGACTTCATCCAAAAAAGAATCCCACTCCTTGTCCCTCATCTCTTGGAGTCTCTGTTTGCATACTGACACTAAACTCATGGCATTTATAATATCCTGATCTTTTCTTTGCAATACCTTAGACAATTCATTTGAAATCCCTAAGATGGTTCTCATGAAATGTAGATTAAACACAAACTCAAAGGACTGCATTGAGTCCAATAAGTTATCAGCCTCGCATCTTTGTTCACATGTTGATCCATCAAATGAAATCATTTCAATGACATCAATTATAGGTGGGAACATCAAAATCAAACTAATCAAAGTACGATAATGCGATCCCCAACGTATCTCACCAAAACACACAATACTACTTTGTTGATTAAGACCCCGTCCACTTGAAATCTCACCATTACTGAGTGCTTAAAAAATTATGGCTTCTTGTTTCTTTCGAAGAATATCACAACGTTTAAAAGAAGCTCCAACAATATTCACCACACTAGAAACCAAATTAAAGAATGACTGAACCTTCTTGTGCTTCTTTGCTATGGTTACAAGAGCTAATTATAGTTGATGAGTAAAATAATGAATATAAAAGGCACTTGGATTCTCTTTCAAAATAAGTGCTTTGAGACCATTGAACTCACCTTGCATATTACTCGCCCCATCATAACATTGACCTCTCAATCTAGATATACTCAACCCATATCTTGAAAATAATTTATCTATAGCCGCTTTGAGTGATAGAGCTATAGTATTGGAAACATGTTCAATCCCAATAAAACGTTCAACCAC
Source organism: Fraxinus excelsior (assembly GCA_019097785.1). Lineage (NCBI taxonomy): Eukaryota > Viridiplantae > Streptophyta > Magnoliopsida > Lamiales > Oleaceae > Fraxinus > Fraxinus excelsior. The sequence continues at coordinate 17,336,848 of CM032641.1, read as the reverse complement.
ATGTCCCGTCTTATCCACGTAACGTAAAACAATAGACATTTGCTCTTTCACTGAGATATCTTGAGATTCATCAACTAAAATTGAAAAGAATGTATCATCAATATCTTTGATGATAACATCAATCATTTCAACAGCTGCAACACTTACAATATCCTTCTGAATTTTTGGTGATGTTAGTTTGTGATTTTTTGGAGCATTTTTCAAAGTGACAGCCTTAATCCCTTCGTTATGATCAGCTAGAAACTTAAACTGTTCAAGAAAGTTACCTTGATTATTTGACTTATTACACTTATCATGACCACGAAAAGCTTGTTCTTGACGTAAAAAAATTCGAACACAATCAATGGATGCATTTAAACGAATTTATACACTCTGGGCTTGTTTTGACTGCTTGAAGAAAACTATCTCAATATGTTGCTCTTGATTCATCAAGGCTTCACATTTGCTTCGGGCTTGATTGTGTGCACTATGGACATCTCCAACATGAACTCCAAGTCTATCCTTCTTTTTAAAATTTTGAAACCCTTCTTTCACAAAAGCATCACCACTTCCTTGTTCCCCATTGTTTAGTCCGAAAAGATAACAATATAAGCAAAATGCAGCATTCTTACTTATACTGTATTCTAACCAATCACCATATTCATTGAACCAAGAAGAAATGAATCGCCTCATTTTTTTACGTGGAAACACATGGCTCCGAGACTGACATGGAACTCTCTGCAAGTATGCTCTTCTTATTTGATCTTGAAGATTAACATTGTAATCCAATATAGGAGTTCTTAATCCGGGATCCGTGGGAAGTTGTGCAATATCAATATGCTCAATACTTGCTTCCTTTGCTTCATCATTTTCTTGGGAAAAATTAGTGCCATCAATACTTGCTTCCTTTGCTTCATCATTTTCTCCAAGTCCAATAGTAGCATCCTCAACCATTGCTTCATTTGTCTCGACATTTCCTTCAATAAAAATTTCATCAATGCGTTGTTTCTTTGCCTCAACATTTTCTTCAATAAAATTTTGAGATATTCGTTTAAAAAACCTCAACATGTCTTTCTATAAATCAAACAAAGAAATGCATTAATATACCATTAGTGAAACTGAAATCACTGAAATGACAAAGGTGAGATAACATTAACAAATAACAATGCTGCTCACTGCTTAATGCTCTCATTAGTCATTACTCAATACTCATTACTATCCTTCAATTTATTTTCCCACAATGGGATTTCAATGGCATCAATTAGACAATTACAATATACAAATACTTATACAATCACTCAATCAGGCAGCTTCCTACTTCCTTAAGCAAATAAGATAGAAACAATTAAAAAAAGTTGCAGAATCTAAAAACTACAAATTCTAGGAAACAGCCAAGCATGAATCCTCAAAATGAACGAATGCCCACAGCAATACCAAACAAATTGAACCGAAAACAGAGATTGTAAAACCTGAATCTTGAAGCAAAACTAGCAAATCGACTAATTTAGAGAGGGATAGAAAAGGTTTATCGTAGATTTAGTGAGAAGCTTCTACGTACTGCTTCGTGTGGCATACAGGCTACAGCACTGTCAGGGACTCGCACAAACGGATAAGCACTGTGAGGGACTCGCGAATGGATACGCACTGTGAGGGACCGAATTCCCTGGTAAACTGAAATAAACACTGTGAGTCTGTGATATAATCAACGATTCAAAATACAAAAACTTACATTGGAATGGAACGGATTTTACCTCGTGTTTACTGTGAGGGACTTGCGTGAATTGATTCGATTTCTTCAATTTCCAGGCTCTCTTCAACTTGCAGGCGCAGGGTCATTTGAAATCGGGAGAGGGAATTGGGGGAAAATGATGAAGTGAGGGTGGGTAAAGGGTACTGGGTAGTGGCTATAGATAATAGAATAATGGGCTCATTTCAATTGGACGGGCTTGGGTGGTTGGGCTTGGGACTTGGGTTGGGTGGGCTTCTTTTTTTATTTTTGTTGAAGGAATTTTTTTATTTTTATTTTTTTTCATTTGACCCACTTGAAGCCCATTTTTTTTTTGGCCCAGTGGGGGCAACCGGTCCGCCCCTGAGTCTCAGCTATTAAAGTTTTACAGGTACTGGGAGCAGCATGAATGACAGTTATTACAGCAAAACATCCCGGTCAACTGAAAGATGACATTGCATCTCCTGGATGGGCAACCATTGCTGGCATTCATGAGTTGGAGGACGCTGGTTTACGGGGAATTTTAATGAACGCTTGTTGCTGCCAGCAAGCACAGCCGAGAACTTTCTAACAACTAGTTTTGTCATATTTAATGGATTAGAACTATGGCAAATACCCAATCTTATTTCCCCAAGTCTTTGCACCGAGTTTTTCCTTTCATAAGATGTTGATGTTTCTAGCAACTCATCTTGAACAAGCGATATTAACTATCGTGAATAGTTAATTGATCAGAAACATAAATTTGCCCACCCTTCTCTTACTTTTCTTTCTGAAAACTGTGGTGCTGTAAATGAAATCTTCTAAGGCAATTAAGCTAACGTCTTGAGGGCATAGTTGGTCTCTAGATTCTTAGCGTTCAAAATATGAATTCAAGAACTTAGAACCATTGTTTTCAATCTCTATAATTAGATAAAAACATTTGTTATAACACTAATTTGATAGATTTGAATTACAATAATACAAACATAAATCGATACAGACAATACAAAAGCACCAAACCTCTCTTATTTGGAGGAGTCAAAACACAACTGAACTAAAATTTGAAGAACGGAATTTGGCACACACCTTTAATTGGGAAATTTCATTGTGTAATAGGTCTGGAGAAAAGTTAAGCAAAGAAGAAAAGTGGCAGCGACTAAGGCAACAAGAGTCCACGGATTGCGAAAATAAGTGTTAATTAATTCAGCAATCCATGTTTTTGCCTTGCTGCTGCAGTGCTTCTCAATTCCCTTCTTCACACCATCAAAAATATAGTCATAGTCAAGTCCGCAAGTATTGATCCCTTTGATTACTTCAACAACTTTTTCATCACTGTCAAGGGTGCTGAAGAGTATCTTCTTTTCTCGCAATTCCTTCACATCTTCAGATTTAACAATTAGCGATTTCAAGAAATTAACATAACATATTATAGGAGTGTAAACGTCGCTTTCTGGAGACGCTTCATACGCAATCATCTGTTCAAAGAATTGCTCGGAATGGGGAGTGAAAATCCAAATGGGGAGTTGAAGTTGCCCATAAAATGTGTAGGATTTGAACTTAATATTCGTCAAACAGTATGAACTAGGTTTGAAGTGGATGCCTTTTGCTTTGAGATCGGTGACTGAATGAGATTGACGATTGTACTCCCCAAATCCACGTGGATTTTCTTTTCTCCATGGCCACCATTGACATTCGGATTTGAACGTAATATTCTTCAAACAGTTTGAACTAGTCCTTTTTCCTGCATTATCCCATTCTTTGACAAGTAGTTGATGAAGAGCACCCACATAGTGAAGGGGTTGCATTTTATCTAATCCAGTAGTACTTATTTGTACGCTATCCGGCAAAACTGATCGCTTTGAGAATTTCCAAAATAAGCTCGGTCCTTCTTCTTTGTTTCCATATATTAAACGAAACAAGAGCTCAATAACCCAGAGTGGAATTTGATTGTCGAGTACACCCAAATCCTCGTATGCAAATGCCATTAAAGCGCTTCCAAGATGTTGAATGAAGTGGAGAAGATATTTTTGTTCCTCTCCCACAAAAAGCTTCATAAGATATATAAAGAAAGATGTATCTAGAAGAATCATTTCTGCTAGTGCTCTATCATCATATTCATCTCTAGAAACCCCGACGTAACAATTTCTAATCTGGTTGATCACTTTAAAGATCTGGCAGTAGAAGAATTGTTTGTCTTTGCCGCTGCTTGAAACAAACATTGCAAGGACTTTATGCTTGAATTCTTCTGCCATGGCAAGTTCTGGCAAGCCATGGTAATAAGGGCCAAAGGAAACCAGCTTAGGGGCATAGTAATCCTCTTCCTTCTGTTTATTGGATAGCAAAAGTTTGTGCACTTTATGTATTCGGCGGCGACCATCGTAATACTGATAATGATCTTCACCTTCATCTTCTGTAATTGTAAGTTCACATTCGGTATTCCTGGTGTTATATGCTGAAGGGTGTAGGTCTTCCATTACATTCAAGAGTTGAAATTTCCAATTGCTGTACGATTGCTTTATAACATTTGTTCTGAACTGCAGAACGTTCTCCACTCTCCTAATAATTCAAGTACTGGCGCATCAACTTACCTAATAATTTATTTGAACCAACCATTGACACCTAATAATTGATAAGAGGGAATGAGATTTTTAATATAAAGTAATTTGAAATATTTACTCGTGTTACGCAGCTTCTACGGGTCAAGATGTTAATTCATTGTTAATTCACAACACGAGTAAATACCCCCCAGAAGAGGGGCGCTGGATGTCCAAATAATTATTTGAAGCAATTATTGACAGCTTTTTCCACACAATATAAAGAACCAACGTATTCACACCTAATAATTGATCAGATGGAATGATATTTTTAATATAAAGTAATTTGGAATGATATTCACACCTAATATTGTCAGTAAGGAGACGTCATATATATATATAACATGAGAAGACCAAATGTTATCAACAAAAACAACAATGGCGGATGACGTTTTAGAGAATATCATAGTACTTCATTTAGCCAACTCACTAGCTAGACAGTTAACAAGAAGCAAAATAGTGCTCGACGGTTCTTGTACCTAAGCCTATTCACGTAGTGAGGTTTCGTGCCTACATATGCCTTGTGTTTCGATTCACCAACAATTCTTTTGGGATGTCGTTTTTTGGGATTAATTAGGTTGTGTTTAGTTTTGACTTGGTCAAATGGAGTGCTACGATTTTTAATCTCAACTAAAGTTTAACTCTGGTTACGATATTGAGATAATTTTTGGGTTGAATGATTCTAGATGTATTCTTTATTGTGTCTTTTCATCATTCAAGCTCCACTCATTTTTAAATCCTAGGTTTGGCTCAACTTTTGACTCGAGGTTGTGGGCTTCATGGTTTGAGCCAAGCCGGCTCATTTCTTTTTTAAAAATAAATTAACGAAATAAGCTCAGAATGAGCATTTTTAAAATAAAAAAAAAATTAATAAAGAATTTTAAAAATATGAAAAATGAGTATGTCCACTAGTGGAGCCCGCTTGACTCGTGATTTAAAAAAAAAATCTTATCTTAGCCAAGTTCCATGACTCTTCTCAAAATGAGCTCAAGACGTCCATGGATCCCACGAACTGCTCGATTGCCACCCCTAAATTATATATATGGACAAGAGTTGGTGAGATGTTCTCATCATTTATAGTTTATGCTAGCAAATTGGCGACGAGAATTGATACAATAAGAAGAAAGCAATCACAACATAAGAACACAGAGAATTAACATGGAAAACACCACGAGAAGAGGAGGAGAGTTTTACTAATAAGGAGAGAAAATATTATGAATTATGTGTTCTAAATTGTATTCTTATACTATACAAAGGCAAAATCATGTGAACTATATATGTCCAAAAAGAATATGTTTTAGAAGGAAAGATTATAAAAAATCGAGTGAAAAGTTTGGGCGCTTTATCTATTCTGCGACCTTGGAAATACTAATGATGATCTTCATCTTCATCCTCTTTAATTGGAATTCTTGCACATTAATATCTATAATGTTATTTGCTGAAAGGTGTTGGTCTTCAATTACATTCAAGAATTGAAATTTCCAATTGTTGTACGATTGCTTTATCACAATTGATGCAAACTGCACAACATTTTCCACTCTTAATAATTCAAGTACTTATCAGTTATGTGAAAGAAAAGAGTGCACTATTTTAAGGCCAGAGAAGAATCATGGATTGGTGAAATTACGGCCTTGTTTGAGAACAACTATTTTCTTGTAACGTATTATGGAATAGTAGATTAATGGAGAATGCATGGTTTAAAAATTAAGAAATTTTTATTGATTTATGTGTAAAATATTTTATTGTGTGAATATATTACGAAAAAATGTTACTGTAATAAATAATTTAACAGTTTTAAAAGATTACATAACTACAAGTATAAGCTTAAAAAGGTGAGATTATTATGCGCCCATTGCCCAAGCATAAATTCAAAAGGTTTATCCATTCCCTACTGACAACTAGCTATGTCAACGAGTCGAGCCGAGCCCGAGCTAAAAAAAAAAAAAAAAAATCCTCGGGCTCGACTCGAGCTTTTTTGACCCCGAGCCGAGCCGAGCCCAACAAAAAAAAATGAGGTTCCGCCCGAACTTTAGCGATCCGGCCGAGCCCGAACCGAGACGGCTCGGGTTTTTATTTTATTTTCATGTCAAATCTACATTTTTTACTTAAAAAACTGAAAATTTGTACAATTTATACATGTTATAAATTAAATAAAAAAGATCGGATTAGGCTCGAGCTTTTTTGGGCCGAACCAAATCGAGCCGAGCCTGACCAAAAAAATGAGGCTCGGCCCGAGCCCAAGCCGACGAACTTTTTTCTTTATTGATCATGCACTCTCATGTACATCACTTGGACATTTTTTCCCTATACCTCTTCGTTACTTTTATAGCCCATTTGCCTTCGATGCTTTTACCCTTGGAAGTAGGGGTTCACAACTTCTCACATGGAATGGGTCCCACATAAGATCCACCTCAATAAAATGTAAAAAAATTATCCATCCCCATGTGTGAGTGGTATGTGAGAACCCCAGTACAGCATGGTTGCTCCCTCATTGCCATGTTCTTTTAGAAAAATTCTAATACAGAATTTGGACAAAAATTTGAATTTTATTTCACATAAGGGGCAGCTCCCATGTGATTAAAAAATTGACAAAACTTCGCCACCCACCTCCTATAGTCTGGTCGGTCAATACATGAATTTTAAATCCCTGTACTTGTAGCAAAGTTCGTTCTTTTAACACAAATCCCTCGTCCACATGAGCTTTCTCCATCACAAAAGGGCCCCACTTCAAAACTCATTTATTTAAGTTGACTTCAGTAGAGTCAATTATTTAAGTTTTGACAAAAGATCGCCAGCTTGTTAGATGATTCAGGGCCCCACTTCAAAACTCATTTATTTAAGTTGACTTCAGTAGAGTCAATTATTTAAGTTTTGACAAAAGATCGCCAGCTTATTCCCAGGAGGCTTCTCCATCATAAAAGGGCCCCACTTTCAAATTTTTTAAGTTTACTTCAGTAGAGTCAACTATTTGAGTTTTGACTAATTATTGCCAGCATGTTTTGAACAGATACAGCTGCAAGCTGCTGCTTGGGGATTAAACATTTATAAATAAGCAAGCCAATTGCGAGAGAGAGAGAGACATAATATATGTTTGTGTATCCTCCCTTTCGATAGCATCTACAATATGAAAATCACTTTTAACATAAAATGATTCCCTCGAATCGAGAATAATCGAGTAGGATAGAATCAGCAACAACATAAGAAAATCCATTAATATATGAAGTGCATGTTAGGTGTGTGATATTAAACATAATTGAAGATAGAGATGTCTCGGCTCGACCCTTAAACTCACAAGCTCACGATCCAAGCTGGCTCATGGCTTGAGCTCGCCCACGAGCTCATGAGCTAACGAGCTTTTAAATTTTTTTTCCTTTTACTTTTTCACGTATTTTTTAAAATTTTTTTTTTTTTTGTTTTCACGAGTCCACGAGCCGCTCGCGAGCTTCGCTCGTCGAGCTTCCGAGCGGCGAGCGACTCGTGTTTTCATGAGCCGAGCAGCCGAGCCAACGAGCCGCTTGGCCCGTTTGCCATATCTAACTGAAGAGTGTTGTTCAATCGACATTATCAAACCCTCAAGGAGTATATATTCATTGATTTTGGCCTATTTTAAGTGACATCATTTATGATGAGTTGAAAAAATCAATGTTTACTATTTTTTGACACCGGTTTTCAATAGTTCAGAAACCACTCAAAATCTGTATGGTGTAATTTTGAACAGCTTTCTCAACCCATCAAATCAGTGATTTTTTATTGTTTCTCATATTCTCTTTTAATTTTATCTTCTATAAATTAATTATTTACAACTAATATATTTTATTCAAAAATAACTTGTAAGGGTGTGTTTGGGCCACTTTATTTTGAAAAAATGTATTAGGAAATAGTAGATTGATAGAGAATGTGTGGTTGAAAAAAAAATTAATGTGATAGAAAATATTATTTTATTGAAAAATGTGTAGTTGAAAATGAGTAGAAGAATGAGAATTAAAATTTGGCTAAAAAAGGGGGGCAAAATAAAATATTTGAACTAATAGCAGAAAAAGTTACATTATAATTTTAAAAAATATTTATAAGTAGAATATTACGTTTAAGGTTAAAAAAAAAAAATCAATTTTATTCAAAATATTATTTATAAATAAAAATATTTCTAATACGATAAGAATTCTGTAAAGTCCCAAAAAAAAAAAAAAACAAATGGAGTAGAATTAATTATTCTATGTGCTATATATTTTATATTTTTAAAAAGTTTGGGGATAAAATGATACATTTATTAAATTTTATTTTATTTGGATCAAATATTTAAATATTAATAGAGTAATGATAAATATATCAATATTGTGCTCGTTGGATAGCTCATAATTAATTATGTATATTAGGTTCGAGAAAAAATCGATTCGGATAAGTTAGCTCCAAGATATTTCAATTTGAAGAAGTTAGATAAAAAACTAATTCTGCAATTTAATTGAAACCTTGAATGAAAATGTGATTCAAGGAGCTAACCACCTTTGTACCATCTAGAATATTCTTGCTGTAATTATTTATACCACAATGCTGAAGCAATGATACTTGAGCTGAATTATCATTCAATTACCTTGCGTTTCCAACTATTCAGAAGCATCAAACCACTCTTATTTGGAAGAGTCGAAACCCATCTCAACTTAAACTTGAAGAACCGAATTTAGCACACCTTTACTTCAGATTTCAATAATAGAAAATAGAGTTACAAAATAAATAGGAAAATAATGAAATTAAACGGACTGAGACGTGGATATCTCGTTCTCTTTAAGGAGATTCAAGCTCTCTGCGGTTGGAAAAGCCTAAAACACTATGCAACAGAACTTTTCTATGACTTGTCCCCTCCAGGATACAACAATATGATTGTTTTTCGTATACCTCAAACAAACTCTGCACAAGTAGTTGAGCTTAAAGCTTCACTAAAAGAACACCCTTCTTTGCTCAAGAACCTCTCAAAGAAAATGAGTGAGAATGTAAGAAGAGAAGATGAGAGAATTGTGATTGTCGTGTTGGTGAAGAATGACCAATAAATGGTCTTATTTATAGATAAAAATAGGTCACCCAAAATAAAGAGGTGTCATAAACATATGAAAGTTACATATTCAATTCCCACATTTTGACGTTTCGTTTTCCTCTTCACTTTCCTAACTTCCAAAACCTACAAACCTATTAAAAGCAAATGCAGTGAAAGAATTAAGGGCAGGGCCCGTTTGGTTGAGATTAAAATCGAATTAAAATTGAAAAACTAGTCGTTATTGTTGACTTTTATGAGACGGGTGAGATCCAATAATGGCTGTATTTTTAATTTTAATTGGATTTTAATCGATATCAAATGAGCTCTAAATATGTTAAAATGTACCAACAATTTGTCTGGAGAAAAGTTGAGCAAAGAAGAAAAGTGGCAGCGAATAAGGCAATAACAATCCACGGATTGTGAAAATAAGTTTGAATTAGTTCAACAATCCACGGATTGCCTTATCACAGTTGGTGCAAACTGTACAGCATTTTTGTAGCGACCAATAATCTTAAATTTAAATTATTTTTCTCGAAAAATGTGCCTCTAAACTTTAAACTCTAACGTTAAATTGAAAATGTGTGTCTAGACAATATAAACGAATTTAAATTATTTCGAATCGAATTCATTTCCGAATAATTTTAAAGTAACGATTTCTTATTATTTTGTTTTAAATCCAATTTTTAGGTAAAAATCCAAATATTTAAGTCCAATTCAATAAGTCCAAAATCGAAATTATATTATTTTTAGCCCAATTCATTTGGGTCCAATGCAATTAAATTCAATTCGAATTTTTCCCAAAAGTCCAACTGCTTGGCCCAATTACCCACCTAGAAGTTTGTGCCCTAAATTTTTTTTTCTCTACGGTTCCTATAACACGCTCATTTCCCCATCCCATCATCATCATTCAGGCAACAGCTGCCCACAATCACTGAGTAAGGGACTCTCCCTCAAAATGTTGCTTCAATACAGTTTCACATTAGAAACTCTTGATGATGCTAGAACATCCATTTTTGGCATCATCAACACAATTTTTTCACACAAAATCATCAGCCAAACCCAGCTGCAAGCACACACACAAGCTGTAGCCTCAACAATGCTCAAACCACCATCTCAAGCTACTGCAATTCAACTGAAACCTCAACTGTAAATACACACCCATACTGCCAACAAGCTCACCACCATACCACCAAACCACCACTGCCCAAACTGACGCCACCAAGCCGAAACCGAACCACTTCAAACCACCACCTCAAAACCACCAACACCTCCACCTCAAACCGCCACAAAAGAAACCCCAAAACCACCAAAAAAGAATCAAAGAGTTAAAAACCACCGTTTCGCCCCAAAACCAAAAGACAAATCATGAAATGGAAAAACTCCACTTACCTACTTGCCGGCGCCACCCCAAGTGGTGGCGCCGGCAAGACGAAACGTACAGACGATTAAGAGCTTGAGATTACATTCCGCTCCATTTTGTACGTAACTCGAGATTATTGAGATATACTCGCCTCCATTAATTAGTTTAAATTATAATTGCATGTCTTGTGTGAATTTACGTGATTTATATGCTTTAATGCATGAGAAGAGAATATGTGATATGAGATATATGATATTGTTATGCTTGCTATAACTTGTATGCTTTAATGCATGAGAAGAGACGAGTATCTTTTAAGAGATAAGATGAGAATGTTATGCATAACTTATGTGCTTAAATGGATGAGACGAGACTACCCACACCCTATAATTTTCAAGAAAATGAGCCGATGATGATGATGATGTCACGTTATATATTGCATAAGTATGTGCCAATTATTCTGTAAATTCACTATCCACGATGAGTCTACTGAGTATTTCTTAGAAATACCCATCCCGTTATTTTAACATATTTGCATATTTCGAAGACGGTCGAGTGTGATGGGCAGTGGTGGCATGAATTGAAAGTCGTAGTTATTTACTTATGAAATTTCCGCATTTTGAACACTATTAACTTACTTTATTATTTCGTTTATTTCAAAAACTTGAGATTTAAATTTTAAAACAATTATTCTAAGTTATTTAAATTAGTTTTGTTGCCGACAATAATTATCGTTATGAATACGATGTGATTTTAAAACTTAGGTTATTTTCGCAAATTTTGATTATTAAAATTAGGGCAAAAGATGATCATGTGACAATCCAGGTTAACGGAACTCGGGGCGCTACATCTTGGTATCAGAGCAAGTCTGCGTTTCTGTAGATTGGCAAATCTTCAAAAAGAGAAAATTTTCAAAGTGATTTTTTTATTATTTAATTATTATTAATGAGAGTTACCGCTACCATCATTTGATCCACCGACTCCGAAGGTAAAAGAAGTTTATGAAGTTTAACGTTATTTTATTTCGGATACTTGTTTTACAATTTACGAGACTTAGAAGAAGAGAAAGAAAGCGTATCTGAATTAGAAAGAAAGAAAGTCGAGTTTGAGTATAATTTGAAGAGTTTTTAAATTATTTTCTTTACGTCCTCGTAATTTTAACTAAGAGAGATGAATAACCCCGCATAACTGGACTTTGCATAATGGTTTAGGACATGGCACCCATTCGTAGAAATGCACCTAATGACGCAGAACAAGCCATTAGAGATTACGACCGTTTCAGGCCTAGACTCGATTGGACAATTGCCCAATACGTAAAGTAACTAAACATTGTACGTGATCGGGCCATAGAGCATGGCTATGTGACCAATAATCACTGGTCGATCCATCACTTACTTTCGACTTTTCAGGGCGACCATGCGAAAGTAGCTTGTGACATATACATTGATGCCCTTGTGTCATCTAATGTGGAGATTGAGTACGACACCTTCTGCGTGAGATTCGTAGCATATTGACCCATGTACTTTGACTACCGCTTTGGGGTTGCACCTAAAGGGAAGTCAGAACATGAGCCAATGCTTGAAGATGGGTTAGTACCCGAAGGTAATCCCGAAGAAAAACCCGAAGAAGAACCCGAGGAGGAACCCGAAGAAGACTTAGAAGAAGAACCAGAAGAAGACGCTAATCCAGCGCTCGAAGAATTCTCAAACGCCGAATCATGTTTAACCGAAGGAGAATAGAGAGATAGGATCTAGAGTAGGTTTGACATCTTTGTATAAAAAAATGGAAATGTTCAGCATACATGCCTTCCTACTCATGTATTCTCACTAAAAGAAGTTGAGTTATGAATGAAATGATGCTTGGTTTCTAATTTCCATCGTTTGAGTTATCTTTTATTGCCTACTTTGTTCGTACGCTTAGTCAACTGTTACGAATTACCTTTAATTTTATGAAGGTCATGGCACTACCAACTCAAGCCGATGTCATTAGGGAATTACTCAGGGCTGTGCAAGAAATGAGACAAGTCCTACAATTAGTTAACCCCATAGTACCAGTAATAGAACAGTTCAGAAGATACAGCCCACCTACGTTCGATGGTGGAGATGGGCCACTGGCAGTGGAAGAGTGGCTCCAGGCCATCGAGAAGATTTTCAGATACATATCCTGCCTTGAATACAAGAAAGTAGGATGTGCAGAGTTCATGTTAGTCCGAAGGGCTGGATTGTGGTGGGAATCTGCATCCCGTACAAGGAGCGAAGAACAACATATAGCTCTGACTTGGGACGAATTTAAAGAGGAGATCAGGGACAAGTTCTTCCCACAAGCCCTCAGAGATCACAAGGAGGTTGAGTTTCTGCGATTGGTAAATGGTGAAATGGATATAACCGAATATGAGAGGAAATTTGAAGAACTGTCACGTTATGCTCCACATCTGGTGGAGACGGAGTTCAAAAAGGTACGACGTTTTGAGAGGGGTCTACGCTCTGATGTTAGACAAATTGTCAGTTCACATGAGCTGCCAACTTATCGAGAGGTAGTGAAGAAGGCTCAAGCAGTAGCCTATATCGGTGGGAGAACGGGAAACCAAGGAAATCATTATGAGCAGAGAAATCAAAGAAATAGAAAGTGGCAAGGTCTGAGCCGCAACCAAAATCAGAACCGGAATCAAGCATTCATAAAGAGGCCAAATCCAGAACCAACAGGGAGACAGATGCCCAATTTCATTCCACCATACCCTAATTGTCAGAGGTTACATAAAGTAGAGTGTCTTTTTGGAAAGGGTGTCTGCTACAAGTGTGGCCAGTCAGGTCACTTCGCATCAGACTGTCGTGCTCAACCCGCCTAGGGTTCCAATCAGAGGACGAACCCAGTTCAGAACAGGAAGGGAAAGGCAAGAATATTTGCTATGGATGCAGCTGAGGATTCTAACGTGATCGCAGGTATACTGGTTACTCTGGTATTCTTGTGCATATCTTAACTATTTTCCATGCTATATTACTTTTTCATTTTGAGCATGTTAATATGATATCAGGTATACTATCTATTTTCGGGATAACTGTATATGTCCTAATAGACTCGGGAGCCACACATTCATTTATATCCGATACATGTTTAGAAAGACTGAACCTAATAGGAGAAGAGATGGTAGTACCCTCGAGGTTAGTTTGCCGTCATGAAGAACTATTGATACTTATAAGATAGTCAAAGTAGTACAAATAGATTTTGATGGTCAAGTTTTAGAGGCAGACTTGAATATTATTCTAATGGAAGACTTCGATATTATTTTGGGTATGGATTGGCTCAGTACTAATCGCGTTGCAATCATGTGCCACGAGAAAGAGGTTATTTTTTACAAGGATGATGAAGAAGTATTCAGGTTTTATGGAATGAAGATCAAGTCACTTCTTCACCTTATCTTCGCTTTACAAGCCGAGAAGTTTTTGGCCAAGGACAATTGTCAAGGCTATTTGGTTCGTTTCCAAGACAAACTCGCAGAGGAGATTACTCTGGACTCAGTGCCAGTAGTATGTGAGTATATCGATGTCTTTCCAGATGATCTACCTGGTACTCCGCCAGATAGACAAGTGAAATTTTCCATTGACTTGGTACCAGGAGCTGCCCCCATTTCTAAAGCTCTGTACCGTATGGCACCGAAGGAGTTGCAAGAATTGAAGGTACAATTGGAGGAATTGCGAGAGAAGGGTTTCATCAGACCAAGTGTATCTCCATGGGGAGCACCTGTTCTGTTTGTAAAGAAGAAGGATGAAAGTATGAGGATGTACATTGACAATCGAGAACTTAACAAGTTGACGATAAAGAATAAGTATCCTCTCCCCAGGATCAAGGACTTATTCGATCAGTTGAAAGGTACAGTTATTTTCTCCAAGATTGACTTGCGATTTAGTTACCATCAGGTAAAGGTTTCGCCAGCTGACGTACCGAAGACAGCGTTCAGGACACGATATGGGCATTACGAGTTCGTAGTGATGCCTTTCGGACTCACGAACGCACCTACGATATTTATGGACTTGCTGAACAGAGTCTTCCATCAGTATCTTGATAATTTCGTTATTGTTTTTATCGATGACATACTGATCTACTCCAGAGATTCGACACAGCACGAAGAATATTCGAGGATTGTATTGGAAACGCTAGGAGCAGAAAAGTTGTACGCCAATTCAAGAAATGTGAATTTTGGCTTGAGAGAGTAGGTTTCTTGGGTCACATTGTTACAGCTAAAGGCATCGAAGTTGATCCTTCTAAAGTTGAAACTGTAACGAATTGGCCAACACCTATAAATGTTAGAGACATGAGAAGTTTTCTTGAATTAGCCGGATATTATCGGTGATTCATAGAGGGTTTCTCTAAAATAGCAGGTCCTATGACTCAGTTGACCAGGAAATGAGTTAAGTTTCAGTGGACCGAACAGTGTGAACAAAGCTTTCAAGAACTTAAGAAAAGACTTGTTTTAGCACCAGTGCTGACTATACCAGATGGGTCTAATGATTTTGTTATTTACAGCGATGCATCCAAACATGGCTTAGGTTGTGTATTGATGCAGAATAGCAAAGTGATAGCCTATGCTCTAAGACAGTTGAAGCCATATAAGAAGAATTGCCCCGACACACGCGCAGCTGTTGTGCACGCTCTTAAGCTTTGTCGACACTATCTATATAGTAGTAAATGTGAGATTTACACCAATCACAAGAGTCTTAAGTATTTCTTCACTCAGAAGGAACTGAATATGAGACAGTATAGATGGCTAGAGCTGGTAAAAGATTATGACTGCACCATTCTTTACCACCCAGGGAAAAGAAATAAGGTTGCAGATGCTTTGAGCAGAAAGAACACTAGACAATTATCAGCTTTGGAAACAACGTAAGATCAATTGATTCGAGATTTTACAAAATTTAAGAATTGAAGTACGAGCCCCATCAGTCTACGGATCTATTAGATTGAAAAATCTGATCGTTAAACCAGATTTGAGAGGTCGGATTGTGACCGCTCAAGCTGGAGATAAACTTTTAGAAAAGATCAAATTCGAAGTTGGGACTAGCAAGAGAATACGTTTCGAGATTGCCTCTAATAAAGCACTTATATTCAAAGGGCGTCTCTGTGTACCGAAGGACGAACTTATCAAGAATGAGATTTTGACAGAAGCTCATTCAGCGCCATATGCATGCCACCTAGGAGGGATAAAGATGTATCGTGATTTGCACAATACCCTTTGGTGGAGAAAGATGAAGGGTTGCATTGCAAGGTTTGTCTCTCGATGCATGACGTGTCAGCAAGTTAAGGCTGAACATTAGAGACTATCGGGGTTGTTAAATCCCTTAGATATACCGGAATGGAAATGGGAGAAGATTTCCATGGATTTTGTAACAGGGTTACCAAAATTGGTAATGGGTTATTGTAGACCGACTTACGAAGTCAGCTTATTTCCTACCAATCAGAATGACTCTCAATATTGATCAGTTAGCCCAGTTGTATGTTAGAGAGATTGTTTGACTTCATGGAGTACTACCTTCCATTGTCTCAGATAGAGATCCGAGATTTACCTCGAGATTTTGGAAGAGTTTACACATTGCTATGGGTACTAAATTAAATTTTAGTACTGCATACCATCCCCAGACCGATGGACAGTCTGAACGCACTATTCAAACACTAGAAGTTATGCTTAGAGCTTGTGTACTAGACTTGAGTGGTAATTGGGAGACTCATCTTCCATTAGTGGAGTTTTCCTACAATAATAGTTTTCAGGCTATTATTGGTATGGCACCATATGAGACACTTTATGGACGACGTTGTCGATCACCAGTCTATTGGGATGAAGTAGGTGAGAGAAGAATTTTGGGTCTAGAATTGATTGAGAGGACAGTTGAGGCTATTGAATGATCAGACTACAGATCAAAGCCGCACAAGACAGACAGAAAAGCTATGCAGATAAAAGGAGAAAAGACTTGGACTTTGCGATTGGAGAGAAAGTGTTCTTGAAAGCAGCCCCTATAAAGGGTACTATCCATTTTGACAAGAGAGGGAAGTTAAGACCTCGTTTTATCGGACCATTCGAGATATTAAAGAAAGTAGGTAACGTGGCTTATCGTTTGGCGTTACCACCCCGAGCTATCGGCCGTACACAACGTTTTTCACGTTTCTTTATTGAGAAAATATATCTAAGACCCAAGTCACGTGGTAAATTTTCAGACTATTTCGATTCAGAGGAATCTGTCCTATGAGGAGACACCTATGTGCATTATTAATAGAAAAGTCCATGTCTTAAGAAACAAAGAGATTCCTTTAGTCAAAATCCAATGAGGTAGACATGATAGCGATGAGGCTACCTGGGAAAAGAGGAAGAGATTCTGGCTAAGAATCCAAATATTCTAGATCAAGTAAGTTTAAATTTCGAGGACGAAATTATTTTAAGAGGGTAAAGTTGTAGCGACCAAGAATTTTAAATTTAAATTATTTTTCTCGAAAAACGTGTCGCTAAACTTTAAACCCTAACATTAAAGTGAAAACGTGTTCATCTAGCCGTTACAAACGAATTTAAATTATTTCGAATTGAATTCATTTCCGAATAATTTTAAAGTAACGATTTCTTATTATTTTGTTTTAAATCGAATTTTTAGGTAAATTAAGTAAGTGTGTGTGTGTGTGTGTGTTTAAAAATCCAAATATTTAAGTCCAATTCAATAAGTCCAAAATTGAAATTATATTCTTTTTAGCCTAATTCATTTGGGTCCAATGCAATTAAGTTCAATTAGAATTTTTCCCAAAAGCCCAACTGCTTGGCCCAATTACCCACCTAGAAGTTTGTGCATTAATATTTTTTTCTCTACGGTTCATACAACACACTTATTTCCCCTACCATCATCATCATTTACGTAGCAGCAGCGCACAACCACTGAGTAAGGGACTCTTCCTCAAAATGTTGCTTCGATACAGCTTCACATTGGAAACTCTTGATGACGCTAGAACACCCATTTCTAGCATCATCAACACAATGTTTTCACACAAAATCATCAGCCAAACCCAGCTGCAAGCACGCACACGAGCTGCAGCCTCAACACTGCTCAAACCACCAGCTCAAGCCACTACAATTCAACTGCAATCAAACCACCAATGCCCCCAAACCCAGCTGAAACCTCTGTAAATATACACCCATACTGCCAACAAGCTCACCACCAGACCACAAAACCACCACTGCCCAAACCGATGCCACCAAGTCGAAATCGAACCACCTCAAAACCACCAACACCTCCACCTCAAACTGCTACCAAAGAAGCCCCAAAACCACAAAAAAAAAATAAAAATAAAATCAAAGAGATAAAAACCACCATTTCGCCCCAAAACCAAAAGAAAAATCATGAAATGGGAAAACCCCACTTACCTACTTGCTAGCGCCACCACTTGGCGCTGTCACCTACCGCCGTCGACGATGGTGCCCCGTCGCTTTGTGAGAGAGAGAGAGAGACACACAGAGACAGAGACATAGACTTATTTTAAAGTTTTTTTTAGATTAGTTTAATTATTTTAAGTTTTAGAAATTTCCCTTTTAGCCCCTAGTTTTAAAAGTTATTTATTTTAGTTCCGTAGTTTAGAAAATCTCATTTTCAGTTCTTAAGTTTTTCTAATTTGAATTACAGTTCCATAAAACTTTCAATTAAGTCCCTAAATTCTAAAAAGTCACTATTTCAGTCCTTAAATTCTTATTTTCAGTTTTAATTAATTTCAATTTAGTCCCTACTTTAGAAAAGTTTAATTTCAGCCCTTTTAGTTGTTATTTTCAGCTTTAATAAGATTTATAATTTAGACCCTAACTTCTAAAAGTTACTATTTTAGCCCTTAAACCTTTATTTTCATTTTTAATAAATTTTCAATTAAACCCCTGAACTTTATTTTATCATTTTAAGTTATTTATTTCAGTTTCAATAATTTTCAATTAAGTCCCTAAACTTTATTTTATCACTTTAAAACTTTAAAATTTCGAAATACTAATTTAAAACTTATTTTCTATTTTGGTTAGATGAAACGTACGGACGATTAAGAGCTTAAGATTACTTTTCGCTCAATTTTGCACGTAACTCGAGATTATTGAGGTAAACTCGCCTCCATTAGTTAGTTTAAATTATAATTGCATGTCTTATGTGAATTTACGTGATTTATATGCTTTAATGCACGAGAAGAGAATATGTGATATGAGATATATGATATTGTTATGCTTGCCATAACTTGTATGCTTTAATGCATGAGAAGAGACGAGTATCTCTTATGAGATAAGATGAGAATGTTATGCATAACTTATGTGTTTAAATGCATGAGACGAGACTACCAACACCCTATGATTTTAAAGAGCCTATGATTTTCAAGAAAATGAGCCGATGATGATGATGACGTCACATTATATATTGCATAAGTATGTGTCAATTATTCTGTAAATTAATTATCGACGATGAGTCTACTGAGTATTTCTTCAAAATATACATCCCGTTATTTTAACATATTTGCAGATTTCGGAGACGGTCGAGTGTGATGGGCAGTGGTCGCATGAATTGAAAGTCGTAGTTATTTACTTACGAAATTTCTGTATTTTGAACACTATTAACGTACTTTGTTATTTTGTTTATTTTAAAAACTTGAGATTTAAATTTTAAAATAATTATTCTAAGTTATTTAAACGAGTTTTGTTGCCAACGATAATTACCATTATGAATGCGATGTGATTTTAAAAGTTAGGTTATTTTCGCAAATTTTGATTATTAAAATTAGGGCAAAAGACGATGACGTGACAATTTGGGTTAACGGAACTCGGGGCGCAACAATTTTCCACTCTTTTAGTTGTTCAAGTAGTGTGCCATCAAAAAAATATGACACTTTTCCGACAAAGAATAAATCAAAGCGTTTTCAACGGTTCTCTTAATAGTTAAAGTAGTTGTTAGACATTGCCTTTAACCGAAATTTCTCATTTTTTATTTTATTATCATTTAATCTAAAATTAGGTTTTTGTTTCAATGACGTCAATCTAGCCACCTAAAAAACCTAATGTGGCAGGAGACATCAAAACTTAATTCGGCCTTAGCATATTTAGGGATAGCATCAGTGGGCAGATAAAAGATGACGTTGAAGTTCCAGGCGATTCTGAATTATAAACAAAAATATTTTTCTAATTATTTTTATGTTATATTATTATATCCATATTGTTATATATTTATACAATAAATATAATATGTGAAAGAAATAATTAATTAAGATAAAGTGCCCAACTGGTAAAAAATGTGAAATTTGTGTGGGAGGTCAGGGGTTCGAGCCACGCCTCACGCATTATATTAAAAGTGTGAGATAAAGTCACGCATTATTAGAATATGCTAGAGTGATCGGTAGTCTCATGTATCTCATGAACTGTACCAGACCTGATATAGCATATGCCGTCGGTAGACTTAGCGGTATACTAGTAATCCTAACAGTGAACATTGGGATGCTCTCATTCGAGTCTTGAGGTATTTGAGATACACTATAGACTGGGGAATACATTATACTAAATATCCTACTGTACTTGAGGGATATTGTGATGCTAATTGGATTTCAGATACCAATGACACTAAATCTACAAGTGGATATGTTTTTACATTAGCAGGTGGTGCTATATCTTGGAAATCTACTAAGCAAACCTGCATTGCGAGATCCACCATGGAATCAGAGTTCATAGCATTGGATAAGGCAGGTAAAGAGGCTGAATGGTTAAAGAATTTTTTTATGGATGTTCCTTTGTGGTCCAAACCACTTCCAGCTATCATGTCCATTGTGATAGTCAAATAGCTATTTCAAGAGCTCAAAATTCATCCTACATTGGAAAGTCTAGACATATTCGTAGGAGGCACAATAGTGTGCGTCAGCTGCTTAAGGATGGGATTATGGCTATTGACTATGTGAAGTCAAGTGATAATATTACTGACCCATTAACCAAAGGATTAGCTAGAGAGCTAGTTCAGAAAACATCGAAGGGGATGGGGCTAAAGCCTATTACAAATTAGATCACCTGTAACGAAAATCCAACCTTGCGATTGGAGATCCCATAGACAAGGTTCAATGGGATAACAAAGTTATTGAAGTGATCAGTGGGGGTACTACATTGAATTTATTTCAAACCCCTCCATATGATGAGTAGTACCAACTGTATTGATTAAAGGATGAGCAAATGCTCTTAATGCTTTCTATAGCTGATATTTAGTGGGGTGTTTAAATACAGTGCATCCTTGATAGAAGCACCTATTTGAGTGTGGAAGTGGGGTCGCTTCCTATGAGAATTAAGGCTAATTCTTTAGAGCACTCAAAGAAACCGGGAAAGTTCACGGCTGAAATGAACACAACCGCGAGAACTCAATGATTGTTTTAGAAGAAATGTGTGTGTTCTATTGTCTTAGTTTGCAAATCATAATTGTGAAGCTCAAGACATAGTTCACTCTACAGTTAGCAAACTCGATAGAATATACAAAGCTAAGGTTCAAGTTGATAGATACCTAAGCCTGCGTGATTTCTACTGTACTCCAGAATAGTATTTTTATTTATCTTATTTCTTTCATGTGGAAGATTGTTATATATTTATACAATAAATATAATATGTGAAAAAATAATGAATTAAGATAAAGTGCCCAACTGGTAAAAAATATGAGATTTGTGTGAGAGGTCAGGGGTTCGAGCCACGCCTCACGCATTATATTAAAATGTCTTTGATTGGGCCTTGGGCTTTATTGATTCTAAATACATAATTTCTTTTTAATCATTTTTGAAATTATTTAATGAGTCAACTAGCCAATAGAATTTTATTGTTTTAACTATCTAGTATTAACAACTTATTATCACAAGTCATTAAAATTGAAAGCAATGCTAGATCATGGTGTGGGCAGTTTCTTCAATTTTCTGCCTATATAAACAGACATATGGGCACTAGAAAAATACAACAAAAACGAGATTATACCTTCCTATATAAAAAAATATTATTCTTTGTTTTACAAATTTCTGGAGTACACTTAAGAGTTCTAAAAATCATTTGTGATTGTTGCACAATTGGGTTATTTGATCATTGTATCCTGGAAGTGATTGTTACTACACCAAAAAAGACCTTTTGCAGCGGCCAAAAAATGCTGCGATAGACTTTTTGCAGCGTTTTAACGTATGTTGCAAAGGTTGGTGTTGCCGTTGAGGAAAGACTTTTTGCAGCATTTATTCACCGTTGCGAAAACCACCTTTTGCAGCGTTTTTTAAACGTTGCGATAGACCCCCTTTTGCAGCGTTTTTTAAACGTTGCGATAGACCCCCTTG
The DNA here is from genome assembly GCA_019097785.1 of Fraxinus excelsior. Classification (NCBI taxonomy): domain Eukaryota; kingdom Viridiplantae; phylum Streptophyta; class Magnoliopsida; order Lamiales; family Oleaceae; genus Fraxinus; species Fraxinus excelsior. The sequence continues at coordinate 17,314,865 of CM032641.1, read as the reverse complement.
CGATAGACCCCCTTTTGCAGCATTTTTCTAACGTTGTGGTAGACCCCCTTTTGCAGCGTTTTTCAAACGTTGCGGTAGACCGTTTTGTAGCGTTTTTTAAACATTGCGATAGACCCCCTTTTGCAGCATTTTTTAAACGTTGCCGTAGACCTTTTTTTTATAATACAATTATATATGGTAATTGACCGCCAAAATTGAAAATGGCACTTTGTGAACAAATTTTGGAATTGCATAAAAATTGATAATTTCATTATAAATTGTTGAATCAATACAACATTAGAATGTGTTACAACATAACCTATCTAGTTGAACTTGAACCAATTCATGGTTATGCTTACACTTACAAAATTAATGAACAACAAAAAGATGGACCAAAAATAGAACAGCTGAAATTACATGCAGATCTAACATACCACATCAATTGGAACAAACACGGCTTGTGAACAAAGAGATCCTAACATCCCAGCCATTCCATTTGCTATAGCCACCTGTGTAGTCTCTAGCCACCTGTGTAGGCTCTGATAATTTGAATGGTTCCATCATCTTGAAAGAAGCCACTTTTGTAGTCTCTAACGCAGTGAGAAATATAATTCTAGCAGGTATTGCTCCAGTAACGACTGTGCCGAAACCTCTATATAAATCGAGAATTTTATCTTTTTTAGTAGACCTTTGATGACGGAAAATGCATTTCTTTCTATAGCATCATGTGACCTCTAAGTTGATGGCTGTGTTTGTCAACATAAATCTGAGATCTCATAATTGAAAACAAGAAAATGGAACATGAATTGATAATTTCTTCTTCTGATTCAAAGGCTCCTAAGCCGAGCTGCCCATATATCAAGAGAAGGGAAAGAGGCGCTTGAAATTCATAATCAAGTTAGAAGGACACAATAATAGGATAAAGAACAAGTAGCTGCTACCACAAAATTTTAGAACACAACACCCAGAATAAGTTTAAATTCATACCATTGCAAAAGCAAAAAAACAACTCCAGCACAAGAAATTATTAAAACTTTTAGAATCGTGTATAAACCCCGAGAAAATTGAAAGCAAACTATAATAAAAAATTGAAAAACAAAGTTAAGGTTTCATGAAGAACTAAGGCTTATTCAATTCCAGATCACCACTGCACTCTGCAATCTACCCGAAGAGAAATGATAAGATATAGTAGTTCAGCTCACCGATTTAACTTACTAAATACTGGCATTTTAAACAAAAACAAAACCAAGCACAACAGCTGGATAAGGAGATTCTTAAGCCTTGCCACCAGTGGTCACTTATTTATTAGCTATCAAGACCATTTATTTCATCCATATTGAAGGTTGTCCTATTTTTTTCTTCAAAATTTCATCTTTAGCTATACTCATGAAGTTTAAAAATAGTGTTGTCGTGTTTTAACTAATTAACCTCACACCCATTAAACGTAGCACATGCACATACCCCGAGGTGAAACGCAGTTCCTCGAAGTCGACAATCTTCAGCCAGCACTTTGGTAGCTTCTAAGGCTTCCTGCATACTGGCTCCAGATGCAATCACAGCACAGACAATAGCACCAGCAGATGAACCGGCTAATGGTGTTGTCTCCTGTGTCAGAAACAAATACTGAAGTAAAAAAATGAACGATTATTTCTGCATCAGAAATGCCCAGTAATATGGAAAGGCCCCTCACTAAAAATATAGAAGAAAAGGGCCTTCTGTACGAGAAGAATACTGGAAAAAGATAAGTTTCTTGTCATCTATATTCAGAACTACTACATATATATAATTACATCTCACAATGCAAACAGTAAAAACCCTGAAGAAATTACGCAGCCTCGTCTGGCATTCAAAAGAACTATTTCTGATCACCAAAACATACCAGTGATATACAATGGCAAGAATTTCCAACATATAAGCATGGAAATACCAGCAAAGCAATTATAAGCCAAAACCAACAAGGTTTTTTAATCAGTCAATCAAAGATTGAAGTTTTGATCTTTTGTTGGGGGTATCTCAGATGCTGCAAGACTGCAAGTGCAATACTTTAACCAGTTCTTCAGAATGTCAAGATCAATGCTCTAACTACGAAGCTTCAATTCAAAACATGAAATTATTGTGTAAAAGGGAGAAAAGATTGTCAGAATAAAGTAAGCTACTCTAAATTGTTAATGTTGTATTATCTTACTTCTCCCAAAAATGGTCATACGATTGGTTCAGATTCCATTTCATTCACAATCAATAAAATAGAATTCATTGCTAATAAAAAATCTCGACAAAATCTTAGTATTTACATGAAAAATTTGATAATAGTAAAACATATTTCTCAGTCAATAAATAAATACAAGCGTATAAATTAGTGTCAGAAAGGCCAAAAATGAGAAGAATTGAATCAAATTACCTTGATATAACCCTTCTCAATTAGAAAACTGTGGAGTAGTAACTATATCATTCATTCACTAGCCTTCTAATTCTGTCCATATTGGGAGACATGTACTTAATAATTGCTGCCAAAACACTCACAGGAGCCAACCAATAAGCTCTCATACCAATTTGTAGGATTAGAAATCATCTTGCAATCAAACCAATATTAATAAGTTAGTTTCTATCAAAATAAAGGCAAGGATTAAACTACTATAATAAAGAAATGGAACTTCCCTTTTGAATCCAAACATTTGCAGCAAGAATGGATGAATCAATACATTCCACATTCCTCCTAAACATCACACTCCATGGGAGAAGAGATAAATGGGGATATTTTCGTTCAACACAGATAAATTGATGCTTCACTGATTCCATGAACTGTCACTAACAAAAGTCTAAGCCATTGTTTGGTGACTCTAAAAAATCTTATTAAAATCTAAGTCAGAGACAATTAAATCTGATTTTAATCGTTACCAAACATAGGCTAAATAAACCTGAGAGAAGTTCTATCTCTTTAAAAATTTGATTCCAACAGAGTTTTTTGTTCTACCATAAGAAACTCCTTTCGGGCAAGTTATAGAGCAAAAGGGCAAAATAGGAGAAATCAAAGGCATTACTTGATCTCAAAGCTACAACAATACATGTGAATAAATGTTCCATGTACCAACAGACCAATCAATTTTTCTGAATAGTTCATTAGCTAAAATCTTGTTCATTATTTGGTAAAGTTCTTAGCAATAGTGCGTACCAAACATTCACTCGAAGGATATACAAGAATATCAATATTTATCACTTTTCTTGATTAAAATTGTTGCCTAAATGCTAAATGAGAGTGGCACGGTAGTTATCAGTTAAACAAACAAATCTCCACTTCAATTAAATTCCAAGAGCAATTATATAAAACCACAAAACAATAAAATCCCAAATTGAGAGGACACATGATAAAAATTTTAACTTTGAATAAAGTTAAACAACAATTACCTACATGCTTTTTATCCTTCCTAAAACAAGTTTCTTAAGCAAACCTGGAAATTTCTTCAGGCATTTGGAAGCCAAAGTTTGGCATTAACAGTTTTGGAAGCTAAGTGACCAAAACACTAGGGGATGGGAAGATCCAAAAGCTCCCTTGGTGCCTTATCAATGAAATTCCATACAGTAGTTAATCATAAAAGTTCTCATATCTGCTTTGAATAGCCATGGCTTAACTCACTGCACAAAATTAAACTTTCTAAAGTTATCTCTATTGCTATATAATCTTCGGCACACTCGGATCTACCCTTCCAACACCATTGAACACAACACACAGAAAACACCAAGTGACTCCCGAACATAAATTTCCAACTCAGTCACAAGACCATCGCACAGTCACAAACTGTTATCACAGGCCATGTTCCAGCATAATAAAATATAAACAAAATAGGCAAAGATGAATTTGCGAAACATAAACGGTCGCACAAGAATTTTACAGATTAATAGTGAAAATAGAAGGCGTTTTGCTTTCATCTCCTCTTTTTGCTCCTCTAAATTGAAGTCCAAAACCACCCAAAAAAGGGCAATGCCACCACCAAAAACTGCCTTGCTGGTGTTGAAACGGAGTCCGAGATTCTTGATTTTGAAGGTTTTGGGTTTGCAGTAAAAGAGAAGACTTTGGGTTTTGGGAGGGCAAGGAAGTGGCGGTTATGGCTGAGGGGAGGCAGAGTGCGGGGGTTGAATGGTGGTGGGAGAGGAAATTGATTGGTTCCGGATTGTGTGGGTTTGAGAGAAAAGAAGCCATTTTCATTTTTGGAGAGAAATGAATGAATGGAGTTATGGAGGGAGGGAGGTGTGAACAAGGATAGGATTTGGGTTAATTTCAGAGTTTTAGTAATGTTTTCAAACGTTGCGAAACTAAGACCTTTAGCAACGTTTGAAAAACGTTGCAAAAAGTGACATTTTGCAACGTTTAACAAATGTTGCAAAAAGTTAAGCTATTGAAATTTTTTGCAACATTTATCAAACGTTGCGAAAAGTAAAACATTCCGCAATACGCAATAAACGTTGCAAAATGTGGTCTATTGCAACATTTTTCTAAAAACGTTGCCAAAATTCATTTATATTAACCAATGGCAACATTCACTTATTAAAATGTTGTCAAAAGACCCTTTTACCAACATTTATCAATAAATGTTGCCTTCGTAATGTTGCAAAAGGCTTTTTTTTGTAACACTAAGATCCTTTTGCAACAAAGCCTTTTTTGGGAAGGTCTTGGAGTTAGGATTCAAATAATTTTACGGATCTCGATTTGGACTTTTCTACAAAGAGTAATGGGTGTTTTACTTCACAATGGTCATTCAGCCTTTCTACCCGAGAATTGAAGAAGCTTTTCATCTTCCAAGATTCATTGAAGACTAAATTTTATTTTTTTCATTGCATACATGAATTTGTAACTTAGATTCATTCATTTACATTTTTTTTGTTTGTTTTAGTATTCCAAGACTCAACTATAAAAGGCACCCTATATAACTCATGAAGGCATTCAAGTTTGAAATAATATTCAAGTTCATTTGAGAAGTGTTAAACTTTCTCCTCTTAACTTTATATATCTTGGTGGACTCCGAGAGTGGTGAGTTATTCTAGCCATGTATCCCTTGTCAGACTCCTTTGGGTGGTGATGATCTGTATCCCGTGGTGTTTGCTTGGGTGGTGAGCTATTTTATCCCCTTTAATTGGATTTCTTCATTTTTCATTCTTTCAACCCAGTATCAAATGTAGCTACTTGTAGAACCACTGATGCTTTGTATGATTTTTTTGGTTATGAATTATATTTGAGTTCTGATTCTTTACAGCTTGTTTTTCCTTTTCCGCACAATTAATATTATGTATTTAAAGGGGGAAATATTTGTTTTCCATTTTCCGCCTCATGTTCTTGATTGTTAACTAGCTATTGCTTTATTTTAAGTTCTGCCACTTTTTTTTTGAGTTTTGGTCATTTTTTATAGTGTTTGTCACTATTTTCTATTACTTTTTTTTACTAACAAAATCATTTTTTTTTTTATAAAAGTAAGATTGTGTCACACTGTTACTTACTTAATTTTATACATTACCATCTAGGGATGTCAAAGTCGCTCATCAATTTTATAAAAGTGACATTGTGTTACTTTTTAAAATTTTGTTACTTTTTTTAGTTTTTTGTCACTTTTTAAGAAGATAAAAAAATTGAAATAATGTATCATATTTTCCTAATATAATCAGCATGTGGATTGGAATGAACATGTTGATTATTTTAAGAACATGATTACGGTGCTGCACAAATGAATGATACTATTTTTGTATTTGTCACTTTTTTAAGTTTGTCACTTTTTTGAGTTTGCGTCACTTTTTTAAAAAAAGTGACAATTTATATAAAAAAAAAGTGACATTATGTCACTTTTTTACTTTACACTTATTTTTTTTTAATTTGTCACTTTTTTTTATTGTCGGTCACTTTTTTAATTTGTATAACTTTTAATTTATGCCACTTTTTTGAATTCGTCACTTTTATTAAAAGTTGTCACTTTTTTTTTTAGTCATCTTCTGATTTCTATCAATTTTTTTAGTGTTTGTCACCTTGTTTGAGTTCGTGTCACTTTTTTTTGAGTGTCATTTTTTTTTTAGTTTTGTTACCTTTTTTGAGTGACATTGTGTCACTTTTTTATTTTACACAGTATTTTTTATTTCCTAAAAATATTTTATATGATTTTTCAAAACATCCCTAATTTTAAAGGAATTTTTGTAAGTACGCCTAAAAAATAAGGGTTTACAAACACAAGTGGCTGAATGAGTTCGAGGGGAATTGAAATTGAGCAAATTATGTTGGAATTGGGCTCCTCATTGAACAAAACAATTGACGGATTATGGCAATCAAGAGAGAGCAGAAATTAAGAAACATGTGTAGGCTTAAAAAGAAAAAGAAAAAAAAATAGACCAAAAATAGAGGAAAGTCGAGAGACGCAGACAGGCAGAGCATAATTGGAAAATAATTTTAGATTTCTTTGTGCAATAATTCACCAATAATTGTGCAAGAAATTTGAAAATTAAACACTTTGCGTTAATTTATCGGTGATGTCGTTCCACTTTTATTTGTTTAATTCCAACATTATGCTAGGCTAGATTATTTTTGTGCTAAGTTTTCTATTAACCTTATATTATAAAATTTTAATTTTTGAATTTTGTTTTTGACATTAAAGCATGTTTTTTATTTTGAAATTATGATGAGCTTTTTACTTTCTCTACAACTTCTCGATCACTTATGGTATGAATCTTGTGACTTGTTATATTTTTGTGAGATTGAAAATAAGTTGAATATAGTCATAATTATCATAGAGTCCGATAGGAGATATAATATGCTATACTTTACGTATCCATAAATCCTTAATGTATTCTTATATGTTTACATCCGCCATAAAAATATAGTCGGGTCACATGTAAGGATAAGTTTAATTCTACTTGAAAGAGATTGTTAAATAATTTAGCAATATTGATCTTCATAATTGAATCGTGTTGTCAAGTCATAGGGTTAGGGTTAAAGGAAATTGATACAAAGGGATTCGGTATCCTGGTGCGCCTTTTATCATTTTTTCTGTTGACGTAAGAACTCGCAGCCGCTATCCGTGAGTGCGCACTGGGTAAACCTCACTTCATGTGCATTAGCCCGCAAACCACACATGAGAAATAAACCGTATTAGGCAAGCTCGGTGCGACTGACTCAACTGAGAAAGTGTTGACAGGGGAGTCGAACTCGTGGCCTTCAGTCTCCGCGTTTACCTGCTCCACTAACTTAGCCACCCCCGAAGTGGTTTGTTTTTTATCATTTTTAATCACATCTTTACATTGAATTCAAGAAATTTAGATCTTGCGTAGATAAATGAATTATTTAATTACAATTTAGTATAGAAAAAATCACAATTTTCATTGTTTCGACTATGGCTTAGTTTATTTGAATTTGAACTAGCACAATTTTCGTGGGGTATGATACTTCGACTCAAAATTCATTTTGCTACTTGTTAACGAACCATGCACTTATGATATTTCAATCAAACAATTTTTTCGTGATAGGTATTGGGAGCAGCATCAATGGCAGTTAATACTGGAAAATACCCCGGTCAGTTGAAAGATGATGTTGCATCTCCCGACTAGACAACTATAGCTGGCATTCATGAGTTGGAGAAGGCTGGTTTTCGAGGAATTTTAACGAACACAATTGTTGTTTCCAGCAAGCGCAGTGAGGACTTTCTAACAACTAGTTTTTATTAGAATTGCGTAGTAATCCTCTTTGTTGTGTGTATTAAATCGCACGTGCATGGGCACTTATGTATTCTGTGATCGGCGAAATACTGATGATGATCTTCATCTTCAACCTCTTTAAGTGGAATTCTTGAACATTTTAATATCTCCGATGTTATTCGCTAAAGGATGTTGGTCATCCATTACATTCAACCATTTCCCTAGTGGTGGCAATGGGCCGAGCCGAGCCGGCTCGGCCCATGCCAAGACGAGCTCGGCTCGTGGGATTTTGGGCGAGCTCGCCCAAACGAGCCGAGCGGCTCGGCTCTTTTTTTTTTTTTTTTAATTTTAAATACACATAACACACTAGTTTAATTGTAAAAGATATATATATATACACATTTTGTGATTAATTTCTAAATATACATTTTCAAAAAAATAAGAACAAAAATTATTTTGTTGAGTTACTAAGTTACTTGAGTAATAATGTAATATGTTTTTTGTTTACCATTTTATACTTAAACTTAAAAATAATATATATGTAAAGTATAAACACATTTTATAAACCATTTTTTAAATATACATTTTTCAAAACATTTTTATTTTTTATAAATAAAAAAATAAAGATAGACCCTCCTCCTTTATCCGGGCTTGGGACCGGCTACTTCAATTTTTAGTAGGCGGAGTTAAAAATTGTACACGAACAACTTGTTACGTGTACAATTTTTTAAAAAATATTATAAATGTATGAAAATTAAATTTTGTGATGATTATGATGAAATTAAATATCACTTACTTGGTTATAGGCAATTTCGGCATATTTATCTTGAATTCGATAATTAGCGTCTTCCCAATCTTTCACGCACATTAACGCTTCCAAAATATCTTCTTTGAGTCGACTCCTGATCTCAGAGAGAACCCTCTTCCCTGCACTAAAAGCAGACTCCGAAGCTACAGTGCTAACAGGAGGTGTTAGTAGATCTTTTGCCATTGCAGAAACTACTGGCCATCGACGTTCATTATCTCGCCAAAATTTAATTACCTCTTCTGAATTTTTCTTAACTTCTTTGTTAGTAGGCAAAGTATGACGAAAGTAATCAATTAATTCAGATGGCAACGCATTTGAACTATTACTCGAAGTTTGAGTACATGCAGTAGATGACAAACTACTACTACTACCACCAGATGAACCACATGCATATGCAAATGAATTAAATCTATATGAGTTCATGCTTTCGAATAAATCTAAAATTACATCGTCGTCATCCGTTGGATTAGTGGGAGGAGTAGATGTAGGTACACGAGTAATATGTGTACCCATTCGTGAAGCATATAATTCGTACATTTCACGTAATGTTTCTTCCAAATTCCTATAAGTAATAGGTGTACTAAAAGTTAAAGAATTTGAAATTTTATCAATTACAAATTTAGTACCCGATAAATTAAATCGGGGGTCCATGATGCATGCTAAAGGAAATAACATAGGTAATTCTTCCCAATATTTTCTGAATTTTAATTCCATGGAATATATAACTGCATGAAAATCGGGGTCATTTTGAAATCTTTTAAAAGTCTTAGCAATTGCATAAAGACGTTCAAGAACCATACAACTTGTAGGATAATAAACGCCACACAATATATTTGTAGAATCATAAAACGTGGACAAAAAATGTTTTATTTTAAGAACTATATTCCAATCGGTTTCATTCAAAATAGTTTCGTCTTCATCTCTAACATGCCTATTGTTATAAAATTCAGTAATTAAATGTTCGAAATCTTCACATGATTTTAATAATAAGTAAGTGGAATTCCATCTATGGCCTACGTCAGTAATAAATGTTTTTGTATTTGTCATTCCATTTTCTGAACAAAATTCTTCAAATACTTGTTTTCGACTAGGTGTAATCGTGATATATATAAGTGCACTCCTAATTCGGTCAATTTCATCCTTAACATGTTTTAAACCGTCTTGTACTACTAAATTAAAAATATGACATACACATCGAATATGAAATAAATAACCACCAAAATCGGGTTGAAGTACTCTATGCAATTTATCGATAACAACTTTATTTACGGTAGCATTGTCGAAAGTAAAAGAACGAATTTTGCTCTCGCATTTATACTCTTTAACTATATTTATGATAGCATTAAATATAGTTTGGGCGTTGTGTGGGTACTCAACAATTTTAAAAGTAATAATTGTTTTATGCATAACCCAAAGTGGGTCTATATAGTATGCAGTTGCAGCAATGTAACCTCTCTTATTAATCCCTTCTCACATATCAGAAGTTAAAGATATCACACCCCCATATTTCTCTAAATCATTTATCAATAGTTGTTTTGCATGAAGAAAATATTTAATTGTATCAGCACGGAGAGTATTTCGACTTACCCCAACGTACCTCGACTGAAGATATGTTTTGACGTAGTTCACAAAATGTTGGTTGTCCGCTATTGCTAGTGGCAACTCAGACGCGGCAACAAACTTCACCATTCCAGTTCGAGCTTCCTCCTCTGAATACATCCATATAGAAAGTGGCGTAGTACCACTGGCGCATGGAGAACCAAACTGTAGTTGAGTTTGACCAGCTGGAAGAAACCCATGTTTGGTCACACATGCTTTGTAGTGACGATTGAGGTGGGTAGTTCCAATGCCTCTTTGCCATGCCAGTCGTTGTTGGCAGTATTTACATACTGCTTTGGTTTCGGGGATTCCATCGACCAAACGACCGGTTTGAACCAATTTAAAATGGTACCAACATTTTGCCTTGTTCTTCCCCTTTCTTTTCCCTCTTGCATCGAGAATATTTGACGTAGGCTCTTCATTTTGTTCCAAATCAATTGGAACACTAGGATCAACATCAATGTCATCCAAATCAATTGGACGACTACCTTCATGAACGTCGTAATCTTCAATATTTTCTGGAATTGGTAATTCATTGAGACTGGAGAATTCATTCCCAAATTGATTTTGGGCAGGTGTTTGTATTTCGTTCTCCATTCCGAACAAGTTTTCAACAAATGATCGTGAATCCATTTGTTAAGAATAATAGAAATTGAATATAGAAATGTAGAAGATGATTATAGAATGAATGAATGATATTGTTGATAAATAAATGGAGATTTGAGAATGTAAATTGTATAGAGTAGAGAATGAGAAAATATAGATTGATATTGGTGGAAAAAAAAAGTTTGATTTAGGTGGATATTTATAGAAAAAATAAATAAATAAATTCGAGGACCAAAACGGTTCTGGTCAATAAATTCAGTGACAAAAACGGTCACTGAATAGTTGAATTTATTCAGTGACCAGAACGGTCACTGAATTTGTCATTTCCATTTTATTTATTTATTTTTTTTAAAAAAATTTGTGGACGAGCCACGGCTCGTGGCTCGTAATTTTTTTTTTTATATAACCCACAAGCCGGCTCGTCTACAGTGCTCGGCTCGTCACCCGTTTGGGCGAGCTCGGCTCATGCTCGGGCTCGTTTTTTACGAGCCCGAGCGGCTCGTGGGCGTGAATAGTACGAGCCGAGCGGGCGAGCCGCTCGGCTCAATTGCCACCTCTACATTTCCCAATTTATGTATGATTTCTTTATCACAGTTGATGCAAACTGCACAGATTTTTCCACTCTTAATAATTCAAGTACTCGTCCACTAGACAAATATGACACTTTTCCGACACACAATGAACAAAGCGTTTTCAACGGTACTCTTGATTTTCTTTCTGATAACTATGGTGTTGTAAATGAAATCTTTTGGGCAATGCAATTAATCTAACATCTTGAGGGCGTAATCTGTCTTCAGATTCTTAGCATTCAAAATATGAATTCAAGAACTTACTACCATTGTTTTCAATCTCTATCATTAGATAAACATTTGTTATAACACTGCTTTGATAGATTTGAATTATACGAATGAATTAATATTTTCTCGAGCCCAAACTACGTTATTTAATGCGGGTACAAAACTAGCCCAATGTTGATATACTTTCAGTCGCTTAACAATATCTATAAAAATGTAGCTCAAAATCGAAGTTAATACATATATTACTTTAGTCCCTCAACTTTTTAAAAAAATAAAATATGGCATGTAAAATAATTAAATTCTATTCTAAAAATTTTCGGGGTGTTACAATATCAAGACGATCACAAGAGACAGGCAAAAGATGTACATCCAATGAATTCAACAAATTCTGTGAAGATGAAAAAATGGAGCATCAACTCACCATTAGATACAAACCTGAACAAGAGTGGTCTATTAGAAAGAAAGAACAGAACCGTAATGGATATGGCAAGAGCTATCTCATGGAGAATGGTCTTCCAAAAACTTTCTAAGCAGAAGTAGTAAGCACAACAATCTTACCTACTGAATAGATATCCAACCAAAGTAGTGCGAGACAAAATACCAATCTAAGCATGGAGAGGATGAAAACAATCGGCAAAGCATCTTAGTGTTTGCGATTGCATATGCCATATACATGTTCCGCAAGAGAAAAGAACAAGCTAGATAAAAAGATGGAGAAATGAACCTTCTAAGTCTGTAGCACTTAATCAAAAGGCTGTCGAGTTTATAGTTCGAGAACAAATAAACTAACTATCAATCCGGACATAAAGTTTGATAAAGTTGCCACCTACAATTGGGAGATTGACCAAGTTGAAGAAAAGTTGTCACCGTCTTATCACAACCACAAAAATAAGAGGGTGATGAAAATGGAAAAAACCTACCAGAGTCACCACAAGAAGCAATGGTTGAAAGAACACTTGACTCACCATAACATTCTCCAAGAAAAGTACGACCCTTATCAGAAATATACCAAAAATAGAACTTGATGATGGTAGAACTAGAAAACTATGAAGCAACTTGAAGACAACCATAATGGATAAAAGCAATGGATGGAGAAATAAAGATTATCGAGAAAAATGACACTTGGGGACTTATAGATCTTCCTCGTGACAAAGATGTCATAGGAGTTAAGTGGGTTTAAAAGATAAAAATTAACTTTGATGGTTCAATACAAAACCACAAAGCAACTTTGGTTGCAAAAGGATACTCACAATATTTTAGCATCAACTATGATGAGATATTTGTCTCAGTTGTGTATCTCGACACTATAAGAGCATTGATAGCACTAACTGCATAGAAGAAGTGGAAGATTAATTACTAACTAGATGTCACAATGAATATATTGAAGAAGAAAGTTGTATAGAGAAATGATAATAGTACATTTATTACATTTTCACCCATTAATATTTGTGTTTCCATGATTATTTGACGTCTAAATGCACTAAGTACTTCTATATCTTGGTTTAGGTTGCAAATGGGTGAAAATGGTAGAAAATGAAGAAATAAGTGAAAAAGAATCAAAATGGAAGAAAGTGAAAGTTCAGGAACTGCAGAGCAAATATTCTAAACTTGTTTCCAACCTTGTGATGATGATTCGAGAGCATTAGAGGTCAATTAGATGAAGAAATGAGTCAAAGGGATGAAATATAACCAAAACATGATCACAAATCAGCTTTCAAGCTGAAAAGTTTTGCACCGATTTTTAGCCTCATATTAAGACCAATTTTTGACACTGGAAATGATCGAATTTGACAATGGTCTCTGAAGCAAAGTTGTATCACTTTGAGTTAGCTTTGTAACACGACTTGAATCAGTGGAATAGGACATCAAGAGAGAACGTTGTGACCTAAACAAGCTACAAGGGGCGAGCCCTCGCCTGCAGAAGAGGCGCGCACCTCACACCAAGAATTTCTCGACTGAGGCTGCCCAACTCCTTAAGGCGTGCACCCTAGCTTACACTAGGCATGCACCTCAAGCCAAAATGTGAAATTTCTCATGTTTCCTTGTTTGATTGAAATACGTATGGAAACCTAATTTTCAACCATATTTAAGCCCCAAAACGTTCCAGAACGCCCACCATTCATCTCCTATCAGTTTTCTCTCTAGTTTGACTCAAGAACTCCATGAAAAACGAAATCTATTGGTGAAGCTTGGAAGGAACTCGATTGGTTTTGAAAATTTCATCGTTTCGTCACCGATATAATGTGTTTTTATTGATTAAACAATTCTAAAATTTAGATTTCCTTAAATTATTTTGTTTTGAAATTGGTTTAACCTTTATTAAATTTGTTATGGATTCAGTCATGCTTTTTCCATTGATTAATTAAAATAGTTGTTAAGTTTCAATTCCATGAACCTATGTTGAGATTAATTTAACTTTTACTAAATTATTCATAGATTTAGTCACGCTCTTTCTATTGAATGATTGAACTAAGTGTTGAATTTTTATCTCAATTATTTTATTGGTGCGATTCAATTACTGCTTTATGCTAGAAGTATATGGTCGATCTTTGAATCTGATTTCAATGAATAATGTGAAATTATGCTATAGGAAATCTATATTTTGGAATTACCATAGAATTGATCAAATATTGTATGCCAAATTTTCCGGTTAAAGTATTAGGATAAAGATCTCTAATTGAGTAATATAAATGGGTGATGTACTTTGATTGATCCAAACCAGTCGAGGAAATTCTGGCACTTCACTATTTTCGACATTGTCACTTGAATCCAATTTAATTCGATAAACTAAATTTACACAATTTGCAAGAGAAATCCCTAGTTTTTGATCATTTGAGTATTTTTCTATCTCCCTGTGAATACAACACCTCAAAGCTACACTACAACTACCGCGTTATTCTTTGGGCGTAATCAAGAAACCTCAAAGGTTTGTGGTATAATGTCAAGATGAGAAAATACTCAAACTAAAGAAAACATTATAAGGGTTAAAGTAGCTCCATGAGCTTGGTACAAAAGAATCGACTGCTTCATTGAATAAAGGTTAAGGATGAGCAAAAATGAACAAACTCTATACACCAAGAACGAAGGTATAGACAATACATACAATATCTCTCTATATGTTGATGACATAGTTGTCAGACCCGACCCGGACTAGGGATGTCAACGAGCCGAGCCGAGCTCGAGCCGAAAAAAAAAAGCTCGGGCTCGGCTCTGGCTTTTTTGTTCCGAGCTATTTTTGGCTCGAGTCGAGCCTGATAAAAAAAAATAAGGCTCGGTCCGAGCTTTTGGTTCGAGCCTTAGCGGGCCGAGCCCAGGTCAGCTCGTTTTTTTTTTATTTTTTTTAATGTCAAATAATTTAAAATTTGTACGATTTATATGTATTATAAATTAAATAAAAAAGTTCGGGCTCAACTCGAGCTTTTTTGGGCCCGAGCCGAGCCCAGCAAAGCCTGGCCAAAAAAATGAGGCTCGGCCCTAGCCTTGGCTCGTTATAACCGAGCCCGAGCCGGCGAGCTTTTTTGCCATCCCTAACCCGGATATTAACTCAAAAAATGCAGTGGGTCAGTGAGTCAATGGTTGGGCCGGTGACCCGGTGGTTGGACCAGCGGGTCAATGCTTGTTAAGTATATTATTATATTTTTATTGAATAATAAAATTTTGACATCAAGTGAGAGCCAATAGAATCTATAGAGATTGTTTTGGGGTGTGGAAACATCATAAAATAGATTGATAAAGCCTGGTGCCATCCACACTTCAAATTTCTAAGATAGAAAAAGTGATTTGTTCAAAATCAGTTGTAACAAGGGCTTAATATACCTGGAAGAACAAGTAGTCTTTGGACTAATGCTAGTTTCAATTACACTATGATGACAATTCATTTAGCATCTACAGATGATCAGGAAATTCACACAGAATGAACGAAGACTAAATTGTCTTAAATTCCACCATGTTAACAGGCAATGATGCTAACCTCTTCTTCACATTGATGCACCAGCTGCTGCAGAGGCCATCACCATCCATACCACAGCTCTCTAATTAGTAATTACTACACACATAATCTACATGCACCAACTGCCGCAATCTCCAATAATTTAAGTATGAGAGAAGGAAAGCAAGATAACATTCTCCGTGACTTTGTAATAAGTACTGGATACCCGATACTGGCTTCTTTACTTCTTTCTATTTGTTTTTATTTCTAGTTTCCACACCCAAAACAAAATCAGTACAACTAATTATTCAACGGTCATCAATCATCATAGTGGGTTTTCCTCAAGAGTTCCAAAATTTTCACATTCAAAATTGGTATGTTTGTATGTTCTGATTCAGACGAAAAAAGAGAAAATACATGTAAATATTTGACTTACATCTTCTTCTTCCATCATATACAACTTGAAATTCAAACTTTGGATTCTTGGGAGGCTTCGATTTCTTCCTGCCGCGGCGTCGATTTCTATTGGAATGAGGAAGTGCGTTTTGCCTTGTCGGTTTTTAGGAATTAGGGTCTTCTTCTTTTTTTGTACACTTGGACCGGCCGGGTTCCATGGATTTTTGGCCACCGGTTTAGTGGAAACCCGCCGGTTCAACTGGGTTGTTAGCGGGCTGACTGCATAGTGGAAAAATAGGGTGGCTCGGACCGGACCATGGTCCGGTTTGGAGGGTTCCAGGTCGAACCGGCTAGTCCGGTCCAGGTTTAATAACTATGGTTGATGATCTCATTTATAGAGGAAACAACGAAAAGATGATTGAGATTTTAAGGAATATATGCTAAAAACATTTATGATGACTAAATTGATGCATTACCTTTTCAGGAACAAGTTAATTCAATAGGAAGATCTTATTCACTTTACAAAAGAAGTATATTACTAGTCTTACAAAAACGTTCAAGTTGCAAAACTAGAGCATCATCCCTAGCCATCAACAAACCACTTGGAAAAGAAAATACTCCAAAAGCAGACAACTGACAATTCCGAAGTCTTCATGGAAGTTTAGTCTATCTCACAGCTTCAAGACCAAACATTATATATACATTTAACCTACTTTCAAGATTGATGCAAAATCAAGGTGAAGTTCATTATGGACAAAAAAGGCCTTTTGCAATGATCAAAAAACCTTGTCAAAGATCTTTTGCAACGAACGTATGTTACAAATCGAGGTGTTGTCATAAAGTAAAGATACGACAACATTGGAAAACGTTGCGGAAGAAGTTTCGACTACGTTTTCGTTTAAAAAACTTTGCCGTAGATAGATATGACAACGTTTAAAAAACGTTGCGAAAGACTGACGTTGCGAAAGACAGTCTTTCGTAACGTTTTTTAAACGTTGTCATATCTATCTACGGCAACGTTTATAAAATGTTGCCGTAGATCTTTTTGCATTTTTTTTAAAATTTAAATTTTTTTATTTGTATAGTTTCACAATGTTTTATAAAACGTTGCCGTATATCTTTTTACATTTTTTATAAATTTTAAATTTTTTTATTTGTATAGTGATTTACATAAATCAACCATAAAACATGAGACAACAATATCAAATAACTTCAATAATCATTATTAATTGAACTGCAAAATGTAACAATATCTGTATAAAATCTAGATCCAAAATTTTGAAGTACCTAAAAATCCTTTACATTTTCAATTAAAAAGAAAAAAGAAACTACCACAAATCCTAAGCAGTAAAATAACCCCATTGGCCTTGAATACACACCAGCTAGAACCAGTCCTGCCCATGATCTTCACGACAATGGCATGCTTGATCTGTGAATCCATTCTGCAAGAGTACAGTTCCAACAGTTCAAATCCACATTTCAACACAGAAACAAGATAATGTTCTCAAACAGATTTCGCAAAGCTATACACAAAAACCTATCAGGTAATAACATTGAGTTGCCTAAAATTAGCAAAAGTAATCAATTCTTCATCACATCTATTGAATGAACAATCAGCATTCTTCTTCATTATATATGAAAAGTAGACTAGTTGATTGTACTGTAGCATCTAATCTTCCAGCTAAACAATCTCCTTGTGCTCATCCTGGCTTTGATTCCTATCTTGCTTAGATACAGAAACCTTAGTGCCGCATATTTGTTGTGTTTAGGTACTTTTTACAGATCAGAGACACTGAAAACATAGATTTTGATTGCACACATCTAATTAAAAACAAAAACAAATTAAAGGGCGAGTAATAAAAATATTTTGCTGCATTCTTGATTATTAAATCAAAATTTCCAAGTCTTCCTCAAACAAATAAAATGGACTAGCAGCAAATAAATAAATATGGACAGTCAAAATAATATAAAAAGTTCAAAAAAGAACCATCAATGACGCAAAGATTCAGAAAAACTACAATCTTTCAATAAACGAACTTATTTATGTACATTATGAGGATCGATGAAGTTTATAACACTCCTATAGTGGGAAAGAAAAACAAAAACAAATTAGTCAAGGCCGAAACAAGAATAATTTTCAAAATCCATGTTCAGAACAACTAAAAACTACCATAACTCGAAAAAAAAAATTAGAAAATGATTGATATTTTAGAAGTTTACTATAAAAAATATAGTGAAGTATAAAACAAAATTGAGGTATGTGGTTCTACATGAACTGGTTGGGTAAAACAACTGTGGCGAGGTTTCAAACAAATTATGGATTTGGGGCTTCAAATATTAGAGACTCACCAGTTGAAATTGTTGATATGAATCGATTCGTATTTCGTTCTTTCAGAGAGGGAGAGTGAAGATGTAGGAGGAGACGATTCCGGCAATTTTCACAGTTTCAAGTTGCTAGTTTTCTAGGTTGATTTCAGCCGTATTACTGGATGATTTTGGGAGATGTTGGGTGGAAATTGTAGATGTTAAGAGCAATCCGTTGTGACCAATGTCCAGTGGTTTTGGTGGCCGAACGGTGGCGGAAAACGGATTCAACTGCTCTAAAGAGTAGATTAAAATAGAAGTGGAAGCAAAAGGTAGAAAGAAACCATGCAAGGAGAGGAATGAGGGAGGCGTGAATTAGGGTTAGGGTTATTTTTGGTTCCTATATATAATTTAATTTGGGAAAAAGGTTAAAAAGTTTTTGCAACGTTTAGAAAACTTTGCCAAAAGAGAACTTTTCGTAACGTTCAAAAAATGTTGTCAAAAGTGAACTTTTTAAAAAAGTACAAATTTTTTTGCAACGTTTAATAAACGTTCCAGAAAGTGACTTTGCAACATTTAATAAATGTTGCAAAAAGTTAATCTATTGAAACTTTTTACAACGTTTGCCAAAAGTTGTGAAAAGTGAGACGTTTCACAACGTTCAAAAAACATTGCAAAAGTTAGACTTTTCGCAACGTTTAACAAACATTGCAAAAGTAGACTTTTCGTAACGTTTGACAAACATTGCAAAAAAGACTTTTCTTTTTACAACATTTGATAAACCTTCGCAACGTTTAATAAACGTTGCAAAAGTAGACTTTTCGTAACGTTTGACACGTTGCAAAAGACTTTTCTTTTTGCAGCGTTTGTCAAACGTTGCGAAAAATAAAACATTCCGCAACACTCAATAAATGATGCAAAAGGAGGTTTAATGCAACATTTTTTTTTAAAACGTTTTCAAAACTCATTTATATTAACCAATGACAACATTCATTTACTAAAGTATTGCCAAAATACCTTTTTAATAACATTTATCAACAAATGTTGCCTTTTTAATGTTGCCAATGACTATTTTTGTTGTGGTGAGCTTTAAATCGCATGCTAAAATACTTATAAGGAATAAAAGACTATGACATATGATATCAATCTACACTTGACTCAATACTCGGGCAAGATCAGTGGATGATATGAAAAAGAACATCAACTTACACATTCACATTAGGTTCAAGAATATTCTATTGAACATCAAAGAAACAAGCAACAATTATGTAGTCAAAGCAGATTATATTGCATCAACTATGACAACAAGCCACTTTATGGCTAAAGAACGTACTTAAAGATATAGGAGAGCCAAAAGGTGAAGCTATAGAATCTAGTGTGATAGCAAGCCTGCAATTGTAATAGCAAAAAATTCCCATATTTTACAACAAAACTAAACATATTGGGCATAAAGCATGACTTCATCAGAGAAATTGAAGCAAATAAAAAGATAGAACTCAAACATTGCAAAAGAAAAGTGTAACTAGCAGACATATTTACAAAATCGCTATCATGATCAAAGTTCAAGTTAAAACAAGTCATGTTTGAAATTACAGAAATATGCACAGTATTAACATTATTGTATTTTTCTAGAATTCTACATGTATAAAATTCCCTAGATTGACTTGGAGAGCGAGATTCTAGATGTCTAAAATTCTCTAGAGCATTTAATTTGGGCCACAAAATCTAAATGTCGATGGAATTTATCATCGACTTGGAGGGCCATTATACCTCTCTTCTTAGTATAACTTGATTCTATGGCCGTGTTTGAGCCACATTTTTTTTTTCCATTCTCATTATTCTACTCATTTTAAACTATACATTTTTCAATAAAATAATATTTTCCATCACATTAATAACTTTTCCTTCTATGGCCTTGTTTGATGACATATATATGTTTTCGCCGCTTCTAGTTCACATTACATTTTTTAATGAGGATTCAAAAATTCAATTTAGGATTCCTCAGGTATATGTGGCGGACCAATTTGGTCTTTCGTTTGACCACGCGTACATATTTCTTGTGGATAGATAACTGATTTAATCACGTGTTATATGAGAAAATTATGATGTATACAATATTCGGTTGTGAATTGATTTAACTTTTACGTGTTAATTAACCAAATTCATGCATGAATGCTGTATATATGTGATCAATTTTAAGTGTAAATTCAGAGGAAATAATTTCTTTAAAGTAGGATAAAACCTTTATCATTTTTGTCTCGTAATTTTATAGGACGAAAAGAAGTTTCTGTATGAAACCTTATTTTGTATGCCATAGCCTCCTTTGTCGCAATTTTATCACTATAGTTAGTCCTACGAAAACATGAGAATTTGTAACAATTTTTTTAAGGATGAATTGACAGGTTTTATCACTACAATTTTAAGATTTATGTTCGTTATTGAGCAATTTGATAAATTAATCTCCAAATTCCAATTGTTTAGTGAATTACTATATTAATGTAGCTCTCTGTTTGCTTTTATTTTGAAAGAGAGCATTCTGAGTTTAAACAAGTCCGAATGTATTCCTCCAGCTTCAGTTGAAAGTACTCTACTAGGACCACTACTCGATAATCCTGAATAGTTACGAAACACGATAAATTCGGAGCAACGGCCAATAGATTTGAGTATGAGCAAGAGAGTGGACAAACGAAAAAAGAGAAATTGTAATCTGTTGTTAGAACCACTTTAAGAGGTAAAAGATTAACAAGGTATACAAGGACATTTGTAATTACATGGCAAATCACTAGAGGGTGAGAATAAGATGGATACATGGTACTTATGTGATCAATTCAAGAGATGTCTTCATCCTAGGAATCAAGAGGATATTAAGCCAACGATGTTGTATCCTTGGGGGCGGACGCAGAACTTTAAGATTATGAGGAATAAATTTTACAATAAAAAAATTTACGTCTAAAAAAATCATACCCCATGTAATTTTGCATTCGAAAATTTACATGAGATGTGACTTTTTCGGATGTAAAATTTCGAAAATCTTTGATATCATATTCCATATAAAATTTCCTAATAAAATGATGAAAATTACATTAAGAAATTTATATCACAAAAATAATAACTGTGAATGAAATAATTGATTTTTTTTTTAAAATGCGAGTTAGACGTCTTTCTTTAAGACTCGTGTTTAACGTATTTTTAACTATTTTCGATATCTGCTTGGATTATTCAATATGCCCAAAATGTAGTTCTCGAAATAAGCTTTTAGATGACATAAGCAATTTGTAGATTCGATTAGCGTAAGATCATCGGAGAATTTTTAAAATTAGCATGTTTTCAAAATTCAGATTTATTTTGATTTTGCCCATGTTTGGTGGAGATTAAAAACCGAATTTTTAGTAAATTTTGATAAAAGTTAAATAGTTATGATTTCCATTAAATATGTTATTAAAAATAATTGTTAACATTGATTTAGATTATAATTTAGATTTCAATCGGATACCAAACATGACTTTATTAAACCAAAAAAAAAAAATCTCCAAAGTGGGGGGGGGGGGTACGTGCCCCCGGGTCCCCCTGGGTCCGCAGTGTTGGTACCTATACTTTTGATCAAGACAATGCTAAGAGAGTACTGGGAAAGATGATTATTTTGCATGAATATCCACTCTCAATGGTTGAACATATTGTGTTTCAATAGTTCATTAATGTAGTTCAAACACCGTTTAGAATAGTCACTCGCAATACCATCAAAAGTGATATTTTTAATATATATAGAAAATTATTAGTTTGTTGGATAGAAATAAATAGTAGAATTGCAATCATTACTCATATGTGAACTTCTTACCAAACGAAAGATTTCAAGGCTATCACGACACATTTCCTAGATGATTTGTTATGTTGAAACTCACAAACGTATGTGATCGTTGTACAAGTAATAATTTAGTGAGTTGAAACAATCGTTTTCACAAAAAATAAAGTCTAATTCAAGTCAATAGTTATTATTAAATCCGAAGTACCATCAAAATGTAAATTTTGTTTCTATGCTAAGTCTCTACTAATAAAGCAATTAAAATGTGGTTTTCTAATGTATGGAATGGTTGGTTTGGAATCATGAATCCCCCTATTGCCATTAGTTTCAACTCTTGACTAATAATCTAGTAAATTCATGCATTGTTGACAATCGATAACACTAATATGTTAGATATTCTTTTCTAAGACACCAACCTATAATTAACATGATCCGATCCTATTCCTATTCCGAATTCATATGAAAATCACGCATTTAGTTTATGTTATCTAAGTGTTTGTATGTGTAAAAGAGATTATTCACAATTCTAACTACACATGTTAGTATTGCCGAGTTCTAAATTCACTGTAAGTATTCATACACTACAATAAACAACTTATATCTAATTGGTGAATGGTGACTAAGCAATCTAATAATTATGATGAGAATGCAAAACTAATCAAGAAAAATTAGGAAATTACTAAACTATATTCTTGAATTAAAATATATAAAAATATGGTTCAACCATTCATCCAATACACTTGAAAAGCTAGCCAATCATAAATATTAAATTACACACGAAAGAATGGAAAACTAGCACTCGGATCAAAGAAAGATGGAGAAAGTGGATAAATTCTCCTCGATTAATTCTCCTTGATGTTGATGAATTAGTGTCTTCTTTGCTTTAAAAATAGATGAAATATGTAGAGTTTTAAGTCTTTGGAGATTCTTTTACGCTCTGGTCGAGTTTTGGTATTTATAGGATCCCAAAAATATTGCGTTGAATTGTTACCAAAATAAAAATAAGGAAAATATGATTTTTTTTTTCCTGTTTTATAGAGCCTGGTTTGTTTGGTGGCACGGAGGGGCAAGCCTACTCTACTGACCTAAGCGCTTGTGATGAGCAGTTTTCAGTATTTTTGTCACAATCTTCTCTCCCAACATCTGATTGGGGCGATTAAAAGTGCATTGTCAAGCTAACTCTAAGGGCTACAATTCTTATTTGATATCATTTTCCAATTTGAGTGTTTGCTATGCCAAAAATGAGCTTCAATCTGAGGCAGAAAACTCGAAGCATAACTCTTTCGGCTAGAAATTGATGTTTGATAATACTTTGACTATATTTCATTCATTTGACTTCTTTTCTCATCCAATTGACACCTAGTTCTCTCGAATCTTTATCGTGAGGTTTGTCATAGCTTTTGAGTACTTGTACTTTAGTTTCCAAACTTTGGATTTACTTCATTTTAGTCCTTTTCCGTTCTTTCTTCCAATTCTTTGTCCAAACATGAGTTTTTTCCTAATTAAGGCAATAAATAACAAGTTAAGCACTAATCCGTCTAAAGAATAATAAAATATAATCATTTAGGATCCTGAATGCGTGTACAAACTACACTAATCAAACCTCCAAACTTGAATCTTTGTTTCCCAAAAATAAAATCTCATACTAAGATACTTACAAGAAATAAAAGACTATGGCATATGATATCAATTTGCACTTAAAGAACATACTCGGACATCAAAGAAACAAACAACAATTACATAGTCATCACTTGAATTAGATTATATTGCGACAGCTTTGACAACCAGCCAAGCTATATGGTTAAAGAACATACTTGAAAATATGGGAGAGCCAAAAGGGGAAGCTATAATAATAAAAAGTCCATATTTTAGTGCAAAAATGATCATATTGTTTGAATAATTTTATTATGTGGACTTTCATTTGATTGCGATTTTTACGGGTTAGATGTATGGTTTGCAATAATACTGTGATTAGGCCCAATATGTTAGTGATCACTTGGGCCGTTGTACACCTTACGAGCTTTATTATTAGAATGTGGTAATTTTAAGTATGCGGGTCTCAATAATGTAAACCCTAATTAGGGTTAGAGTCGGTAATGGGCCGACTTTATGATTTCCTATATAATAGCTAGGTCTCCTCTCCTTTCCATATTGTATTGACTTTTCCATTGACGGTTGATTATTTTGAGAAGCAATGAGAGGAAAATCTAACTGATAACAATGTCTTCCTCATGTATGAATTTCAATCTATCAATTCAGTATATGTGGTTTTT